>JAPMOQ010033694.1:4727634-4890721 GCA_026543055.1 Argiope trifasciata
TTTTTTTTTTTTTTTTTTTAAATTTTAACTTCCGTCAAAATGATGGCAACTCGGCGATAAAACCTAATTTTTTACCTTTGACGTTCTTTTGCAGATTTTATAGAAACCTTGGCTTTGCATTTATTTTTTTAGAAACTATCACATTTTATAACAAAAACAGTATTGAATTAATGATACAGATATTGCAAACGATAATAGAAATATACCATTAAGTCGGCATTCCAATGCATATCCTGTCTAAATTCGATCAGGTTTACCGTAAAGAAGATTTTTTGAATTAATTATTTAGATATTGCAAACGATCATAGAATCCTTTGCTTTGCATTTATTTTTTTAGAAAATATCACATATATATATATATATATATATATATACATACACATACACACACACATATATATATATATATATATATATATATATATATCCAGTCACGTGTTAAAAGTAGAATGTTCTTAGATTTATTTTGCGATGATAGTTTTTTTTTTATTCGAACTTCCGGCATTCTTTTATTTTATCCAGTCATGTGATAAAAACATGGTTAAAATATTTCTTTAAATTCGTCAAAAATAGAAGCTTAGGTTATATAAATTAAAGAAACTGATACCATTAGAGTGCTATTTTTTTAATCTTTAAATTGATATAAAAATCATGTTAGTGCAATAATATTTTCGGAAGTTATAGCGGAAAAACGTCGAAATTTCGCTTAAATTTTAATTAATTCTAATTCTAATTAAAGATGCGAAAAAAGAGCCCCGAGGTGCACATTTCTAACCTCCAAGGTATACATGTACCAAATTCGGTAGCTGTAGGTCCAACGGTCTGACCTGTGGAGCGCCAACACAGACACACATACACATACACACATTGAGCTTTATTATAAGTATAGACTAGCCGCCTTTGGCGACCAGCTGGTTCGCCATGAGTAATGCGTTCTAAAATTTTTAATTAAGTCACATATTCATTTGCTTTGAAGTAATTACGGGCATTGATTGACCTGAAATTAAAAATGTTTTTTTTCCGTGATGTTGCCAAAATATTAAATATGGTTTTTTAAAGAAAGCGAAAAAGGAAAAAAAATTATTGAATAAATGATTTAGATGTTGCAAACGATTATAGAAACCTTAACTTTGCATTTATTTTTTTAGAAAATATCACATTTTATGTTTCTTTTATTTTATCCTGTCACGTGCTAAAAGTTGCATTTTTTTAGACTTGATTTACGATAATATTTTTTTTTATTTGAACTTCCGTCTTTTTTTTTCTTTTATTTTATCCAGTCACGTGCTCAAAAAAAAAACATGGTTAAAATATTTCTCTAAAACGTTAAAAATAGAGGCGTAAGTTATAAATTAAAACACTGATACCATTAGAAAGCCAATTATTTTATCTTTAAATTGATGTAAAAATCATGTGTGCGATAACATTTTCGTAAGTTATAGCAAAAAAAAAAAAAACGTTGAAATTTCGCTTATTTTTTTAATTCTAATTCTAATAAAAATTCGAAAAAAGGGCTTCGAGCTGCACATTCCCGACCTCCAAGATATACATGTACCAAATTTGGTAACTGTAGGTCCAACGGTCTGGCCTGTAGAGCACCAACATTATCTATACTTATAATAAAGCTCAATGTGTGTGTGTGTGTGTGTGCGTGTGTGTGTGTGTGTGTGTGTGTGTGTGTGTGTTGGCGCTCTACAGGCCAGACCGTTGGACCTACAGCTACCAAATTTGGTACATGAATACCTTGGAGGTCCGGAATGTGCACCTCGGAGCCCTTTTTTCGAATTTTTAATTAGAATTTGAATTAATTAAAATTTAAGCGAAATGTCGACGTTTTTCCGCTATAACTTCCGAAAATATTACTGCACAAACATGATTTTTATATCAATTTAAAGATAAAAAAATTAGCTTTCTAACGGTATCAGTTTTTTTAATTTATAACGTAAGCTTCTATTTTTAACGAATTTTTAAAGAAATATTTTAACCATGTTTTTATCACGTGACGGGATAAAATAAAAGAATGCCGGAAGTTCAAATAAAAAAACTATCATCGCAAAATAAATCTAAAGAAATGCAACTTTTAACACGTGACTGGATAAAATAAAATAAATATAAAATGTGATATTTTCTAAAAAAATAAATGCAAAGATTGTATGATCGTTTGCAATATCTAAATAATTACTTCAATAAATCTTTTTTACGGTAAACCTGATCGAATTCAGACAAGATATGCATTGGAATCCGACTTAATGGGATATTTTTATTATCGTTTGCAATATCTGTATCATTAATTCAATATATTTTTTTTCATTATAAAATGTGATAGTTTCTAAAAAAATAAATGCAAAGCTAAGGTTTCTATAAAATCTGCAAGAGCACATCAAAGGGAAAAAATTAGTTTTTTTCACCGTGTTGCCATCATTTTGACGGAAGTTCAAATTAAAAAAATAAAAAAACTATCATCGCAAATTAAATCGGAAGAAATGCAACTTTTAGCACGTGACTAGATAAAATAAAATAAATATAAAATGTGATATTTTCTTTAAAAAATGCAAGGCAAAGGATTCTATGATCGTTTGCAATATTTAAATCATAAATTGAATAAATTATCGTTATTTATACACGATTGAATTTATACAGGATATGTATTCAAATTCCTTTCCAATGGCCAATTTGCAAAATATTATTAATAGGCATACATATTGTTTAATACTATTAATTTGATCTAAATGAAGTAAATAATTACATTTTATGAAGTTTGAGTTAAACAATGCATTTATGAATAATGATTTTTAGATTTCTTCATACTTTGCTCCGTCACCCTTATTTTACAAAATATTTTTATTAATATTTTAAATAAAAGTTGCTACATCAATCAGTCTACTAAATCAATCATTAAAACTGACTGATTTATAAAATTAAAGAATATTATTAGGAAAACGCTTTCTTTTAGAACTTTCCTTCCATCATCTTAAAGAAAATATTAATTTCAGGCCAATCAATGCCCGGAGTTACTTCAAGGCTAATGAATATGTGATTTAATTGACAATGTTAGAACCCATTACTCATGGCGAACCAGCTGGTCGCCAAAGACGGCTAGTATATATATAATATTAGAACGCTAAAATATGCAATTCTAAGACTTAAAAATCATAATTGAATTTACTTCTTTTTGTCTGCTTGGATATATAATATTTCATCAAAATTGATTGGCATAATAATAACATTGAATTAATTTCTGGGGAAGGTAAGTATTAATTTAGATGAATGTAGTCATGTTAGTCAGCTTTGAAAAATATATCTTATCGCATAAAGATAACTATATTATTTTAAATTATATTTGAGTACTTGATATTATATTTGAAATATATATTGACAATATATATTTCTGTATTTCAGAATAGTTAGCTATATTTCACAAGCGATGAAATTAATCACTGATTTTCCTGTTTCGGAAATATTTTGAAACTGATCTTTATAAATAGAATCTTTTTATGAAACATTTTTTCAACATCTCCATTTTCTCTAATTTTTATTGAAGATTTCTATTTGATTCTTTTTGTCGAAATTGGTCAATTTAAACTTATTTTGTCGTATTATCCAACGCCAAAAATTAGCAGCGTCTTAGATTTTTCTACTGTTGCTAGCAGTAAAGAATTAAAAAGTACGAGTCGTTTCCAAACAACGATTAATTCCGTTTAATTTTGCATCCACATAAGCCTTTTAACGCAATTGATGAACTATTTTCTCATTTTTGGCGCGATATTTGAAGTAACTTTTTTTTATTATAACAAAATAAACGAATTAAGTGATTGTTGAATTCAAAATTTATCGAAATCTATCTCCAACACACACACACATTGAGCTTTATTATAAGTATAGATATATATATGCATATTTACCTTTATAAACGAGGAAGATATCTTTAATGAAATGCAATTATATGTTTTGAAAAATATGTCTTTACATTCATTTTAAATGTTGGAAATTATCCTACAAGTATTTGATATTTGTGTTGCTGAGTCCTCTACATGGTAGTGTTAAAGGAATGTGATGCATATAAAGCTGTTGCATTTATTTCATGCTCTTAAAGTATATTATGAAAAGTGTAAAAACTTTATGGAAGGCTTTATTTATAAAGTTTAGATAATTATTTCCTTTCCTGGATCAGATAATTTCATGATTTTCGAATGATTATAATATATTTTAGGTGGGTCTGTGAAGACTTTCCGGAACTTAAATTGGCCATGGAGAACTACGTATTGCATGATTACGATACAAAAAGGTACGTACTTATTTTAAAGAAATTTTCAATTTTTATTTTCATATTAATGATTGTAAGATAATATTTTATATGTGTATGTAGTGTAAGTTTTATAAGCTACATAATATCCAAGATTAAGGAATTACTTTTAGTCTTGTGGTCATGTTATCTGGCTATGAACCATAAGATCACGAGTTCGATCCTAGTTACCGCCAATAGCGGCATTGGTGACCTAGGACGATGAAAATAAAAATAAAAACACAACCCTCGTTCAGTTTTTGTGGCGCTTTCTACCCGAAAAAAATAAATTAAAAGGCGATAAATAATCAGCCAATAAAATAAATAAATAAAGCTGATGAATAATGAGCAAAATAAAAAAAGGGGGGAAATTAGGTAAGATGCATAAAAAAATAAACAACTCAACAGTCAATAAAATCACCACTGAGAAACAGCAACAAGATATCGTGCGACTCACTGGAGGGGGGGGGGGTAGTGGAAGCTTAATGAACCAGACAACATCCTCAAAATTGAGTGATCACTTTTAGTCTTGTGGTCATGTTATCTGATTATGAACCATAAGACCGCGAGTTCGATCCTAGCTATCGATCCCATAGCAACAAAAATGTTTATTTAATACTGGGGTTCTTTGTATTGCATTGTTTAGAGTTAATGCTAGAAATATTTAAATTAACTATGAAGTTAAAAAGTAATGACATATTTGAGAAGTATTTTAAGTATATTGTGTTGTGATAAGATTTTATGATAAATAATGTTATAATTTGGTTTATATATTAAAAAAATATATATATGGAAATTTTTGTCATTTTCCTTTTTATAGCTACGAAAGCATGAAAAAACTTTGCGACAAATATAATAGAGCCATGGACAGCATTTTGCAGCTGGTAAGAAATATTTCAGCATTAATATAACATGTCTTATTTTCATTTTGATTCTGAGAGCTATTTTTAAAATTTATAATTGTTAACTAGCAATGAAATGTCTTTTATACTTATAGTGGAAAGGAACTTCCAGACCTGCTCAGCTCCAAACTAGACCTAGTAATGGCTTGTTACGCCATATATTGCAACAAGTATACAATCAAGCAGTTACTGATCCTGAAAAGTTAAATCAATATGAACCTTTTTCACCTGAGGTAAGAAATCTTAGTAATATGTAGTCATTTTTTAATTCTGTTTCTGAATAAATGTATTTTGCTTTTTAATACTATTGCATTATGTAAAATATTTTATAATCCTGGTATATCCCTGTTATTTTATATCTCTGGTGAAATCTTTATTGTTAAATTAATTTGGATATGAATATTATATTAATATTATCATTATCTTAACATAATATTTGGTATTTGAATTTTAAAAAGGTTTACATCTTCCTTTTTTCTTTTGAGAATGGCTATTAAAAACGTTTAGATAATTAACTCAGTTCTAATAGATATTTGAGAATTCTTATTAAAACCTTTAAGGCCTTATCACACGGCAAGATATCTTCGGCACTCTCCGTCAGCAAACGACAAGGAAAGTGACGTCACTTCAAAGTTTCACATGATTGGTTGAATTTCGTTTGCGGAAAATATTTCCGATAACATTTTCGAACTGGTTCGATAAAGCTGTCGATTATTAAACTTGCCTGACCTGTTTTTGAGGGTAGAAACGGAAAAGTGCTGGAGAAATTTCACCGTGTGATAAGGCCAGTTTTTGTGTTATGTTATGCAAAGGTAGTTGCATTCTGGGTTCTTTACTTTGTAAAATCTGGAATTACCAGATTTTTTTGAAATTTGCTGTTTCAAGTTTTGTGTGATTAGACATAAAATAATTATCAAAGTAAAATAACTTTTATTTGAGAAAAAATTACCAATATAGAAAATTCGAATTGTAACTCAAAAGAAAATGAGTACTTCTCAAAATTTTTTTTGTTATACTGTCCAAGATTGTTGTTATTTCACAAGTCATGGCTGACAATTTACAATGAGGCTGTAAATGCAATGAAAGTAAATAATCATCTTGATCCTTAACAAATTCTGAAGAATGTTGTTCAGGGTTCTGAGTATCGATAGATAATTTTATTTTTGTTGATGAAGATGCATCTAAATTTATTAGGAATTTTGTAAAAGTCAATCGGAAAAAAGAAATTTGTTCCTGAAAAAGATGTATATTTAATACATGTAGAATAATGACGTCTAAAAAAAACTATCTTCTTCCAGTTTGATGGTTTGAATTTTTCAATATCAATTATCAAAATATCAATCTCTTCCCTATGTTCTTAAACAGTAAACTGAACTTTGCAATTATATTTTTAAAAGTTGAGAAAAAATTGCGAGCGAAACTGTAAAATGTAGTGAATAATTATTTTCCAAATTTAATTTTTTTCTTAGTTTAAAACTGTTATTTGAAAATATCAGTGTGTATTATAGAAATATTAAAAGTTATGCTCAGTAATGAATCATTAATTAGTTTTTTACATTTTTTTCACGATTTTTCTTTCCCTGCTCATAAAATTATTAATATATTCATCTCTTGCTAGTGTATCAGTATTAACATTCTAATTTATTTAAAACTGTGTCATTCTTTAAATGAAATTGTTTGCATTTCTTTTATTTCTATTTAGTAATTGTAAAATAATTGTTGCTGTTAATATAACAAAATGAAAAGAAATATATCATTTTTATGCTATTAGATTACTAGCAAAATGTGTTTGGTTTCTCAAGTTTCAGGCAAAAGAAATGAATATGATTTACTTTTTGTTGAATTCTTGTAAGCCATATGATTTTGTGTTATCCATGTCATTAAGTTTCCACTTTTTTATTATTAAAAGGTGGAAAGGAATATAGTTCAAATTTCCTTTTTATTAAATTGCTAATGATTTTTATTTCATTTATTTGAAATACAGTTCCCATTATAAACAGTTTTAAATTCGCTGTCCAAAAAGATTTTGTTGATTTAGTTAAATCCGCTGTCATTCTCAAAGCTAATATTTTCATGTTTTTAATAAAATTATTTTTTGAATCAAGCATTTTCTTAATTTTTTTTTAATATTTGTGTTTGATTTTCATATTGTTACAAATTCTCTGCCTTGATTGTATTATTAATATGGAATAGGTATTCATTTTTTCATTCATATGTTAAATGTTTTGATTTAAATTTTTAAGTAATTGTGAGAGTGAATATCATGATAGTGAAGGAAAAAAATTAACACATCTTCAAAGCATTTCATACAACATAGGGGGGGAGGAACAGAAGAAAACTGTTTTTATTTCATTAAATGCTTTATTTTTCCTTTATTTTAAGTGATATTTAATTATTTTTTGAATTTTAATTTGATATATTAATATCAACTTTTGAAACCTTTGATTTCTAAGAGGATGAAGTTTTATCTGAAAAATTATTCAAACTTTACACTGTACTTTTTTTCATGAACATTTCGTTGAAACAATCTTTGTAATAAAAAAAGTTATGAAATTTTACTTGTAAGATAAAGTGATGAAATGGAAATTTTTTGCCTGAGAAAGTTATTGAATGTTACTTTTAAGTGCAAACTAGTTTTCAGTATAAGAATTTCAACAGCAATCCTTTACTTGTTATTTGGTATAAAGTCATTTAAATGATTGTAGATAGATACACTTGATAATTTCAACATTTTTTAAAAAATTCTCCCTATCTTAGTAAAAAAAAAAAAAAAAAAATTAAAGGGCTTTTTACACTTAAACAGTTACTGTTGTATTGTAAGTTCTCCTGTTCAATGGGCTCTAAATTGTTTTGAAATTGTTGCACAGATAAAATGTTTAGTTTTGTTAGCAGCATAAAATTGGATGGTTTTATGCACTTTTCAAACATTTTTTATAACATTATTATAAATTTTATTATTTATTCACAAAAGAATTAGACAGTTACAAGTTTTATGATGCTATTTCTTAAGTAGAGTTCTTGTATGTGCATGTATGGTGAGAGCATTCAAAGATTTTTTTTTCCTGAAAACCAGATGTGTAAATGTTTTTAGAGATTTGCACTGTTATTACTGTGATAAAAATATCAATTGTTTTACTGGAAAAAATTATCTCATAACTTAAAGATAGTTATTTTATCCACAGATGATCATAATATTTATTATTTTACCTTGATGATAGAATATTGGATTTATCTTTTATAATTTTTATTTTTACCAAGTAAATTTTTAAATTGAAATGAATTAATATGGAATAGTGAAATGAACCAGACGCAATTTGTGTGTTTTATTTTTGTTTAGCAGGAAAGATTCTGTTAGAAAACTTATGTAGTTAAATTTTGAAATCACAGAAAATAACTGTCAAGAGGAAAATCATGTCTGCATTAAACTTTGGTCTTTTATGGATTTATTTCCCACCAAGATTTAGTTATTCCTGCAATATATGCTAAGTATTCAAAGGATTTTATTATGAATGTATTATTTTTATATCTGGATTAGTTATAAAGTGACTTTATTGGCATAAATGAAAATGTTGAATGTTCCAATTACCATTCTGTAAATAAAAACCCTATATAACTTAAAAGCAAATTTCTTAGCATTTTATAATCTGCTAATAGTCATATGAAATCCAGTCAAGATTTCTAATAATTTTAAGTACAGGAAAATAAAGTTATCAAAAATGTGTAAAATGTATTTTATAGAGTAGCTTTGATTATGGCACAGGTTTATAGAAAAATGTGTTTAATGGGGAAATTATGCTGCCATTCTGCAATATTTAATGCATAAATTTTATTCAATGCATCACAACATATGACTTAATTAGAAAGCCAATCTATGGTGAATTTTATTCTTTTTCTATTTCCAAATTGAGTATATTATCGTTTCCTCAACAAAACTACTTACTGTTGTTTCATGTTTTTGAACTGGTAATATATGGTCTAAACGTTCATAGTGGACTTCGAATATTTCTCTGCATCAAATTACTGTTCTTAAAAAATCGTTTTTTATATTATATCAAAGGTATTGAAAAAAATCACCATTTTTCTAACCTTATTATAAGTATATTTTATTTTTTTAGATTAAGATTGTTTTTAATTCAACTGTTGATAGATAATAAAGTAGCCTTTATAATAAATCCAATCTGTTAATTTACAAAAATTATATTTAATTTTCCCTTTGTACTACTGTTTAGTTTTTAAATTGCTTTTAACGTTTTTCAGGTGTATGGCGAAACATCTTTTGAGTTTATTACTCAGATGATTGGAGAACTCGACATAACTGAAGATGACATTTTTATTGATTTAGGAAGTGGTAAAATACTTTTTAAGCAAATATAAATTTTTGATAGTTTTTGCAAAGTTCATGCTGATACAAATTAAATATTGAAATTATATTTATCTGTGCACTGAAAATATGTATTACTTTTCATATTTTAGAAGCTGTTATTATTTTTATCAATTTATATTGTCTGTTTTAGTTTTGTAAATATTTCTACAAATCTTTTATGAGAAATTTTATGAGCATCATGTTAAACACTTTTGTTCTTTGTTCTGAATGCATATATCCAGTGGTACAATAAGGTTGCTCATAGTTTTATTTGTTTCTAAAGTGAATCTCTTTATATGATCATATTTGTTTGTATCATGGAAATTACTGAAGTTAAAAGTTAAAACGTTTTTATTTTATCCCAGAAGTATATTTTGCTTACTGTAAAAATGTTCAAGCATATATTTAAAAAGCTTTTGAGAACTTTAAACTTTTCATTTTCCAAGTAATATGAATGGTAATGGAAGTTTTAAATATAGATTTAAGAAGAATTTGATATTCTGAATAAGTTTTTTTCCTCTCTAATTGCATCATGCTAAAAAAAGAATTTTGCAACTCTAATAATTTGTAATGACATTTAATTGCTAAAGAATATTTCGTATATTTAATTGTTGCAAAAACTGGATAAGATTTGTGTATGTTTGAAAAAGAGGGTTTTTTAATTAGCTTATTTTTATTTCATAAGTTTTCTCCAATCATTTTTTCTTTAACCTAACCATTTTTTTTCTCTTTATTTGATGAATATTAATCGTATTTTGCCAGTGAATCAATAAGCATCTTGATCACTGTTATATATTTTTTAACTTCTACAACTTCCTGCTGATTGCTTGCTTAAATTTCCATTTAATTATTACCTACAATATTTTGTTTCCTTAACTTTATACAGATATATATAAAAATTACTAGGTTTACTTCCATTAATTGATGATGGGATTTAAAATTCATTTTTTAAATCCTAGAAACAAAATAAAAACATTGAAATTAAACAACAATTGTATACTGGTAGTGTCTATGATGTTCAAAATTTCTATGCCTTATTTAGTGTTTCGATTTCTGTACTTGAAAATTATCGCCTACTTATTAATACATTGTACTTATGTTATGAAATATGCTGCACATTTTTCTTTTGAATAGGATGCATTTAGCTTTTGCTGTGAATAGTTGTACGAAATCATCATTAATTTATCTATTCAACCAGTCCCATGCGAATTCTTATTAAACCAACCATTTTTAACCTTTTTATTTTTTCTCCACTGAGATTTTTTATGATTTGCATCTGAAGTTCAGTATGCTTTATTTACCTTGTATGCATTTAAAATTTACTTCTCTGCTGCAAAGACTTAGGTATATATCATTAGACCAAATATTTCAACATATGAAGACAGTTTGTAAAATATATTTTATATCAGTACCTTAATGTTATAATTTATTTCAATAAATGTAATAAGTAGAGGTTTTTTTTTTTTGCTTACTTATTGAATCACTTTATTATTATATCTCTTTTGTTCTAATGTTTTCCTTTGCTTCTGCTCTCTTTATTTTTAATCCTTTATTTTAATTATTTGTTATAAATGTATAGTTTTTGTTGTCTTTGAAGCTGCACTCAAGATCAAGAGTAAGTTTTGTGCTTGGATTATTTTTATTATTTATGTTATCTAAAGAAAAGTATTACTGAATTTTTTGAAGGTGTTGGTCAAGTGGTTCTCCAAATGGCAGCTACTACCAACTGCAAGAAATGTATTGGAATTGAGAAGGCTGATGTACCTGCAAAGTATGCAGAGGTACGATTTTAAAGTAATAACTCAATGGGTTTAGTCACTTTTTATTGCAGTAAAAAACTGTAACACCAAAGCATGTATCTATGTATTTTACTGTTTGTAAATCTTAGAATGAGTTTAACTGTGCCATTATATTAAAAAATTGAATTATATGAATCAATTTGCGTATGATATATCATGATATTCATTTTTACTCCTGTTTTCAGTTGTGACTTTTTAGAAAGCTAGACTCATCTATCTAACTAGCAGAAATGTTATGCTGAAAATCGTTATCACAAAACCCAATGAGATTGTAAAAGAGTAAAAGAATATTATTGCAAATGAGGTTTTTAAAATGGGAAAGAATATGAATTTATTAAATTATTTAAAATTATTTCAATTATTTAAGATTTATTAAAAAATGCAACTTGATACAGTTGTATATCAATAGAGAAATTACAGGTTGTATATCTCGTGAAATATTTGTATTTTTGAGTTATTGTATTTAAATGACTATTTAAGCTTTTTTAATTTATGTTCATATTCACCCTTCCAGTATAAATAATGAAAATATATAATTTTACAGAAATAGATTTTCTCAAAATTATTGAGTTCGTGAAGATATTAAGGAATTATTTATTATTCTTATGATTTATTTAAATTATTTTCTGATTATGTAATTGTATTATATTATGCTATGTAAAAATCCTGTGTATAATTTTTTATATAGGAAATGAGTAAGAATTTTCAGTTTTGGATGAAGTGGTATGGGAAAAAGTATGGAGAGTATGTCTTACTGAAGGGCGACTTTCTTTCTGAAGAACACAGGGAAACGCTGTTAAACTCTACGTAAGTCTTGCTTTATTCAGAATGAAACTGATTTGCTATGAGCAGCAATCTATAGAGCTCTGTACGACATAATTTTAATAAATATTTGTGAACTTCAGAAAACTGGATATTTCAGGTTATAGGTTCTCTTCCCTTGTGTCTCTCAGGGCTGTTGTAGCCTACTGGCTATGAATTCTTTTTCAGATAGTTTTCAGATAACATCAAAAGATCCGTCATGCATATGATATGATGCCCATTAAATCGTTTTCAAGTTATATATTTATGCTGTTGTGGTATAAAAATTCCAGACAGTGAGGGAGGGGGGAATAGATGTCTATGGCACTATCTAACGGCAGATCAAAATTATGAAGTCCATCTCAAATCACCCCTCGTATAACTTTAAACTGGGACATAATCTGAATGCCTAGCTGTATTTTATAGGCAAAGGAGTTTTCTTTTTAAATGTTTCAGATTTGCTGAAAGTGTGATACTATTAGTTTGGCATGTGTTAAACCTTCATTACCAAATTTTTGGATTAGTAATTCTATTTACTAAATTTAGGAAACAGAAACCAAAAGACTAGTTACAATTGTTGCATTGCAGGTTGACATTGTGATTTAGTATAATTTTAACCTTATATGTATGATACTCTTCTGATAAGTTTTGAAGTAATGAAATTGGTTAATGATTTCTTTAAAAAAGTGTGAATTGCTAAGTGTAATTCATAATATAAGGGACTTGAACATTAAAAGCTTTTAAAAAAATGTATACCTCTTTATGTTTTGATATCAAAATTTTGTTCGACTAGAATATAAAAACAGGTGTATTTTTATATAACTTTAATGCTATGATAGAAATTTTGTAACATTTTAATACAAAACATAATTACTATCCATCTGTGCCTTATCATTTATTCCTGATGAGCTTCTTAAAATTCTTTAGAATACAAAATTAAGAATTTCTTATTAGTTGTATATTAATTTTAATATTCTTTACAAAATTATAAAAAATTCTGATTTGTTGGAGTTTTTCTACTTGGTATATTATGCTCACTTGATGTACATAGCATAAACATGTAACATAAATCTACAATTGTTTTAACCATATAGTTGGCTTAGTCACAGTAAACTTTATAAAAAAGAATAAAAAAAATTGAGAAAAGTAGTTGGAATATTTACTATGAATTTTGCTTTATAATTGAGAAATTAGTAATTTCATGGTTATAATTTATCTGTTAATTTTGAGTCAAAATATTATATATTTTTATTACCAAGTTAGTTAATTAACCTTAATAAAAAAAAAAAGGGAAAATTTTAAATTAGATAACAGACATCAAGGAGCTCCACTTGTTAAAGTGCACAAGCTGTCCGTAAGCTTTATTGTAATAATGAAATAATTAATGCTTCATAGATGGTGGTGACGTTTCTTTTGTTTATTCCTACATATATCTGTTATTAAATTAATATTTATAGCTATAGAGAGTGATAAGACAAAATGAATTTTTAAAAAGGGCATTTCATTTTCTTTTTTTACATATGTTTGGTATGTATCAAAATATATCTTGATTAAGTAGACATTGAATGCTTTCTTTGAGTTATTTTATAAATTTGATATAAATTCACTTTATGCTTAATTTATGATGCATTATGTAGATTTATAGAATATGTGCTAAGAACTAGTAAATAAAATTAATTTATATTCCATTATTCTTCAACTTTGATTGAATTATCTTCAAAGTATAATTATCTTATCTGAATTATCTTTTTTTTTTTTTCGTAGTCTGTTGTTTGTCAACAATTTTGCATTTGGTCCTACTGTTGATCATATGGTGAGTAAAAAAATTTCCCTTTGAGCTTTTATTTTTCTAGATAAACTAGTTAAAAAAATTCCTGCTATGAGGATTTGTTTGTTTGTTTCTTTTTGTGTTCAGTATTGAATATCATTGGAAGGGGAGAGCAAATATATATTTCCTGATCCTTTTCCACTTTTTATAATTTAATTAATTCAAGAGAAGCTATATAAAAATGCTTAAAGTTGAACTTTCACATGCCCTGAATGAAAGGATAAAAAATGGCAAGCCTAGCTAAAACTTTTAAAAGTCCCTATGATTCCCTTGTCGATGATAGGCACATGTAAGTAATCCCTATCAGAATCTGATTGTATGTAAGCTCTGGGGAAATTTTTAATATTTCTTCATGAAGCTTTATGTTGGAAAACTGTAAATATTCTTTTCTCTTTTTCTTCTTTCAGGGAGTTTTTTAAAAATATTTATTTGCTTGATAGAGATATGAGAAATAAATCAATTTTTATAGAAATTGTAAATAGGTGTTTATATGATTACCAAAAATATTATTGAAGATAGATACACTTTCTCAAGAAAGCTTAATTTTAATATCCAGTTGAGTGTTAGGCAGCTTTCAAGGTCTTTTACTTTGGCTTTAAATTTTGCATTGACTCTGTTTATTTTTGTGGTAGATTTGGTAAAATTGATGTCCAGAACTTTTTTTTTTCTTTCATTTAAGGACTTTTTATGGTATCTGTTTTAATATGTGTATAATTTTTATTTGAAATCATCCAAGTTCTTCATTACTCATATAATTATTTGAGGAAATTGTGCGTGTAATATTTCCTTAAAAACTGAAAAACGAAACAATATTTTTGTATTTGAATTTTTATTATTGCATTGTATGGTGCTTTTTATATGTTCTGAAAGTGATTTTGAAATGAGATGAGAATGTATTGTAAAAGGCAGCTATATCTGCTTGCATTTTATTGTTAGATTGGTCCATTAAAATTATTATATAAGTTAAACTAGGTTTGATTATTAGTATTTTAAATAATTTCTTTGAATATTATAAAAGTTATCTTAATTGGTTCTGTCAATTTATTACTATTATTCTTTATAAGTAATCATGATTCCAACTAACTTGTTAAGTAAGCAATTAAGGTGTTGATGTCTTACCTATTAAACTTATTTCTTTATTTTTTTTATTATTATATTGCAAGAGTTAAGACATGAAGTACTTTTAGAATCAAATTTTATCATTTTTTAGATTAATTAATTTTCTTCGATAATAATAATTCGATAATATTTGTAATATCCCAATCACTTTTTAAATAAAATTTATCCTTTGTATTGTTCAATTAATCATATGCAATCTACTTCTCAATGCTTGTATTTGGTGCAGTTTGTCTTTTTATAAAGTTCTGCTTCATTCTTGTGGTTTTTGTTGTTCAAAACCCATATCATGTCTATTGGTAGGTTTGCAATCCAGAAAATTCCAAATTTCTGTGTACTTAAATACCAATTAGTACAAATAATATTTACATATCTCTTACTTTGTTCTGGTTGTCATTCATCTTAATAGAACAGTCTTGTGGATTTATTATTACATTGCAAAATTTCTCTGTTTTTATGTTATGGCTTTTCTTACATAAGTAATTGTAACCCTTTTGTTCAAATATGATAAAAATATCTTAATTTTATTTGTATCTGTTCATAATATATTGTTTTCCCTTTTTCTGATGTGTAGGAAATTGTACATCATAAATTCTATCTTTAATCTCCCAATTCACTGCTGTTGTAATTTTCCCTAATATTTCTTCCTATTACTTATTTTCATCTTTGCTTATTTATATTGTCTTTGAAGTATATCCAGAATTGTCAATTTCTGGCATTTTTACCACTAAGTGTTTTTTTTAATGAAATATTTGAAAATATGCTTATTACTGAATTTATTCTTCATTCTGTGGTGCTTACATGTTAGAAATGAACTTCAGATCACAAAAAATTAAAAACCTAAAACTTTAACCTCTGAAGAGTTAGCAAAAAATTATATACAGTAATTGTGCAACTTTCAAGCTCACTATTTTTTGTGCATATATATACGTAGTAATTAAAATGTTCAATTCATTTTCTACAGCTGACATAGTCAAACAGTTGTTTGCACAAAAAGGAGAAGTTTTAACTTTATGCTTGTATTTCTTAGTTTTGTCGTAAGTTATGTCTGTCTAACTGGCGAACTTCCTCTTCCCATCTATCACCCAGGGAATTTATCATTTAAAGCCTTTTGTGCTTCCTAACTTTAGTGTGATGGTATCCCATCTTGCTGGAAAATATTTGGCTGCCAGTTCTGTACTTGAGGAAAAGCAAAAATTTCAAGAATATCAAAGCAATTCTCAGAGTGGACAATTACTTAGTAAAAGGTCCATTAATACGATCGAGCAATAAATTGGCACCAATCTTTACTTAATGATTATCTTCATTCCTCCAATAAAGCCTGAGATTTATATTCGAATATTGTATCAGTTAATACTCAATATGTAAAACTTTGCCTCATCTGAATAGAAAATTCTCCATCCTCCTCCTCCATTTCCATTTTTTGTAATATTTCTTCTGAAAACGTTTGTTGTCGAAGCGTTATGTTTCATTAAAATTAAATTTTAATTCCCTTTTTTTTATGGAACATAAACAAAAAATATCACCAATAACAATTTTTGTTTTATTTTGAATTAATTTTTGAAAGTGTCCCCATACTTTTTGAGCACCTTTTATTTTTTCCCCAACTTTTTACGAAGATACATTGCAGTTGCAAAAAGTATGTTTGTTCAGTTTTGAGCGTAAGTGCTTGGGAGAGAAAGACTTCCATACACACATAAATGCCCTGAAAACTAACTTCCCAATCAACTGTAGCTGGCGATGGAGGGCCTGAAAGACAAGAGATGTTCGATAGTGGGCATTTAATAAATACTATTATTAAAATTTCTCCAGCAAATTCGACGTCTTTGAAGAATCTTTTTTCTGTCTTTGCTCTAATATTGAATTTTAATTCTAATATTGAAATTTAAAATTTTTACCTTTTACTATGTTTATGAAAGTTATTTAATTATATATTCATTAATTGTTAATATATATTTAGTTGCAAGTGCCCATAATTTTTATCCACTGTAAAAAAATTAACAAGTGTGCCTGCAGTATATGATAGTATGTAAGAAGTGGTTCTTGATGTTGATTTTTCAGGGATGCTTATTTAGTATGTATTATATAAAGTATCATTTTTATTAAAATTTCCAAAAATTTTGTTGAAATTCTAAGATTGCTCATTGATTTGAATTTGAATCATGTAAGACAAAATTTTATTTGCTAATTATGAAGCCACTAATTAATGGAAATGCATTCTTTGTATTTTAATTTGTTGTTAAACTAATTAGCGTATCTGATCATTGGCAATGGACTATTCCTATTGTTGAGATGAAGTCGGGTTCAGATATAATTCTTTTGTAACTAATATTATGTTAACTATAGTAATAAGCATAATTTTTTTTGTATGTATAAATTCATCATTGTGAGAGAACTTATCATTTAATAAGTATCCCTGAATGAGAGTAAATGTTATTAGATATATGTAATTCATGACAATATTTTCAATTTTATGGACCATTTTCTGACATTTTACAGGTCATCTTTTCTTCACTTATAAGTAATTTCTTCCTCTCAAATCGTCATCTTGTACACCAGCCTTCTTTTTCAGAATGTGGATTTCTCATTTCAATGGATTTGGACTGTAACTCCAATTCTTTTAGTTTCCTGAAAATTAAAAAAAAAAAATTAAAAAGAAAGAAGCTCTTAATGGAAAAAGATATAGTTTTCATTTATTGTTTTGTTTTTGTTTTGTTTTTAATAGTTTATTACAGTATTATACAAATTTGCATATAATACTTGATTTTATCCCTTTTTTTCCTTTTTATTATCTTGGTAATAACCTGATATTTTAAGAATTTTTTGCAATTCTTTGGTTAAAATCAGGTGAATAGTAGAAAAATTGCTGTGTGAAATAACTATAAAACTAATAGCTTTCTAATTCTACTGAAGAACCTGGGTTGAAAATTTCATGTTGAATTGAGCAAAAGAAAGCTAAGTGGTAATAATTTACACACTTAAAAAAAATCTTTTTAAAATACCAAATTAATGAAAGCCAAGTTATATTTGTGATCAGCATTTTGAGCTAAAAAAAAAATTCTCAAGTAAAATTGACAAAAACTTAATAATATGAAATTATTCCATACTGAAAATTTATACAAGATAATTGTGTTAACTGTATTTTGTATATAGTCTTATTATTGAGGGATATTTGAATATATTGTGAAACACTGGGAAAAAAATGTTCTTCTGAAAACTTCAGTTATTGAAAAATTTATTGCTTTCTCCAGAATCTGTATTTTCTCTTCTGTATCTGTATGTTAAAGTTTTTAAAGGCAATTTCCATGTTTTATAATAATTGACAGAATAATGATAGCTCAAAATTGTCGTCACTGTTTATTTATATTTGTTAATCTCGCCTTTATCAATAGGAAGTACTATACATAGCTTTAGAAGTTGAAAGATTTGCTGCTGTTATTTGTTATTAATATTGTTTAAAAACTTAATATTGTTTTCGTTTTATGAACTTTTATGAACTTTCGTTTTATGAACTATTACTATGAAATAAGTATTAAAAAAAGTATATTTTAGGACTATTCAAACATCTAGTGTTAAGATTTCAATACCTGGTTGATAGACATTGTTAACTGAGCTTATAGTATTTATCACACTTTCGAAATAATAGGATTTTGAATTGCATTGTCATTTCAAATCTTTCACAATGATATTATACAATAAAGGATTGTTACAATTGTTCAGCATAATAAAATTGTTATTTTCATGCATAATATTGTAATTTACCAATGAAAATATTTGTGCAATAGACACACTAGCTTAATTTATTTTTATAATACACTGTATTGCTATGTTTTATCAGTTTACTGGGGTTGCTTGTGTTCTTTTATGAGAGATATTGATAAAAAAAATCTAAAAAATTAATTTAGCTCTTTTATTCAATTTATTTAAATTTAGAAATTGCTCATGTTTTTTTGTTTTTTTAGCTACAAATTCAAAAATTATTACGAGTGTATTAACCAATACTAATTTATAAGGATTTGCATCTTTTTCCAAAATGCAAACATAGGTTCAGTTTCACATATCAGGCTCATTTGTAAATATAAGAATTTGATTACATGTAAATAGTGAATTCGTGTTCAGAATTGTTTGAGTGTAATTTTAATGTTTCAGTTTTGAAATTTAGGAAACACTTTTTCATTTATTTACATCTTAAATATTTTAATGATTTAATTTCTTAGAGTAGTCCCCCCTCCTTCTTATGGTGTTGCATGCTGAGGGACATGATCCTTTCAATTTTGTATGTTTTTTTGAACTAAAATTATTAAATTCTGAATCACAATTAGTTTATTAATATTAGAAATTGATAGATATCTTAAAAACATATCTTTGTGTGATTAATTATATTAACATTTATTGGATACATTGGTTAATTAGATATTGCACATTTTATGAGTAATTTCTTTGTAAGTCTCTCAAGCATAAATCAGATTTTAATAATCACTAGCTGATGTTGTTAAATGCAAGTTGTGTTCTTTCTTTAGCTTAAAATGAGGTTTGCTGATATAAAGGATGAAGCACGTGTTGTTTCCTCTAAAGCATTTTGTCCTTTGAATTTCCGCATCACTGATAGAAACCTCAGTGGTAAGCAATTGCAATTTTTTTTTTTACTTCAATCTCATAATGTTAAAATTGAAAGCCTTGAATTTAGTTACAAGAGAGAGAAAGAGAGATATGGTAAGAAATTCTTCATTTGGTTATTTTATAAACTTTTATGAATTTAAAGGCATGGGATGACACATTTCATTTGAATGGGAGAACTTTTAATTCCTGCATTAATTTTTAAAATTCCTGCATTACCCTCTGTTTGCCATTTTTTTGTTGCCTGCTGCAACAAGCAATGATATCAGATGTGATGCCACGTATTCACTCTTTTCCTGTACTGAGGATTCTAATTTGCATAAAAATATTCATTTAATGTGAAATTAAATTTCACCTCATTATTTCATGACCACTCCTCCATTTCAATTAATTACATGTCCTCTCCACCATTTTCAATCTGTGTTATTGATTGATATTTGTGAAATTTCTCACTCCATTCTTAAGGAAACATAAGAGTAATTTTCCCAATGGGAGGAGACTCGTATGTTTGTAAAAAAATCTAAATTTGAAATTCTGAATTGATTTAAGGGGATAGCTTTGCTGCCAATAGTAGGTCGTAATTTGATCGACCATAAATTATTCCTACTTGTAATTGAATATCGAAATCGAAATGGATGTAAAAAGGAGTCACTTTGAGTGTTAGGAATAAAATTGAGATTTTTTAAGGGTATGAAAATTTGCTTAAGGTAAGACAACACAATGCTGTAGTGTATTAGAAAATCTGATGGTTTCTGTAATTTTTGTAAAATTTAATGCTTTACAATTTTCATGCTTAAATAAACAAATCTGTAACTGTAATATAACTTAACTATAATTCACATGTTTAAGTAAACTGATCTATAAATATATATTTATCAGTTAGCTGTGTATCTAATTAATTTTATGCCTTGCAGATTTCTTTAATATTTTATTTTGTAACAGCATTTTATAATAAATAATTTAGTGATGGATTTTTTTAATGTTTTGAGTGTAAACAACAAATTTATTTTTTTAAATTGATTACTAATGTACATATTTTGAGGATGTTCACTCCTTCAGGGTTAAGGTTTTTTTATGAATGGAATCCTTATTTATGACACTCTGATTCAATAATTAGTGTATAATTTTTTATATATTTTAAATCGTTGAATGCATATGGAAGAAAGCATATGAAATAAAGTTTTACATGATTTGTTCTCCAGTTTTTTTAAACCTTTTTTTTAATCTAATTTTCAATAAAAATATCTAGATTGCATAATTTTGTTTCTCTTTATAGATATTGGGACAATAATGAACGTTCGAGAAATTATGCCACTGAAAGGATCTGTATCCTGGACAGGAAAACCAGTTTCATATTTCTTGCACACTATTGACCGAACAAAGGTTTGAAAAGACTCTGATGATTATATGTTTCTTAATATAACGGTGTGTAGCGTTTTGTGTTCTTACATTTAATCGGGAATAATTCTTACATTTAATTGGGAAATCAAATTAGAGAGAGGGGAAAAAAAAAAAGAACTAATCAGCTAGTGTTTTTGACTTAGAATATTTTATGTTGAAATAATATTATTATAGCATCAGTAATCATTTTGCTTATTTCAAGAATTCTACTATTATATTCAATTTGGCTGAGATAACTAATTTTTTTGTTGCATGTTATCCTCTTTAGAATGTCTCTTTTTATCCTGTCGTAATGTGAGATCATTTGATAAACTAAGTATCTATTAATTTCAATTAATTTGTACATTTATTGATAAATTAATTTCATTAAAAAAGCTATTTACAAAAGAAAGGATATAATTATGTTAAGAGGTTGAAATAACTGGAAATTTTTTTTAAATTACACACCAGTTGACTCAGTAGTAAACAAATTTCATGGTTTAAAAATTTGCTCTAAATTTTATGCTTTAATTAAATTTTAAAGTAACATAATTTGCGTGTTTTTCTATGTAATTAACTACTTAGAGATTTAGCTCTTAAGAATTTGTTTGTGTATGATGTATCCTTTTATAGATGTGTATACTTGGGGATTGTACTCTAATATTACTTAAAGTTTATAAAGTTATATTCATTGTTTCTATTAATACTATAGTATTGAACGCTTTCTTTATCCTGAATCATATTTGAATGAATTTCTTTTGTTTTGATATTTTTAATTATAACGTGCATTATATTTTGAATGTTCTTATGTGATTTTCATTTTTTTCGCCAGCTGGAACATTATTTCCAAAGAATGAAAAATCCAAAAATAAAGGTCTGTATGGCAAATATCTTATTCATTAATATATTATAAATACTTTTTCCAGTGGCATTGTGAGCTAGAGTGTTTACTGACATAGTCAGTTTTTTAAAGAATTTATTCCTTGTTTGGTTTTTTTTTACCCTTTCTAAAACCAGCTATGGTAAATGAGTTTAAATAAAAAGTTTTATTTCCTGTCATCAATATCTTCCCTTTGCTACTGGCTTTAGTGTTGGCTTTTTGTGCACATAAATTCTTATTTATTTTTTCAACCAATACTCTAGTGAGCATCATTTTCATTTGCCTCATCTACACTTCGAACTTAACATGTTAATGTACTGCTAATTGTTTACTCATGGTTGTGCTTGCATCGGTGTCTTGGCAGTCTGATATGTGCTACTAGAAGGGATTTCGTTAACATTTTTTATTTTTAAGGAAATTAATCCATAATATATTGTTTCTTATATGCTATGTGTGTATCCCGATCATGAACCAATAGATATAAACATATGCTTACAGTTGAAAATAATATGAATTTGCATTTTGTGTAAAATCCAAATTTAATAAATGTTTCTGAAAGTATTAAATCCAAATTTTTATATATTCCCATGTCCTATTAGTCGTGTCTAATAAAATGTTTTTGAAAACTTAAAATTTTAAATGTAAGAGCCGCCACTCTTCTGTGAATAAAAATAATGAAACTCATTGAAATAGTCTAAAAATGATATTTAAATATCATTTTCAGACTTTTTCGGTGACCACCTCTTGGAAGATGTAATCAGTATAAAGTATTTCCTCGCGCTGACCATTGATTAGTGTAAATTTGTGTAATTTAAAGCTTCATAATGAGATTTGTTTCAGTTTCCAAGAATATTTCCCCGATTATAACTTAAAGAACTTGGTGGACAATACATAAAGTTAGCATCATAATTTTTCATAAATACATTCAGTGTTTCAAAATATTGAGAGTACACCTTACTTTTACTTAATAAATCCCACTTTCAATATATATAACACATTTCCGAGAGGTGCTAAAATTTTCTAATTTATACAGGTAACAAATTATTTACTTAAGAGTAAAAATAAAGAAAAATCAACGAAAAACTTCTAAATTGAAAAATTTCAGAAGCATTTTAAATAAGCATACGCAAAATTTTGAAGAGAGGACACCAACGAAATTTTTGCAGTGCCTTGCATAGAAATAGTTTCACTATTAAGTTGCATGTCCTTTGACTTTAATAATGGCCTCCAAACGTCGTGATACTATTTTGTCGAATTTTTGATGAAATCTGTAAAGATTTTAACCCATTTTTTTGCAACACTTGTAAAAAGGTTTTGTTTCTAGTGTTGCGTTTTTGAACTATTTTTTTGAGTATGACCTACGAATGTTTTCATGTCATTGATGTTGGGGTACAGTGGTTGTGAGTGTAGCTGCTGTTTACAATGGGATTTCCATTTAAACCCAAATTTTTACCACTTTCCTTTAGATTGCTGCGACCATGTGGTTCATTGTACTTGTTGCAGAAACTTTTCAAACTATAGAAGTGGAAGTGCTGAAACTGCGCGAAATGTCATTAGACAAGCCGTTTGTAAAAGTCACGTTAGACAGAAACTGTTCATTGGCTTGCAAATTCAGAAAAAGCATTTGAAATTTGCAAAAACTCATCTATAGAAGGCCAATAACTTTGTAAGAAAGTTAACTATTTATTTATGCTAGTGACAGCCATCTTACTGTATGGAGATAGCCTAATACTGCTTTGAATCCAAAAATTTACGCTTTACTGCTAAACAGGGTGACTCCGACACGATTTCAGGTTGCATTACTTCATCCGGATAGGAAATTTCATTCTTATATATGACATTATTAGCCATATGGTTTACTTGGATATAGTTCGCAGCAATCTAAAGAAAAGTGATAAAAATTTAGGTTTAGAGGAAAATTCCATTTTCCAATAGGACAACGACCCCAAACAGAATACACGTAACGTCAAAATATGGTGTCTTTCATTGTAAACAGCCGTTACACACTCAACAAAGTACTCCTACTTCAAATGCCGTTCAATATTCGTGGGCAACTTCCGAAAAAGTGGTTCAAAAACATAAAATTGGAAACAAAATCCATTTACAACGAATGTTGCAAGAAAAATGGGGTAAAATATCAGATTTCACCGAAAATTTATCGAATTGGTACCACAACGTTTAGAGGCCATTATAAGAACCTTAAGGACATTCAACTTAATAGGGAAACTGTTTCTATGGGAGATATTGTAAAAATTTCATTGGTGTACTCTCAATTTTTTGAGGCATAATTCTGCGTATGCTTATTTAAAATGCATCTGAAACTTTCCAATTTAGAAGTTTTTTGTGCATTTTTCTTCATTTTTACTCTAAATGAAACCAATTTTCTCGTGTAAAAACAAAAATTTGTTTGCACTTCTCGTTAATGTGCTATTAATTTTGAAAGTCGGATTTATCAAGTAATAGCAAGATGTACTCCTTTTTTTCGAGCCACTGTATATAACTTAAATATTTTAATATATTATTCTTTACATCATTTAACTCCTTAAATGTTTCATTTCTTTATTATCTATTTTGATTAAATTATAAATCTATATTATGTTTGAGGTAAGCATAGAATCTAAGCAATTTTTGTATGAAATTATAATCTATGTATATACCCTAAATCTAATTTAAAATATTCGAAATGTTATTCAATGCACATATACAGTGTATGTACAAATCAGTTAAGTTGTTAAATAATTTTTCCATCATGAACTATATATGTCTGTAATAATGGTTTAGAAATTAGTTAATGGATATTCATTAAGAGTGGACATTCCAATAAATAAAAACTTATAATTTAAACATCCCAATTCGGGTCATTTGATAGATGTATTTCATTAAAACTTGTTATGTATATTGAATGGACCACACAGATGAAGAAATTTGCGATTAAAGATTTATAGTTCATATATCAACCAATGGATAACATTTTCCATCAAATTAAAAAATTGCTCGTGTTCAGTGCTTGAAAATCAGACCTCACTATGGCCGTGGAGAGAAAAAGATGAAGGTTAATTGGTAAAGTTAATTCATTAAAAATTGCAGCAATAGTTAAGCTGCATTGCAAGAATATTGGATGTGTGAAAGGAATTGTGTAAAAGCATATACCAGAGAATATTTTGTGAAAGTTTGCTAATTTTCAAGAGACTAATGATTGGGGTGTAATAATAGGAAGGGGAAATAAGGAATTATCTTATGAAATTGCCGAAGTTGCTGTTATTATGGATGACTGAAATTTTTTTCCCCCAGAAAATATTTGGATGTCTCATGGGCGATCCATCCCTTGATTTGTGTTACTCTACATTAGGTTCTGTAACAAATATTTAAGTGCTTCTATATCTAATCTGAGGAAATTTTTCAACGTGCAGGACTAATTTCGGAAAATAATGCAAATCTGAGGGTATTTAATGAAATGCCTCTGAATTTTGATTGAAATAATTGTGGTGTGGATTTATTATTGATTCCATTTTTGGTCCCATTTCTTGTGAAATCTTTTTGGGTTCCAAAAAATGTCATAAATGCTATTATTGACAACAAATATTTCCTACTTTGCAAGAATGAAAATGTGTTCACATTATGGCACTACTTCATACAAGTTAAAACACCTGTTATGAGGTGACAAGTTTAAAAAAAACTTGTTTTAATTTGAAAGGTAATGAAGTAATTTTATGAATGCATGGCCTTCTTCTGTGAACTTGGTTCTGTAGATTCAGTAAAGATTGTGCCTGTGTTAGAAAATGAAAATGTGTACAATAATTCTTGAAAAATCCTTCAAACCTTGACGAATATGCGATTGACATGAATGGAATTCATAATGAACAAATAATATAGATAATTAATATTTTCACTTATATGCGCCGCATTTGTAATTGATTTTAACTATTTTCTTATAATTTTTTTAACAGTTTTCTTTTAAGTATACATAACTACAAAATAGGCCATTGGGAACATTTCTTTATGGAAGCTAGTTGGTGGAAGCTAGTTTTTTTAGGCTGAGTAGGGAGTCATCTATAATTACCGCTTGCCTATTTCTTTTATATCATTTCTTTATTTTCTGTGTCTCATATGCATAAATTTGCTTTATAGTGAAATTTCTATGATATTTTATATTTGTTTTGTCTTAAATTCTGTATGAAATTTTGAGTAGCCTAATACATATTATTTTTACATCTATTATCGATTTGTACCATTTTAATCATATCTACATGCGCTGGTGGAAAAATTAAAGAAATGATTTTGGAGGTTAGAACAGACCCAAAAACTTTATTTTGCTATTCCTTATATGTCTTCAAAATGCAGAATTGTGCCTTGCAGAGGACATACATTAACGCAAGGAAAGAGAAATAAGGTATAGTAGATTAAAGGTGGTATAACAACTTTTGCCTGGCATGTAGTCAAAATTATTAATATTTGATAAACGTCTGTGCCCGAAATCCAAGTTTTACAGCAAATCTTCCATGTTGTGCATTAGATTTTTCAGATGTGCCTATGACAATAAACTGTATTCTCTATGAGGATAAACATAGGAAGAGGCCCATAAAATTTAACTCTTTGAATTTTTAATTTGTTTTCCGTAAATTGCCCGTTCTGGCTCCATGATCTCAAATACATTATTCGAACCCTATCGTTGCCAAGTTATGTCTATCGCTATTAGCGTCACTAATGATGCAAATACTGAAGGTATTTATGGTCGGCCACAATGAGGATCATTCCTTATCAAAAGTGGATCATATTAGACTACCAAGTCATGTCTCCGATATTGCTGGCGATAGATGCGTTTGCACCCTGTTTTGCATTATGAAGATTTGGCTGCGATCTGGTTTTAAAAATGGTAAGCTTATTTTTCTGAAATGCACCTGTTATTTTAACAGTTTAATTTTATTTTGCCTTCTCAAAGTGGAGAGCTTTTTGTTTAGGAAGAAATAACCTGGTTTTATGGAAATGTTTGTTATTATTCAGCGTCTTCTGTACAAATATCTTCTGTATATTCTGCTTTAGGGTTAATGAATATCCTTCCTGGCTAACAAATTTGAAATCGGAGATAATATTTGGTATACTTTAAAACTTATCTTCTATTTGTACAATAATGTATCAATTACAATGTTATAAAAATAACACCTAAATTCCTCTACCGGGTATTTTATAACTTCGTCTATTGCTAATTGGGAATATAATCTTTTCCTTTTTCGAATTAATCTTCCAGGAAAATGTTTTGGAATATTAAAATTACTTTAAAACCCTTTTGCTTCGTCTAAAAATGTTACATTATTTATTTAAATTCTGGATTTCTTTTCTATTGACTAAATTGAAAGACGAGTCAAGAACAATTATTTTTGCTTGAAATAGTTTATCGGTAGTGTTCATAATGAAACAAAATATATTTCTGAACTATAATAGCAGAATGGAAAGAAGGGAGGAAGAAATTCAACTGGGAAAATCGATTGATTTAGAAATATACAAAGTTTACAGATTTGCAACTGTGCAACGTTGGATAGGTTGATATACGGTCGTTCATCTCGCTGATGAAATTAGGTTGCATGTAGTATTTTGAAAACTCATATTTTAAAATATCCAACATCTAATCATATACATGTCAAGGAAACATTCCTATCCGTTAAAAATGAAAATTAATTGGAAAGAAAAATGAAAAACTAAATATCAAGAACTCATGAGTAGGCTTGCCATCTTGTCTCTGAATTAATTCTGGCAGTGATGTTTCTTCTACTTCAGAAGTTACAGTCCTAGCTTCAACTGAATCGATTACACAATATTACTATAAAAGTGTGGAAACTAGGAAATGTTTGAAAAGCAGTATGTTTATACTTATATGATTGAATCAAAAAATGACAATAATAGTTATGGGCAAGTGAATACAAGTGATTCAGGTTTATGACCAAATATTATAACCTATAAGTTTTGAGTGTTTTATATTAAAACTGGACCTATTCAACACAAAGGAGTTTTTGTTAAGAATGTTGATGTGTGGACTATTTCCCATTATATGCTGGTTTAAAAAATGCCAAACCCAACTTCGCAAATGGATAATTTATTCAAAAACACAAAAGACTTCATATTTTGTTTTTATTGTATACTATTTTCCAAAAAAAGAGGAAATGAACTATCCACGATTTGTAAAAGGCTAGAATAACTGGAGAAAGACATCAAATATAACTCAAGATCATGAAAGCTCTATGTCTCTTTAATTCGTGTATTGCTTGGAAAGAATTACTAATGTGACCATATTTATGTTCTACGATTGATTAGAGAAACCAAGTTGCTATAAATTAGGAAACCTAACAACTGAAATTACTATTTAAAAAAAATGATGCAAATCACTGTAACTGTTATTCTAATTTTAGCATATTAAAATCTTTCATTCTGAGAAACCTATGCAATAATAGGAATGCCTTTTAATGGAAATTTTTAAATCAATTTATTAAGTAAAAACGACTGTGTGCTAATGGATTACTCAAACAGAATAAAGAATCCGTAAAGTAAAGTTACGCATAGTTTAGCACATTAATCATCTATAACAGGGGCTTTACCATCAGAAGTTGCTGCACCTATTTTCCTTTGCAAAGTGGACGCGACATCATCACTAGAACAATCATTTCTGTGTTAGGAAATGAAGCCATCAACGAAATGAAAGCACTATAATATCCAGATATTTCCCATAAGGAACAAAACGTCTGTTCATTATTAAGTATGCAAATTTTGTAGAGAAAAGAGTAATTGTAAATTAGTTATTTATAAGGTTTATTGAAATAATCGATATACCTAGAGAAAAGTTAGCAAAGTCTCTATGAAAAAGATTTAAGAGGGTGTAATTTAGATATTGTACCTAAATTAATTTTAGAGAACAGACATACGACTGTGGTAGCAGAAAATATGGAAGGGAAATTTAAAGGTGTAAAATCTAGAATAATTCCTCAAAATCATCGTACAATTTATGTACCTTGCATATCACATTCCTTTAATTTAATTTGTGATGTCATTTTTGTCAGCAGAATATATTGCAATTTTTTTTAATATTGCAGCGCTTTTATCGTTTATCTTCTGTATCTACAAAAATGTGAGAAATTTTATAAAATAATTGAAATGTTTCTTTTAAACCAGTATACAGCGCTCTTTAAGAAGTCAAAACAGATTCGATTAAGGCAATTTGTCTTATGTTTAATAATATAATTTGAATTTTGTTTAAAATATCACTATTAATAAACTATTTCAAGCAAAAACAATTGTTATTCATCGATTTAATTACTGAATAAAATTAATACTGAGATCCAAAATTTAGTACATTTTTAGACGAAGCAAAAGTAATATCACATAGTTCGAATATTAATGGCCCGTTTCCTAAAAGACAAATTCGAAAAAGATTATATTCCGATGTAGCAGAAGATGAAGTTATAGAAACTCCGATAGAGGAATTTGTTAATAGGAATACTGTTATTGTACGCATAGAAAATAGATTCAAATTTATTTTAAATTAGTCGCAGATAGGAAAAAAAATTAGAAAAACAGGAAATAGCAAAATCCCCCCGAATTTCGTAGTTTTTGTTGTGGATTCTCATCAATAGAATTGAAAAAATCTTTTCCATTCATGAATGGTTTGACGATATAATTTTTATTTCCTATTTTTTCATTGTTAACTATATTGTTATTTCTACTTAAGCATCAGATTGATTGTAACTGTGACTCAGAACATTTTCACTTTCTGCCGTTTTCCGTACATTTTATTTTTAATTCTCTGTCATTCTGATACGCTCAATGTTCTTTGGAGTTGATTAAAATAAATACTTTTGTAGTTAAAACGGTGGGAACGCCATTATTTTAAACAAGTTAATTCTTCAATATGAACAACAATTTAAGAAGCCTTAATATGGAGGTAAGCATTTAATGTTTGATTTGAAGATTATAAATACCAAATTTCGTGGTGGTGACTTTCAAGTGAATTCCGAATAAGCAGCCTCTTGAAAAATATATCCATGTGAATGCCTTGGAAAAGTGTAACTATATGTTCCTTATAAGTTACATTACGCAGCGAAAATTTTCGAAATCTCCATGGTTTATCCCATCCATGCGTTAAAGCCTCTCGTAAACTTACCCAACAACGATTTGTATGGTCAAGCTTGTTAAAAGACATTTCAAATTGGGCATGAACTGACAACAATCAAAAATTCATCGACACACTCCCAGTACTCTACAATAGTTTCCTGTAACATCAAAAAGATTCGAGCATATTTATTAAGATATTGCCGAACCTTGTCTCCATCTGAGGGATGTACTTTATCACATTCATTTATAGATTTTCTCGCTGGTACCTAGCAAGACCTGAGCAAAATAACATATCACGGTGGAAACAGTAGCTCTCACACTTGTCACACCTTGGGTTTCTAGATTTGTAGCCCCCTCCCCCCAAATTTTGATTTCCAACCAAGCACGACAATTCGAGTCACGCTTATTTTTTTCACTTACCAAAATTTTAAAGTACATGCACTCTTCCAACTATTTCATATTACTCAATTAACAATGGATTAGTCGAAAGATTTCATTGTCTACTGGTTCCGAAATGCTCTGTGGAACAACGTTGTCTCCACCAGACTTTCTGCCGTTTTCCTTGTATTTCATTTATAATTCACTGCAGCGTTCTGATACGCTCAGCACTCTTCGGAGTTGATTAAAATAATTGATTTTGCAATTATCTTAAACAAGTTAATTCTTCAGTGTGAACTACATTTTAAGAAGCTTTAATATGGGCATCACAAATGCTAAACTCTATAGTTTTAATACAATGATGTAAATGAAAATCTAATTGAAGAAACTGGTTTGCAGAGGGTTAGATTTCGAATAAAAGGGATGTAAATAATGCTCAAGACACACTGTAATATTCAATAAATAATGAATTATTTCTATATCTATTAACTATTTTAAAGTCTTCTTTTACGTTTCCGATTACTATAGCAAATGTTGAGTGTTTTTTCGGCAAATGAAAATTAGCAAAAAATTGTCTTCGGTCCAGCTAAGTGCAGAAGCTTCAGTACAGAATGCTTAAACGCACTTGCTATATTAAACACCAAAAAAGGAGCAAAAAAAAAAATTAATAATAATTTTTTTTGAAATAATTAATAGCAAAAACAAAGTGACGCATTAAATAAACATGCAATAGTAATATATGTTCGTGTTTGTAATTTTTTTTCTTCCTTCACCAAAAATTAGGGCTCCAAATGGTTTCTAATACTCAGGCTCCGTTATAAAGAAGACCGCTGGCTCTGCTTGCGATCCTATGTCCTTAGAATGAGTTTCCTATTAAAAATTGTTATGTCCGTATTATGATGGTCGTCAAAGTCAAGGAGGCGGCCATTACAAAATCTAGCGAAAAGAAAACTGTGCATGTAAAACTCCATTGAAAAAAATTTATTTTAAGTTTCTCGTTTGTGATATTGAACACTGAAATTTTATTTAGTGTTGCTGAACTGCGAAATATCTTATAGAGGTCTTATTATTAATAATAATCTCAATTCTTTGTAATACTATAAATGGAATTGATATTTTGTGAAGATTTATGCGTTTTCCTTCAAATTAAAATTTTGCCATACAGGGGCAGAATGCCCTAAATTTAAGTAGGTTAAGTGAGTTATAGATCTTTTTCAGCATTTTTGAAGAATACATTCCCTTAATCGCATGCCATGCCTCATAGTCTAATGAATATTATTCTGCTCTTCGTATGCAAAAATTTTAATCAGTGACGTAAAAAAATTGAAATTAGATTTTGAGGTGCTTTCTCAAGCTGAAAGAAATGTTATAGAAATTTGGAATTTGTATACTTTTTGTGTAATGAAGACGAATTGTATTGGACTACGTGATGTTTTTGAGTTGCATATCGGAAAATTAAAATGTAACACCTTTTTATGATGGTTCCTTTAATTTCTCCTATCTGTGTATATTTTCAGTTTAAAAAGACAGTACAGTGGAACACGAAAGTGGTATAGTTCTCATTTAATAATTTTGCCATTTGTTTTCCTTCATTTTGTTTGAAGCGATTTGCTTTTATGCACCAAAGCACTTTGAACTCTATTTCTGATAAATCTGTTAATTTAAATTGTTGCCTAATTTATATTCTTTCTTAAGGATAAATTTCCGGATGATGAAACATCTCTTACTCGAGGTAAACGTTTGAAAAATGGCATATCTAATCCATGTATATTGGATTCATCATCAAATGATTCCAAAGAAGAAAGTTCTCTTTCTGGACCAACCACTAGAAGAGCCTGGTCTGATTGGTGCAGTAATAAAATTATCAAGACTACTTCGAATAACAGTGGTCAAGATAGTAATGAAGAAAATGGTGAATAATTATGACATTTTCATTTGATTATTATTATCCTTCTTTATATATTGATCTGTTTTCTAATTGCTTACTTTTAGAAGTTATGATCTGCAAAGTAATAAGATTTTAAAGAATGTCCGATGGTGAAGTAGTTCTCTTGAGATAAAAGCTAGCAATTGTTTTTGAGAATGTGGAAATTCAATTTCAATAAATGAATGCTCATTACTGTTTCAGCTTTTACTTTCAGTTGATTTAGCTTGTTATTGAATCAACAATTCGACTCCTCTATAATTTGTAGTACTTCTTATCATCATTATTTCTCTTCATGCCTTTTAAATTGTTTAAATATTCATCAGCAATAATTCAGTTTTGTAATTTCTTTCACAATATGTATTGCGTTGTGTGCAAATACATACACACATATGTGTATTTTAATTCGACTGTCAGTTTTTTTTTCATTAGTCAAATGAACTGCTTGCATCACATTTTCTCATTTTTCTCATTACTAATGTCATGATTATATGCCCCTACACCTGTTATTCAGTTTCAATTTTTGATTTGTTTTATATTTCCATCTTCTCATTTGTTGGAATATAACGAGCTTAAATACTCAGTAGTTTAATTCATTTCTTTGAAGCATATTACATGAATTAAAAAAAAAATTAATATTTTGTTAAGATTTTCATTTAGAAAGAAGGCTGACCTTCATCTAAATGTATTGGCATTGGAAGTATTACTATCCAATTGTTTGTGGCTAATGTTTCAAGATTTTTTTTGTCATCCAATCTGATTCATTATTGCATAGTTGTTTGAAGATGTGCAGTATTTCTGCACACACGTTTCTACAGATAATGAGATAAAAATTCTTAATTTTTAGTTGAAATTGAGCGGTTACACACACATGGTTTGATTTATTAATGTCTTGCATTTTGAAATAAAATATGTAAAAGGTTGAAAACATATAATATGTTGGTTGTTCATGTTCGAATTACTTAGTTTTTGTTTTTAAATATACCAGTAAAGTGTCATTGCTCTGAAGTTTAATTGAATTAATTTCCATCTTTTTACTGCATTTATTGAAACTTTTATTCTTTGCTTGTGTTATAGAATAATTACTTTGAAAATGTATAAGCATATTCACTTTATTTTGAATTTCAGTTTGAACTTCTTTATATTTTTATGAATTATTGTATTAAATGATAGTATGTGCATATAGATACGTGCATGGAAATTGTATTCCTACATTCCTACTTTTCAGAACCTGCGAAACGAAATTGCTTAAGTAATGATGGAATGTTGAAAACGCAGCGAAAGCTTCGAAGATCTGAAAGAAAACGAGGCCCTGGAAGACCTAAAAAGAACGCTTCCAAAAATAAGCGTAATAAACCACTTAAATTTAGTGGCCTGGACTTGCTTCATGCTAAAACTATTCTTAGCACTTCCAATTCAGGTAAATTTAGGTACATTTTCTGAATGAAATTATTAAGAAATAATGATTTCTGTATTAAAGTTTAATACTGCTTCCTTCCTTAGGTCATTCTGATCCTGCTCCAGGTTGCATTGATCAAAAATTGAATAACACCACACCAGTTGTTCAAACTCCAGAGGAAGAAAATTCTGTAGCAGTTGAAAGATTTCTGTTTGCACAAAAAAGGCTAATGATGGATTTCATATCTTTTATGAAATCAGGAGGTTACAGGAGTCAGTTACAAAGGGAAATTGCTAAAGAAAAGGTACTTTTTTGTTTTGGCTCATGCTAATTTTGTTTATGAATTGTAATTCTCTGTATGTAATTATTTGCAATAAATATGACTAGCTACTTGCAATAAATTAACTTAATATTACTTTTGAAGGATTTTTATTGTATTCCAATTGAAACGAAATAATATTAGTATTTAGATTCAGTAAGTTGCTTTTTTAAACGTAAATAGTTCTGATAGCACAAAAAGTTGTTAATGAGCCATTTTTGTGATTATTTGAAAGTGACTGACAAAATACAGAATTTATGCATTTTGTCGAAGTTTTTGTTTTTTTATATACTTTAATAGCAAATGTGTAGTGATATTAATCATCCTCCTGGCCTTAAATAGATTAAAATATTAGCCAGCAGTATGGAAATGGAAATTTAATAACTAATGGAAATTTAAAACAATTTTTATCATATAAGAATAATGATATACCTTATGTAAATCCTAATTAATTTATATCTTAATATAGTCTATATTAATTTATTTATTCTAAAATTTTCTCTAATTTTGTAAGGCAACTCCTCTTTAATTATTTCTACTTAGGTGATAAAAAAAATTGATGTTTTAGTTTCCCATATTTAGGAAGAAAGAATAAAAATCCCTAACACCTAACTTTAGTTGTATTTGATATTCTCTTTCTTACATCGACATTTCGTAGAGAATTAATTTCTCGAAAATCACAAAGGGAAATTTCTGTTGTGTGGTGATGTAGATCGATGCGTCATCTTATCACTCTTTCCCGTTTACAAACGAATTTAAAAATGGAATGAATGGAAAAATAAACAGAATTTAATTCAAATGTCTTTTTTTGGGCCATGCTTCTGACAAAATTATGGTACAAAATAATAATATAAAGTAATGAGAAAGAATTAATAATAAAATTTCTGTAGAAGAAATAAAGTACATTTCAACGATCCACTCCGAATGCTTGCTATAGAGATGGCGAAGCTCTGATACCTAGTTTGTCGCATGTGCGTGTCATTCGTTCCCGATGTTTCACATTATTTTCTTCTTCTCGATTACATGGCTCTGTACAGTTTTGCATCATCCTTTTTGAAGAAACTCGATCAGTTTCCAAGCTAACTGCATCTACTTAATTTTCCATCCAGATGTTGACGCCACTTAAAAGCTCCACTGTCACCACACTAGTTAGTCATCTCTGTCAACATGCTTTAATTAAAATGTATATCAGTAACAGTGTGTTTCTCACCTTAAAGGTTTTCTAAATTTTTTGTTTTCCTGTGACTGTGGGGATTGAACTGCTCAAGAATTTCAATAATTAAAAAAAAAATCATCAGCATCCTTAATAAGGAAAATAGTATTGTTAAATTCATAACATATTCATAAATTTTTACAATTAATTTAAAATTTGTTACTTTTAATTTTTAATATTTTTATTTAAATTATAATTTAACAGTAAATAATCATTATATTATTGTGAATTTTTGTCTTTTAACAAATCCTGAATTGTGATTTTGTAGCAAGTATATTTTTAAAGTATGCTCTAATTGAAATTTATTTTAATACAATTAAGGTTAGGGAAAATGATTGCCACCCCCTAAATTAGATTCATGTATCCTTTATAATATTGAGTTAAATAAAAACAATAATGTTGCTAACATTGCAAAAGCAAATATTTATTTGACTTGCATATAAATAAAAAATATTTAAGATGGTAATACTGACATGCCAGTGACACTGGTAATAATCAGAATAAAATAGTGAAATTCCTGAGCGGAAGTGTTTCCATTTATGATAGTAATTAAACTATCTTGTGTTATATCTTGTATCACAATGCTCATATTTCAAAACTAATGTTTACAATAAGAGTATTTTGAATCTTGTATTTATTATTTTCATTTTCTAATGTTTCATATGATGTATTTATATTTTATTTTATAATTTACTGTTTTATTGCTAAACTGATTATTTTGCCATGTTTTCTAATGTTTAAAGTTAATGTTGGCAGTCATATATAACTCTTATATTTGATATTTTTACTCTCCTTGTTGAATTTTATTTTTTAGCACGAATGCCTGTAATCAAATTTAATGGTGCTCTAGGAGCAATAATTTTACATGCTTAGAAGAACGATCAAATTCGGCTGAACTTCCTTTCACACTTAGACTTTTATAAAGTAACCAATCTAAGCCAAGTTCGAATTCATTTAAGTAGTTTAGTTTAATAGCATCTGAGCCATATTTGTTATTTTAGATTTATTAAATTCAACATTATGAAACTGATTTATTTATGAAGGCATGCGATGAAAATCATTCACAGAATGAATGACTGTAATACAAACTTGTTTTATTTTTATATGCATTAAAAGTAACAGTTACAATTATATTTGTATATTGAACTATTGTAATGGATAGCCACAATTGAAATTTTTTTGTGTAGAATTAATATTTGCTTATATTGATGTAAAGGAAGCTTATGTATAACTTTAAATATACATTTAATTTTTGAGCTGTTACTCGAATTCCACCGTAAGGTAAGGTTGGCGTACCAAAAGGCACGTCTTGTAACGATGAGGAAATTGTGACATTTTTTAATCTAATTTAAATCTTAATTTCCTTATTTTTATCTTAAATAAGACTTCATTTCTTTATTGTAAAATTTTCACTCATTTCTTGTTCCAAATCCTCTTTTTTTTTAAAAAAAATTATTTCTAGCGTGTATTTTAAAAAATTGCTGACACTTTAGTTTCTTATACTCCTTGCAATGAGATAAAAATCTTTAATGTCTGTGGAATAATTTCAAAAGTTCTTAAAATCCCTTTCCCGAATCGAAATGTGTCAAAAGAAATTGGTTAGACCTTTAATCACCAATGGAAAAACTTTTTTCATTTTCTTATTGTGTTTCATTGTAACAGGCACATTGTCTTATAACTCTTCCTCGTGTAGAAACTATGACCTCGTGTGGAAAAATAATTTGAATTTAATTCCAAATTTCTCTTCTTTTTGGCCATACATTCCTCAAATATCTCCAATATTTGGCCGTATATCTCCAATTTGAATAGTATATAATGATATCTTTTAATCTAATTTAAATCCTAGTTTGTTCCTAATTTCTATCTTTAATTTAGCTCATATTAACTTCATTTTTTTTCTGATATAATTACCACTTCTTTATTTAATTCAACATATAAAACTGTTTACTTCTGCATTTTCTCACCCTTGGAGTGAAACGATGAAAATCCATAATGTTTGCAACATTCTATTAAAGATACACAGATTTCCCTATCCTAAGACTACATGTGTCAAAGAAATCCCTTTCAAAATCTCATTGAAAAACCTCTGAAGGGCAGTTTTCGGTCTTTAACCCTTCTGTTCTTGTGTCAAGATTTATACTGACGAATCTTGCACTCCTTTTTATTTATAGTAATTATGCCTATCGAGATGGAATAAATCGGTCAAAAATTCAAAAGTATCTTTTCTTCGGCCATGTACACGCACATTGGGCTGTGTTGATTTTCGATCTATCGGTTTGATGATCGTGAATAATGGTTCTGATAAATCGCTACATTAAATCGAGATTCACAATTAATTTGCATTTTCCTTTTGGTTACCGGTTATTGTTTATTTTTGTTGTTCATTCTTTTACACCTTCATTCATCATTTTTGTCAATATTTTTATAAATACTGTCATGTTTTAAAATATAAAAATAAGTATGTCATTTTGGAATAAACCATTTTCTGTTTCCTCACTGCATTAGAATGACACCATTATGGAAAAATCTTTCTTTCTTTTCCATTCTTTTATCAGAAGGTTGCTGACTCCCTTTTTTTAATCGTTAAATATTCATCTTCAGAAATAAAAGCAAAAGGATAAATTCAGATTAAATCCACAATTTTATTCGAGGTCGCATTCTCACACTCAAACGTATTCGCCTAATATCGAATTGCCGATACTTTTCGAATTCGCCTGTAAAAATCGGATTCACGATAGTTATCGAATATTCGATGCTTATCCAATTTCCGATGTATGTTGTATTTTTTGATATTTACCGAATTGTGGGTAATTTTGATAGTGACTGAGTTTGTATGACTATGAGAATCGATCCTGGCAATGTAATAAAATACTATTGTGAGTTAACAAGACATTGTTTTGCGTATCGGTAAAAAGTATGTGTTGTTTTTCTTTTCTTTATATAACTGCTTTTTTGTAGTAAGCAAAAGTGTACATATTTTTTGTTTTATATCTTTAAACAATGCACTTTTCCAAATTCTTTATATACTTTTAAGATAGTTTTTAATTGGTAAATTTTATTATTTCTCTTTATGTGATTGGATTTAATACTGCGCCTTAGTCAAATTTTCTCTTCTTTCCTTTCTTTTAATTCATGTTCTTTTGTTTTTTAAAAAAATGCATTTCCTTTTTTCAGTGCACAGAATTTTGAATTAGTTTTAAAATTCCCACATTCAGTTAACTTAAGAAATTTTTTGGGAAATTATTATTGTTCTGTTTTTAATATTTTATTGAAGATTTTTCAATCTTTAATCATATATTATAAACTTCTTATTTCTCCCCTTCATTTAAATTTTCATGTTCCTTTTAATTTAAATTTTTTCATGTAATTTCGAATTTTGCAATATGTCAAAATGCTTATAGAATACTTAGAAATAAAAGATAATTAGCTAGAATTTTAATATTTAGAAATACAACGTTGTACTTAAGTGTTGTTTAATTGTCTTTGAATTTATATTAATGGTGATGTATATTGGTATATTTTTCATTTATTTGATTGCGATTGGGACTTTTTCAAAAGATTTTTAGTGTATTACACCATTTATCTGATAATAAATTTGCCCTTCATAATATTTATTATTGATGGTTTACTCTTTTCGGAACTCCTACTTTTGTCTTTTTTGAAACAGTAAGTTGAATGATTAATTTTTTTTATATATAACATACATATTTTTAAAGTTCTAGGGCATATTTAAATTGAATATGCCTATACTGTTAAAATGAGATTGAGAAATGAAATTTATGTAGTTCATATACAAAATTAATTTTCATGATTTTGAATTCTACATTTACTGAAACTAATTTTATTTGCTAAAGGCATTATGTCGTTTTCCTATCTTTTTTTTAAATGAATGAAAAAAAAAACATCCTGTAGGGGCCCCCTTCCCGTCCCTGCTATTAAAAGTCAGCAGTAAAGAGGGTAACATTTTAAAAATTACTATATTGAAAAAATGCAGTATAATATATCGTAAATTGCATACATTACTTTGGCATTGGTATACTTTAGTAAAGGGGTTTTATCAATTCTTTTATATTTTTATTCAAAAGTAAACGGATATTTTAAAATATAAATTAAAATTCCCAATTATTCGGAGTTGTACTTATCAGTCAATATGTTGAGGCACGTTATTTATAACTTATTATATAGCTATAAATAAATAATTATATCGATATATATTGGACGATATATCGTGTGGATGAAATTCGGTCATCGCCCAGCCCTACATACACACAATATTGTTTTTCGAAATTGGCCAATAAAATAGTTTGTTCTTTAGTGAATAATGCAAATACTGTTTCATTTGGGATTTTATTCAGTTAAGCTTAATTTGGTTTAAGTGGAATAATTCTCCCCAAATTTGATTTTCGGTGATATTAATAATTTCCTTTTTCCTGGCCTTTGATACTTAAAACTTGGATAAACTGAAATGTTGCAATATTAGAATCATGCACAGGATTGAGAAGTATTACCTTGAATTTTCATCATATCTATGTTTAGCCACCATAACCTGTGATCATTTTATTTTTGTTATGGGTTTATATTTTGCTTAAGAAGATGCATGAAAGTGCAATTGTTTATCAATCTTTTTCTTTTAGGAGCGAAGTAAAAAATTGAAGAACTATTTTCTTCACCTACAGAAAGTTATCAATGGCCTAAGGGAAGAAGGAGTTTCATTACTTAAAGATCGAGTTTCAGTTTTAGGTTATTCAATCAATCATTCTAGTGATCTCTTATTTAAGGTGAACTTTCTTCTCATTTTTTAACGTGTTAACATAATGCTTTATAACTTGAGTAGCATTTCATTTACTATATATTCATTTGTATTTTATTATTTCAGGTTAAAGAAAGCATAAGACATTATATGAAATATAAATCTGAAGTTAGTAAGTTGACAACAGAAATATCAGAATTAGAACGGGAATATAAAAAACTCAAAGGACCAAGCTTACAAAAAGTAAATTATTTTCTAGCTTTTAAAAAATGAAAAGATGATTTGTAAAATTCTCTTTTAAACAATTCTTTCTTTTCTTGGGAATTGAATGTTGTATTTTAGTTTTTGCATTTACTTTGAAATGGCAGGTGATCAAGAATACTTGTGGTTAAAAATATCTTTCATTCAATGAATTGTCATTAGATTTATTTTAATCATTTGATTTATGCCATGTTTGTCCTATATATATATATATATATATATATAATATAATTTAGTGTGTAATGAATATTTCCCTTTTTATGCAGTCCGAATAGTTACAATGTATGACAAAGAAATATTTTGTGAAATTGCAGTAATAAAATATCAATTTTTGCTTTGAAATGCATTGGAAATTTCTTTGGTTTTATTTCCTAAAGACCTAAAATCAGCAAATCGTGTGTGTGTTGTTACATTTGAACCTCATTTTTAAAAGTCATTTAAATATATAGGAAATTAACACTGTTGAATGTATGCCAAAAATATGTGGCTTTTATGATTTCGGAAATGATCAACTTCAGCTACTTTTATAAGAAAATGCATGATGTCTCTTAGTATTTTGTTTTTCTTCTTTATAAAGATGTGACTTGTTTCTTTTTCAGCTAAGTGAATCAGAGTTCAAGAATCATATCCATAAAGAAATCGTTGCTTACAGAAAAACCCATCCAGTGTCTCAGAAAAAACCTGTATTGGCTGGCGACAAGAAATCTTTGAAAATGACATATAGAGAAATGTCTCCATGTCCTGTTAAAGATTCTAAGTCCATTCAGTTAGATCTTTTAGCACCAAAGATTCAGCGAATTCAAGACAGTATGACGATACCAAACTTTCAGGATAGAATAAAAACAATAATTGCTTCAGCCTTAAAAGAAACATCAACTACAGAAGCTGATATTACATCTGATAAATCTGAAAAGAAATATCCTTCCAAGGATATGTCATCTCCACTTGGAACTTCTAGGCACAAAGGGGTTTCAGAAGTATTTACTTCTACTTCTACTACTACTACTGCTACTACTACTTCTACTACTACTACTGATGCCAAGAGCTCTGAAAGGCAGATAGATTCAGCATTGGCAAAGCATGCATTAGATAATCCCAAGAAAACTGAAAGAATAAATCGCTTAGCTGTTTCTAATGGTGATTCAAAAAGATGTAAAAATACTCTCAAGCAAGTTGAAATATCAAATCCTGAAGTACCAAGCAGTTTCAGAAATGTTGCATATTCTCCTATTAGTCCTACTAGAACATCACCTGCAAATAGCTCTGTGTTTCCAGCCCATGAAATACCAATCAAAACAGTACTTGATAGATATTCTGTTTCTCATGGATCAGGGATCAATAAGAATGTGCGCCCTCAAGAATATAATATTAAATCGAAACTGTCCAGTTCCACTGTGAATGTTTCCGAAAGTTCAAGTTTTACCAGTCAGACTCCTAAAAATGACTCATCTGATAATCATCTTAAGGAGAAGTCCAAATCTCTTAAGTTGTCTTTTCCGCATTTATTAGATTCAAAATCAAAAAAAGCTATTGAAGAACTTAAAGCCAAAAACGGATTTTCGGTAAATTCTCGATCGCATTCTTATTCTCACTCTCATCGTGATGAACAGTATGAAAGGAAACTTAAGTGGAAACAACAGGTGCATTCCGATGCCAAAGAAAGAAGAATCAAGGAACGTCTTGGATCCATTAAATTATCTCATGATGAAAAATTGAATACTAAGGAAGCTAACACTTATTCAAAACCAGAGAAGAGTTCGAATCACAAAATGGAGTCTAAACACCGTTCAAAACATTCACTTCCCTCATCAGGAAAAAGTGAGTACTTTTAATTGTTTGTAAGTTAAAGACAAAAATAATATTCTGCTGGTGAATAGTAGTTTATCTAAATCAATCAAGAAGATCGTCTAATAATTTATTTTATTTATGTTTTAGTTAATTGAATGTTAACTTGATATCTATTAGATTGAAAAGCATGAGGGCCTACAAATACAATAGTTGTGTAGATTTGCGTTAATAAAAAAACATATTTGACGAATATCTGAATTTTCTGGATATGTAAATTCAGCCAATTATACACTTGTTTCCTCCCCCCCCCCTTGTCCAAAATATCATGATTTTTTTAAATACATATCGAGTTATGCAAAATTATTGATTTGGTAAGCTTTTATGGAAGCATCTAATAAAGTACTGAAAAAATGTAGAAGTTTTAAGTTGTTGAGTTAGAGATACCAGTAATCAGCTCAGAAGTGCTAAACAGTGATAATTCCAGAAGTCTCAGTTTCATTAAAAAATGTACTGCAACAGTTTGCCATTTGTAGCGCTTTACTGTCTAGTCTGAGATGTGAAGATCATGGGATTCTGTTTGTTCTTTTTATGTTTTATGTAAAAACTATACCATTTTAAACTTTTTACATATAAAAATTCAGCACTTTTTGAATTAGTGTTGAAAGAATTTTTGTTTAGTAAAAGGAAACAAAGATTTAATATGAATGGCAGAGAAGGATTTCAGGGTGTAAATATTCCTTCTAAGTTGTTTTTTACATTTACTGAAATATTTTGAAGTTTGCTAGTTTAAATTTAGTATGTAATTTTTGCTCATTTAGTACTCCAAATTACTTTAAATGCTTTAAACTAATTACATTACTTTACTAAAGCACTTTAAATACCATTTTGTACTATAATGTATTGATAAATTATCATTTTAATGAATAGTTAACCACTTATGAGTCTTGGAGACTCTCTTACTGGATGATAAATTAGAAAGAGAATTCAAATCCATTATTAAATAAAAGATTTTAATCTTTCATTGGGACGAAAATTTATATCATGCTTAGTAATATAAAACTGTTTATCTGGTTTTCATAAAATATTAAAATCAAAATATTTTGTAGTTGATTGTATATTTATATGTACATTTTTTTTATCTTTCTCTAGGCAATAGTGTAAATAAAGATCGAAGTAGTGCGAGTAGTCAGTCTCATAATCAGAAGTGGCAAGCTAAAGTAAGCAGTGGCTTTGATAAATTACTTGCTCTAGCTGCAACACAGCTGAATCATGCTAATAGAGAATATAAATGCAATCAAGGAAAAGCAATGAAGGAGGATATTTCAAAATCTAACCAATTCTCACCATATTCAAAACCAAATGGGTTTGTCGTAGGTGATCAAACGAAGACAAACAAAGATGCAAATACATCCCAAAAAAATTCATATTCTGATCTCTCAAGACTTTCTCAAGCTGAAACCTTTAAACCTACTGGCGTGAAAACTCCTAATATTAATAGGTCTAGGAAAGGTCCCAGAACACCTCCAGATACACCACCGCGCACACCATCTGTTTCACCAGATAGAAGAGTCTTAGAATCGCCATATTTTCAGTCTCATAGTCCCATTAGTAGTGTGGAGAGTGTAAGTAGTAATCGTAGCTCATTGAGTCCACCATATATTAGTCCAGCGAGAGGAAGCAGTAAAGATCGATCAAGGTCAACAAGTCCTTATAGCAGTAGGCCATCTAGTTCTGAAAGGCACACTGAGAAGCATTCATCAAGAAATTCAAAAAATAGTTCACATGAAGATGATGACCATGAGAAAAAATGTGGCTCAAAACGGCGATGGCAATTAAAAAATAAATCTGACATTAATCAGCATACTTGGTCAAAAGAACAAGAATCTTCTCGTTCCAAAGTTGTGCAGGCACATGATAAAGCCAATAAAAACGAATCTACAAATTCCGAAAAGTCTTCAGCTCTCTCAACTACAAAAACAAGAGATGTTATGAGACAATTGGATTTTATGAGTCAGCAGACAAAAGATGTTCTTGCACATGCACCTAATGGATACTCAGTTGTCATGACTCCTTCACCACTTCATGCTATTTATGTACCAACTGCTGGAGTTTGCAGTCAACCGCCTATTCCACCTCAAGCTCAAAATTTAGCATCTAAATCTTCTAATTATTCAGTGGCAAATGCTTGTGGACCAGCATTGTCTACAAACCCTATTCTAAATTTCACTATACCACCACCAAATTTTAGTATGCCTCCACCACATCCAACATCTAGCTCTGTGAACATGCCACAGATATTATCCTCTCAGCAACAGGTTCAACCCATTCAACTGCCTGATGTTACAGTTCCACCACCAAATATGATATCAGTCACATCGTTTTTGTCATCATCTAATTTACCTTCTTGTCCCCCACAGCTAGAACCTGCTGTGCCAAATAATCATGTTTATAGACAGAATGGTCAGACTCATCCACCTCCACTTCCTCCCACTGTGGCTGCAGCTTCTTCATTCAATAACATTGTTCAAAGTCAAATTTACAGAGCTAATCAGAAACCATTAAGCAATGGCACTGCCTCTCATCAGCTCGATTATAGAGTTCCCCAACATTGTACACTGCCTGGAACTGGAAGTAGCAGTTATTACCCAGGTATTCATTTATTACTGGTTTTAGTATTATCAGATTTTTCTTTGATGAAATTTTTTTACCAATTTTGTTTTGTTGAATTTGGTGAATAAATATGAAAAATTGGTGAGACATAAGCAAGAAATATTAAAATTGATAAAGGAACAATTTTTGAATTATACTCTTTCCCTGTATCATATTACTTGTATTTTGAAATAATCAAGGAGTTTGATACTCCCTTGAAGTAATTGCCAGGTTTGTTGTTTTGTTTCTTAATTTTCATATGTACATAGTATATTAAGATTTTAAAATGCAATGAATTTTTACTTTTGTAATTAAGTATAGTAATATGAATAATATATTTATTATTATGTGCATTCTTTCCTGCTCTTTATTATATCCATATAAATTTTTTTTAGCCCAAGCTCACTTTATGGCATAAATGAAGCTTCTCTACCTCATTTGCAAAGACCGGACAAAAAAAAAAGAAAGAAAAGAAATTGGGTACTCTATGGTCGTTGAGCGATTTAAGAGTCCGAGCCATTAGTGACCAACACTGCCATAAAAGCTTTGCAATCGTCAACCTCTCAAGTACAAATTCTTTTATGCTGGAAGGTGGGAGCTTTTATTTCCTTTACGTGCTGCAGAATACATATTGCAGTTTTAACAGTACAGTAAATCAAATTTTGTATTTTCTTTTGTAATTTGATTACCACAGATTCATTACATTCAACCCAATGATAAGTTAAATTTATTTATGAACTTTCTTCATTTATGCTTCATTTTCTGATTCTATACTTAACGAAAATTTAACCTGGTAGCCACATAAACTATATTACAATATAAGTAAATAAAGTAACTATAATTTTAAATGCATATTTAGTACTGGGGCTTAAGCAACCAGTACAATGAAAGTAACATAGCTTTAGAAGAGACATTTCCTCTGCTTGTCTGGTTGCTTAAAAAATCTCAAAAAATCTAGGTATTTATTTGTAAATGCAGATAACAGTTTGAATGGCAAAATATTTTACTAAATCTTGATCTGTAATTGAAGCTATTATGATTTATTTAATGTATTGAATACATCATATTTGCAGTATGTAAAATTGTAACTATTATTATTCCTTTTGTATTGAGGAAAGGAATTAGAGCAAAGCAGTTGTCATCAATACCAGATTGTCAACAAAAAATTTCTAACTATAAAATCTCTATTAAGAATTAACTCTTATCTAATATTCTAAATTATCTAATGTATCTAGTTCACTAAAATTTCTTATTCTTTGTCTAAATATTTTGTGTATTATGCACTTCTTTCATGTTTGCAGAAATGAACGATTTATAAACGATTTCTACTCTTTCCTATTATGCTAGAACTTTGAAAAATGTGTAAACTTGTGTATTTTATGTAACTATATACTATCTTAATATTATCAGAACTTAAAATTATTAATTAAATTTTGAGTCTTTACTAGTTATACGAAGAGATCATTAAACTTGAAAAAAAAAAAGATTTCAGGTTTTAAAATCTAAAAATAATTAAAATGAAACCTAATTAGGATACTTATGTATTTGTCTGGAATTTTTAGATGTTAACTCATATGTCTTAAATAGTATTTTTTTATAAACTTTATCGTATATTGCAGTTAATTCAGTGTCATTTATTTCAGTTTTACTTCCAAATTTACAATTTAAAATTAAAGAATAATTTCAAAGTCTCTGGAAGTAATTTTCATTTCACTGAAGATTACAGTCCTTCATTAGTTTTCATTTCATTATTGATATTTTTGAAAATATACTTATTAATTCTTCGTATGGTTTTACTTTGGTACTTAATTTTCCACAAAACTACCAGGTTAACTTTTATTCAAGTGTAGTTATAAGTGACTTCATGATTACATTTCATTGTTGATTAAGTAAATCCTTGATATCTACATTCTTCGTATTAATTTATTAGAATATTTTTTATGATATCGTATTTGAAACTTCACAGTAAAACTCTTATTTAAGGATTTTAATGTAAATCTTAAGTAATTGTCAGTTGGATCAAACTTTTTTGAGAATACCAAATGAATTGTGAAAATACTTCAGTTCATTGAAAGGCATAAATTTTATTTTTCTTAGCTTAGAACTTTGAGAAATTGCTGTTTGCGTACATAAATATTGATTCAGGAAATAATATCTGTAGTTTGAGTATGGAAAGTAATTCATGTTCACTTAAAGAAAATTCCTGCTATCTATTAATATTGTAGTTAGTCATTTGTTTGTTTTAGCTAAAAACTGATTTTTTTCTTTTTCTAATTTCTTCGTAAGTTTTTTAAATATAAAATTGCATATTTGCTTTTATGGGAGAGTAATCTTTTTCTTTTTTAACTGAATATGTGTGATAACATTCCATTAATTAGCCTCTAAAAGAAGGTAGCAAGTTAGTTCCTTTTTATGTTTTGATTTACCTGTTTGTTACTCCTGTTATTTTTAAAATAATGGTGACAACTTAAATTTTTGTGAAACAGAAATGCTGTTAGGCAAGGTTTTAAACATGTTAAACATTGCAGTGGGATTAGCAGATACCTTCTAATTGGAGAGGTGAAGAAAGAAAAGTCAATAGTGTTAATATAGATCAACTGGGTGCTTGTCTGAGGACCGTCGAGATCCAGTCTCTTAGCTATTAAGTACAGGAATCGGAAATTGTCATATGATGAAAATAGTGACAGTAATGGAAATTATATCTCTGAAGATAAAAGTATTTTCTAACAATTTTTGTGAGGGCATATTTGATTGGCTACCGTTAGAGTGCCTTAAAAAATTCACCAAATGGGAAATAGTTTCCAATTTGTGGTTAATATTAAAAATATTTTTAACTATTAAAAAAACACTGCCGAGTTAAAATGCAGTTTTTCAAAATTCATAATTTATTTAAACTTTAGTAGTACCAACAAAATTGTTCAGGGAGCCTTTCTGCACATTATGTCACATTGACTTTATTCATTATCTCTCCACTGTTATACTTAAGATTCAAATGAATGGAAAAAGTTTATTTTAACCACAAGAATGTGTAAAGGAAGTAGATGTCATTTATTGTATCTGCATCATTATACATCACTACAATCCATTTTATTGCTTATAATTTTCATATTTGGTACTTCTTATTTTGATTAATTCCCATTTCCCAGAATATTATTTGCTTTTTTGTGCTAACTAATAAGAATTTTTGAAAAATAAAAATATTAATATTTTCAGAATATTAATATCTTTATCTGCAGTTAACTTCCCCCTCCCTCTCCCATGTATTCCAAATTGAAAAGTTGGAAATTTAGTTTTGTTACAGTACTTCTCATAAGATTTGTTTAATCAGGTGAAAAAATAATAGTTATTCTACAGGTGATCAAGTGAAATGTCATCAGTTAATTTGTAATTATGTGAAAGGAGGAAAATGAGCATTGTTTCTTGTTCGCAAAATCTTCATCACAAGAGTATTTGAGATTTCCATTAACCACATACTAAATCTTGGTTTAAAAAATTTCTTTCTAGAGACACTTCCTTTATTAAAAGTCAAATGTGATAGTTTCATTCTAACTGAAAAATAAAACTTTATCTTCATATGTTTCTATTAGATTTTGGTATTTGAAAAATGGGAATTTGCTCATGAAAATGCTCGAATTTGTTCTAACATTTCTGTATGAGTGATTTTTGTTATGATTGACATCTGCTTTGCTTGATTCTGGATGGGAGGGGGGGGGGTAGTAATGTTACATTTAAATTGTTATCAAATGAAAAAAAATCCAGAAATAAATTAGTTACAGTGAGAAACTGAATCTACCATCTTAAAGGAGTAAAAGAATGATTTGCAAAAACAAGATTTAGGTGTATAATGAAAGTAGTTATGTGAAAATGATTTATTTTCTCTACGGTTAATTGAAATATATTTTACATCAATTTCAAATTGTTAAGAGTTTCTTTGAAAACTAAATTAATTGGCACCATTTCTCTTTCTTATACATTTATTTTACTGGTGTAACATTCTAATGAACTAAAGGATGGTAGACATTTCTTTTGTACCATTAGAAGAGGCAGAAGAAGTTTATGTATGTGGTTTTAAGAAATAATTCATTTTTTTAACTCCTCTCATTCATCTTTCCTTACTGTTCATATCATATGCTACATTGAAGAGAAAAGTCAATTTTAAATTAATAAATTATTGATACCTTGGATTTACTTAAAATATAGTGAAAATTAAATATCTTTTGAATACTTAAGACATCAGTTACAACATTTTCCATAATATTTAATACATCAATTTTTATTAAATACTTGGTATTATAATTTCAAAATAAAGAATTTAAAATTAATTGGTACCTAGCTGAAATAATAATAATAAATAGTGTTTAATCCAGCAATATAAATGCTTTTCAATTATTGCAGTGTTACACTAGTAAACTTGAAGGTTTTAATTTGGTGTAGTACAGTTATCTTTCTTGAAATTAAAAAAAAATCCTTTTGTCAAAAAGAAAAGTTTTAATTTTCCTGTACTGATCTGTATGCGTTTCTTGTAACTACCATCTACAGTTTTGAATTTGTTGACTTTTTTCGTTTTGCTTCAAAAAGTGTTTATTTTGGGGTCAGGTTTTCTTAACCCTTGCCTTTATCTTTCAGCACTTTATTCATTTAAATTTTATTCTTTTTATTGTTATATTTTGTCTGTATATGTGATTATGTTAATTTATTGCCTGTTAGTAGCGTATTATGCTAGTTTATTTGTTGTAGAGTTATAGTTGCTTTGTTGTGGTATGGTTGAGGTTAATAAAATGGGATGCATATTTGCTTGAGCAGATTTTTATTTGATGCACTTCTATTGAAATAAATCTGCTTAAAACATGTTTCCCTATGTGATAATAGTTATTCTCAAATATTTTCAAAAACTAAGTCATTTAATAAATATTTTGTAAATATTTTCAAAAATTCTCTGTATTTTCTTTTATACTGTTTCGTTTTATCGTCAGGTAGATTTGAAGTATAAAACAATTCTCACAATGTCAAATTTTTATAAGCTCAAATCTTCTATGTATCAGCTTTATCTCTTAGTGTGTTTTGCTTTTTTGCACATTATTTTATTAATTTATTGTATTACTAAATTGATGTTGGTTATGTAGAAATTTTAATTTGTATATTTATTGTATTTATTTTAAATTATTCTCCATTGTGTTTATTTATTCAGTTGTATTCCAGTCTTCCATTGTGTATAATCTACCTTTTTTCATTACTGTTATGTAAGAGTAAGTTGTTTCTTTAAGCACAAATAGAACACATTTCATCATTTGGCATGAATAAATTGAATTGGATTTGCTAAAAATTTCCCTAATATGTTGTAGGTATTTTCAGGATCATTTCTTATTATTAGTATTTTAAAAAGTTCCACCCTATTGTAGAAGTAAATAAAACTGAAATAAAACATCAGTTTTATTTTGAAGTTGTGTAAGTAAATTGATGAGAGTTGTATTATTTTTAAATATAAAATTGTTGTCAAGAAGCTGTTATTTTCTTTGCTTATCATTTGTCTGCCTACCCCTCTCCCTCGTAAATATGTATTTTTGCTATTACTTGAGTAGAAACCCGAGTGATATTGCAACAATTATGCTTGTATGTATGTATGTACGTGTAAATTAAAATGGCAAAAAGATCTCGTTTTGTATAATACCATTTAAGTATTTATGTATTGTATACCTATTATAAACTGTTTCTTGAAATGATACTCTATCATAGATATCTGTTGAAGATTGAAAACCCTGTTAATGTTTAAAGCTTTTATTCACACATATAAGTTATAGTGGTCTGGTTAATGAATTTAAATAAAATCGTTTTTGCTATTATTATATGAAGCAGGTCTTCTATTGACTTTTAATTCAGGTTATACAAGTATAAAACACTGATTCTGTATTTAAGGTTTTATTTTAAAGGCTCAAATTTTTCCTTCATTTATACTAGTTCCGAATAAGAAAATATTTTCAGCTGTCTATTTATTTATTTATTTATTTGTAAATAATCAAATGTTCATCTCATTAAGTTATAAAAAAAAAATGAATTTTTGAAAAAATTTGTGACTGTCATAGATTTGTCAAACGTTTTAAACCATTGAATTATAGTTGTTTTACTTAGTCATTTTTTTAATTTATATATATATTTTTACATGATACTCATTTTGCATACTTAACAGCCTGAAAAAGTTGCAGTTGCCGAATTGATGAGAATAAATTGCAATCAGTGTATCATAATTAAGTAAATAAATTCATTGTTATCCTTTTGCAATCAAATCTGCAATTTTTTTTATCTGATTCATCAAATTTAATTCCGAAATTCATTTATAATTCGGCAAAGTAATGCTTTGTAATTGAATTGCATAGTGATAAAGCATCCATATCTTTTTGATGGATATGTTCTTGTTTATTCAGTAACTTTTTTTCATAAGGATAATCAAATATATATTTTATGGAAAAATGATTAACACAAGAGAGACGAACATTGTTTCTATTAATGGAATAATTGAAAGTCACATAAATAAATATAAAGGTGCTAGATTCTTACCAATAAAATAGTTTTTGATTTTTTTTAAAAAACAAAAAGGATTTCTTCAATATGTATGATTTTCTTTAGATTATGTTTATTTAAAATATTTTGCTTTCAGTGAGTACAAACAATAGATATTAAATTCTGTATGGTTATTTCAATCTTTAAGAAATTTAATACAGTTCTTGAATCATAATCTTAAAAAGAATGATATATATTCTTTTTTAATTATTAAAGTAGCATAAAATTTAAAGCTTGTATTGCATACCCTCCAACAACTACAGAATTTTCTTAGTAGTTACGGAAATTAGATGCAAATGTATACAGCAAGATAAAGGAATATTACAATAAATGTATTGCAATACAGCGATAAATGGAATATATGAAATAGTGTAAAATATGCTAAAAATACCTTTTCCGAATCTTTATTCATAACGGATTGTGAAAGTATTTTTTGGAGGGGGGGGGGACACTGAAAGCTCGTTCCGGGCATGCATGCTGAAACTGGAGTCACTTCTCTTAACAAAAATGAGCATAGGAGTTTGTTATTATGTTAAAATGAGCAATCATGACTTAAGAAAAGCAGTATTTTCTACTTAATGAAACAAAATTGTGTCAAGCATATAGCGTTATTTGATCAAAAAATATTATCCCTTGATACATTTATATATTTAATCAATAAGAATTGCCTTAAATAATTTTGAATGATGTTTGTTTTAACCAATTAAAAAATTTTGGAAATATCTATTCTTCAATAATTTATAGATAATAAATTCATTATACGTTATATATTTGTAACTATGTTGGAGGGTATGGCATTGTAATCCCCTTATTAATAGTGATTGTTTATAGAAAGTGTTTTTGATAATTATATTGCCCTTTTTGGTGAAGGAAAACTTATACTATGCACTGCCATTTTACAATCAGTGTTTTCGGTTTGTTTTATTGTTCATTAATTGAAATTTTCATAAAAGAAATCTTGTTTTATACAGAGCTTTATCTTTGATATATTCTGATTTTGTATTTCTTTCTAGATTACAAAATTGATTCAGAGTTTTCTGTTTTATTTTGTTTAAAATAGATAGTCTGTAAAATTATCTTGATTATTAAAAATACTGTTTTTGAAAACTTACCTGAATTTTTAAAATTTCATAAAATTTTCATGGAAGGCCATAGATTTAAATTAATTTTCTATATCCTTTCTTGCATTTGTATATATTGTTTGTCATTCATCATTACTCTTAGAATTTTCTGATGTGAATTGGGGAAGAAGGAAAAAAATATATTTGCTGCAGGATCTGTTCAATATTGTACATATAGTGAAAAATCAGCTAACCAATGTTGTACATACAGTCACAGAAATTCTAACATATGCTTGTAAAAATCTGTTGTTTATAATGTATCAATCCTTCATGAATTTTCTAGTGGCTGGTAATTGTTATGTGATAAAAAAAAATTGTGTACTAAACTTATAGTGTTGTATAATGTGTTACAAAAAATGAAATAATAATTACATAAATCAAATGTTACTTATCTATCTTGATAACTGTAATTTAACAGTTAATATTACCTATTAATACCTGGTTTTGAATGCATTATGAAAAGTATTATTTTTCACTCAACAGTATACATTTCATTTTATTCCTAATTTTTGTATGGTATTATCCCTTATAATATTTTTTAATGAAAAAAAAAAAGTCTTCAGAAATTTATTTCCTGATTGTTTTAGCTCAGATCCTTTCAACCTGATTATTTGCTTTCTTTTGAATGAATAATTGTAACTATATTAAAACCCCAAATATTTTCAAAATCAGGCTAATATTCCTTATCCAAATCTCATTGCCAGGGTCGAGAGGAAAATTATATGCTTTACTTTTTAGTAATGAAGCTGATGAGTAAAATTTATGATTTTTAAAGTGACTATTTCTCTCTCTCTATGTGTGTGTGTGTGTGTGTGTGTGTATAATGTCATTTGAAGGGAAGAATTGTCAAAGATCTGTAGTTCAAATTTCACACACACATAAGTAAACATTTCAGATAATTATATTTCAGTTGTAAAGAACTCTTCATCTGCTCTCCTCTTCTGAAATGATTTAAGCTGTACTTAATTATTTCTTACTGGAACTACAAAGTTAATGAATGAAAAAATTATAATAATAAATATTTAACTATACACTAAAAATCCTGAATGGGGAAAATAACATATACTGTAGTTTGATTGTCAAATTTTCTGTCTGTGTATTAAATTGTTTGTGAAATTTGATTTTGTGGGATGAACAATCAGTTTATTTATTCAAACAAAATATTGATTTATATGATTAAAATATTTTAATATGATTGAATAGGTGTAAGTAGAATAGTTGTAGTGAGGTTTCTAAGATAAAAGTGTTTACCTGTGTGTCATTGTTGCACTTTATGAGAGTTTCTGAAGTAATTGTTAAATTTGATTTAATATGAAAATTTCCCTAGTAAAATTTCAATAAAAAAACCAGGTTGGTAATTTTTTTACAGCTTTATATTATGGTATTTCAGAATTGTGCAGATAGCATTGATAGCTGCTATAAGTTTTGTTTAATTTATATATTTCACAAATTTTAACATCCATTTATGCCAATGTAATAATCCTTCAAAACTATTAACATTAGATAAAGCATTTCTTGAAAACTGAAAATTATTCTGAACTGAAAAACTTCTTAAAATATTAAAATTTTGTAACAATTTACAGAAGAAAAAAAATGAGAAGTGACATTTTGCTGAATATTAAATAAACTATGTTAGATTTTCAAATGTCTGCAGGTACGAATTCTAATGTCAGTATGCATTTTCATTGCAAGCTTGTTTTAAAAATAATCCAATTTCAAGCAAATGAATATTCAGAGGGAAGAAAAATTATATTTTGCTCTCTCTCTTTATACTTTTAATTGAAATTAAGATCTATTATTATGAAACTAGTTTGCATTAATTGCATGAGTGAAGCAGGAAATAACGATTGAGAGTGTTTTCTCTTGGATATTCTCGTGTGTAAAATAATGCTGTTTGTCATATTATGGAATAAATTAAAGGCATATTCATTTTGTGCTTATTCTCTATTTTCGATTATGTCTAAAATTTGGTACAGAAGTACAGTTTTGTTATCAAGACTACTCAATAAGTTTCACCTATGTAGCTTGTTCCAATTTTTCGTGTTCACTTTGTATCACATATTATCAGTGTATTTTGCTTAATTCAGCAAAGTTTGAAATACTTAGATTTTGAAGTTGACGATTACCTTGCTTTACTCTTAATATCCCAGAAAGTGAAAATGCAAAAATAAGCGACTTTCAAGTCGTTTACCAAGCAATCGGGTAACATGCATGTGTAATTGCATTATTCCTTTGTTAAAAATTGATGCACTGTAAGAAATAGTTAAAATTTATATTGAGGAAACATTACTTTTCTTTATTCATATTCATAATTGGAATAAAGTAAACTTACTTATTAGCCTTAAGAAAATTGAGAATACTCACAGTTCAGAGATTTAAATATTTCCACAGAAAACAAGCAGTTTGCTTTTTCTTATATTTATGTACATTACACATATAAATAAGTACTGTAAAAATTCAGCTACAGTTCTATTCTGTGTTAGAAAAAGCTAGTTAAAAATTTCAAGTACAGTTTAATTACTTAAACTTTCAAATTATGTATGTTCATTTAAAATAAAAATAAAAATTTCTTAAAATTATGTACTGCAGGATCATTTGTTAAGAAAACGTTTTGAGTTTTGTCTGCCCAGCTTAATATTAAAAAATTATCCGAGTTTTAGTTTGATAGTAAAGTAATTTAAATTTGTTTTTCTCAGACTGTTTGAAGATAATTTTTTAAATTCAATATTATAAAGAAATTAAGTCAAAATTTTACCATTTCTGCATAAGTTTATATATTCTTCCTGAAATTTCATTAGAATATCAGTTTTATTGAATATATAGGCATAAATGTTATAATTATTTATGGATTCTTATTCATATTGGATAAGTTCAAACATTTTGTAAATATCTCTAGATGCCACAAACATATTTTATCTTTCTTACTGTTGTGTTTTATTGCTTTTTATTTTCCTTGAGATTTTAAAGAAGAATCGTTGTCTAAATCAATATTTTTGTTAAGGTAATTGAATAATCATAAATTCTGAGCTGCATGAAGATTATTTTTGTATTGATTGTGAAGTTACTGATGATAATTGTAGCATTAAATTTTAAAAAGTGTATGAATATGTGTGGAAATTTTGAATCAACTTTCGCAAATTTGGAATCATGTATTTTCTAACTAAATTCTGTTACAAATATAGCAAGCATTTTTGACATATTCGGATATAAGCATTAAGTCTGTTATGGCTTCAGATTGCTTAGTATTCATTTTTATAAATAATTATTATTGAATTTAATTATTTAAAAATATCTTAACCAAGCGAATATTGTGAACCATAAAAATCAACTCAATAATGCTTGATGAAATGTTAATTGAATGTTTATTTTTTTAAAGAAAAGTTCCGCCTCCGATTCTTACCATATTTATCAAGAATCATTGATTTAATTTAGATGGCGCATAATAAAGCCAAGCAGCAATTCTTAGATAATATTTAGTAAATACTATTATGCTTGTATAATATGCTCTACGTAGACTATATATGGCTTCTGTCTCTATGGCTTTGGCTAGGCTACATGAACCAATTACGCGAAATTCTTGCTTTTACCATTTTTCCGTTTATGAAAACGTTTTGGTAAATGAATAAAGAGCTAAATACTATATTTTGAATTTTAGAGGTAATCAAAAATTACATATTGCTGTTGTTCAGATTTGTTTTAATTTTATATTAGTGTGTAAATGTTAATTTTTTAACTATTTAATAGTTTACGTTTTGTCCCATCCATCTATTATTATTCATCTGGTATTTTAGTCTCATTTATTCATCTTCAATTGCATTGTAGAATTAGTTTCAACTAAAATATATATAATATTAGTTATTTGAACACCGGATTAAAGTTGAATCACAATCAAGAATTAAATTTCGGAGAAGTTCTTTTTTTTTTCTTGTCCCTGTTAATTCTTTTTACTATACTGTTGAGTGGATCACATTTTTGAATTTTTATGTCTAAATTTCGTCACTCCTCCCTCAATGTTGCTTAGTTAACAAATAGTATTCTTGTACTCAGAGCACTGCCATATGCCCTTTTCAGGTTTTTATATCACTGCCAACAACTTTTATTTTAACATTTCTGGTTATCTTATTGTCTCTGTTGTTTTATATCATAATGTATTGTTTTATAATGTTGGTGGGAAATTTTCTTTGTTGTGGAATTATTGTAATAAAATCACTGCCGTCTTCATGATATAGTGTTACTTTTTTCAGCTTATTATTATTTTGAAATACAGAAATATATGCAATCATGCAAATACAATTGTCTTATGGGAACGCTGGACCCTATTGGGCAATTTATCAATTATTTACTTCAGAGTTATGAAAATTTTTATGTATATGTTGTAAAACATAAATAGTCAACTATCTTAAAACATTTTTTTAAACAAAATACATACTCTTAAAAATTTCGAAATATTCCAAGTTATGAAATTTTTAATTTTTTCTTTATTCTCCTATAAAAATTTTATATTGTAAAAATACTTTTTTGCATAGCCACTGAATTTTCAATAGAATTTTGAGTTTTTCTTAACTAAATTTGACTTTTAACTGACTAAAAGAACTCGAAACATAATAGAAAACACCCGTTTTTCTCGAACACTCAGTTTTCTTCAAATGACCAAAATCTCAATTTTTATTTAATTTCCTGAAAAAGGAAAACACTTTGAACATTTGAAAGATATTTATATTTAACCGAAACATTGTTTTGAAAAAATCATTAAAAGTATATTCCTCTATGAGTTTCAAACATTTATTTTAATGATCAATACGTTTTATGATGTTATTTTACCTTATTATATACGTAAATTTTGGTGATGAAATAATTAGAACCAAATTTTATGTATTTGTCATTTTTACTTATTTCAATGTCCTCTGACCCCTTAAATTGTGAAAGAGAAGAAAAAGTACTAATCGTAATTTTGTAATGGTAGATAGAAAGAAAAAGTACCTCATAATAGGATATAGTATCATCTCAACTGTTGTACTTCAAAAACTTTCCTGGATGAACTTCTACACAATGAAATATGCAAGTAAATTATAAATTACCTATGATTCAAAAGCTCTCTCATAATTTAATTTAATGATCCTTCGTTCATTCGTTAAGAAATAAATTTTCAAGTTATTTGTCAGTCTTTCATTATTATCTTAAGATATAACGTAAATATTTTCATGTATATTATATATGTATGAAACAATTCCTAAATAAATAAGTTCTAAAAATAATTTTCTAATCATTCGAACTCCGGCGTCTATGAAACTTAAATGTTTAAGTTGTACGAAATATTCATTTTCTAAAATCAAACCGTCGTGTCGACAGATTATTTTCTGAACCTATATAAGTTCCGAATGCTTCCCACCATATGTCTTTCCTGCTTTCCACCGTCATATTCAGTACGTTAAACCTTGTTGGCATGGCTTGGACAAAGAAATCTTGACAAAACCTAAAAATTGGATTATTTCCTTGAACTCATGAAAATTAAAAATGTTAAATAATATCAGCCACTGCATTTTCAACTATCCCGTTATATAGTATAAATTTTCTCTTATTTCCTGATCCAAAATCCACTTTTTTTGGTTTAATTATTTCTAATGGACACTCTGAAAAGTTAAAATTTGTGTTATTGAACTCCGGTTTCCATTACGATGTGAGCATTCACTTTATCCTGTACAGGTATGCTGCGAAAACTGCGTTTTTAAAAATTATGATAAATGCTATTATTGTAATTACAAACTGTTGTTACAGGGCTATGTAAAGGCTAGATTTAAATCATTTACTCCTGCGACCATCAAGGTCTTGCACCCTTACGGGTAGGTGGGTTATCGTAGAACAGGCCAAGTTTTAAATCGTAGTATCAATATCTCTGTATATTAGTAGGGACATTTTTCATTAGACTATCCAAATAAATTTTTCCATTTTGGATGCAAGCACATGCTATATTCTTTGTGGTAAAAAAAAAAAAAAAATGTTCACTCATGCTAGAAACTTTTCAGTAATGTGCAAAATTAAAACGTGTACCTCCCTTTTTTTCAAACCTAGCAAAGATTCAAACTGATCCTTCTGAATAGCTATCAAAACCAATTTAGGAACATCATATAAGAGTAGACTAAAATAAACTTCACTGCTATAATGACTTGCTGGTAAACAACATATGTTAACAAAGTACCTCATATGATTGGTTTGGTTGGAGAAGAAACCATGCCACGAGATAAGAATTAAATAAAACATGAGTATGCTATATACCTTAAAATAAATTGCAAAGAATCAGAAGATAAGTTCAATTACATTATTTGAAACTGAGATATACGTAATGAAATCAGTTAATAAACATATGATAGAAAGTAAGAGAATAATGAATAAACATAAATATTGGATTTTTATGGTGCAGAAGCCAGATCTAAATATTCTGCTCCATGCAAAGCTTAAGTATTAATTATAAAGAAAATATTAGATCAATATATTCAAGATGTCTAACTAGTGATGAGTTTTTAGTGTATATAAACACGAATAAATCGAAATACAAATAAGCGACAGACCAAAAACAATAAATAGCATTCAAATGAAATTACAACAAGAAATTAGGGTCAAATTAACGTGCCTAGAGGCCCTTAGATAATGGAAATTTCATCTCCCACTCTCACCTTTTCCAGTCTCTAATTTCCAACACCAGATATTTTTTATTGGTATTAATTATTTGTATAAGTAATTTTATTTCTCAAATTGTGATAGACTAACAAAAACTTAGGCCGCGGTGACATGGTGGTAAGGTCTCGGCTTTGGAACCGGAGGGTTACAAGTTCGAGGTCCGATTCCGCCGTGTAAATGGGTCTGGTGCACGTTAAATCCTTGGAGGCCAAACGTCCTCCCGATAGTGTAGTGTGGAAGTTTGGAGAGGGGAATGCCAGTTCAGGTGTCCTCGTCATCTGACCGCGGCTCAAAATTACGAGGTTAGTCCCAAAATAGCCCTAGTGATGCTTCAAAACGGGACGTTAATATAACTAAACTAAGCTAAAACTAACAAAAAACGTAATTACGAGTACGTTTGAAAGAATTAGCTTCAATATTTCTCATATAATAAAACATTCAAGACTCAAAATAAATTTTAACAAATCTGTAGAAAAAAAAAACAAAAAAAGAAAAGAAAAGAAAAAAAACTTTTTAAAAGCATTTTATTTAGAGAGTCGGACATTTTTTTAAATATGTATACATCAATAAACATATTATAAAACTTGTAAAAGGTCATTAGAAATATTATAATGATATTTAATAAATACTTTATTTCAATTACTTTTACATGCCCTTTCTAAATTAAATGGAAGTATAAAATTGGTATACTAAGAATATATTGGAGTTTGTTTCCCTTGTGTTGCAAGGTTCCTAGATGGTTACCTGCATTGCCTGTTTGTAGAATCGGCCTTGTAAGAGGGGTCATTTGTTCCCATCAAGAGTGTATTTTTTCATTGCTATTTAAAATGAAATACTTCGGCATTTTTTATTGATTTAGTAAAAATTTCATTTTATATCTACCAATTTAGAAAATAAGGCAAGGGTAAGGAATGAAATGAAACCTTTAAGTATATGAACTGATTAGAGAAATTTAAAAAAAAAATTAAATTTAAGAATAATAAGGTAATTTAAAAAGAATTTTTATAAGAGAAATTGGATTCGGTGTTTAAATGTTAGTAATTGCAAGGCAATGTTGCATCAGTTTTATCAAAAATATGCAATAGTTTGCAGGTTACAGCTAGTTGAGAATGGGTTCTTTAATTAGTTATTATTTATTACACAAGGTTGCCCGAAATGACTCTTAGATAATATCAAACAATAAGAGCAGGAGTTTCCTTCAAAAAGTGTTGGAAGTTCATAGGAAAGGAAAAATTTTAAGCTCATGTAACCTCAGATTTTCGTAATTCACACAATCATTTATTTTAAGTTCGATTTCTCAAGTTCTCTAAGATATGTTCAACTAAATTTACATTTAAATTTTTAATATCGTATTTCAGTGGAAATTTACTCATACTTTTAAAATGTTGATTATCTTTATTTGAACTAGTTATCGTTAAGCTACTAAAATTTCTAATAAACTTTTTTTTTCTTTTACTTCTAACCCCAGGAATTTTTAGCAAATTGTCCATAACCGTATTTCACAGCTGTCCCCCGAGCCTAGTGATATCAATAATAATTGACAAATTTAGTATATATTTTTTTTCAATTTGTTGGTGCAAGACACAACCTTACAGATGATTCAAAAAGCATTTGGAATTTGTCTGTGAATTTATTGTAGGCATAGAAAAGTATCAATAAAAAGATAATGGTTCTAATACATTAAATTTTTCATAAAATAGCCACTGACTTTAAAATAGTAGCACCGCTCTTCCACCTAGTCCCCGAATGAGGAGAAAAAATATATCAGATTTTTTTGTGTTGAGATTGATTTTATTAAAACAAATTCAGATGTCAGAATTAGACAAGAATATTCACATTTTCATTCTTCCATTCAAAAGAGTATTTATCTAACTAGAAATAAAGTTTATTTCTAATTTAATAGAAAAAAAATTATACCTGAGTCAACATTAACGACTAATAAGATTGCATTAACCTTGTTAATGCAGAGGTCACGTAAGTAGTGGGACAACACTTTGAACCCCTTCCCTCCCCATAAGTGAGAAATTGAAAATTTCATCTACAAATGTCTTCACTATTTCTAAATGGAATAACAAATATATTTTTTTTAAAAGTTGATATATTGTAAACAATCAAAAACTCCAAATAAAGGCTTACGTCGGCAGCAAGATTGCATTTGGTAAAAACTGACAGTGATATGCAGTATTTTGCCAATTACTTTTCGCAGAATAACCGACAAGATGGCAAGTAAATAAGATAGTAAAATTTCTGTCGAATGTTCTTTGTGTTTCATCTAAGATATTATCCGTACTTAAGAAATATTAAGTTTTTAATTCCATGCACTATTTCGATCACCTGTGGATGGAATTATTAGAGAAACTAAAACATTTATATTATACAGTAATCGCTTTTGGCGACTAGTTGGTTCGTCGAGAATATTGGTTATTTTAATTTCAGTTAAATCTTCTAAATGTAACTTCACATCCACGACTCTGTGAAAGTGCCAGACGTTCAATATGCATCACTTTAATTGTCTCACGTGCGCTTCGTACATTGCGTAAATGAAACTTTTTACAGAAGGCCAATCCCGTGACATTGTGGTGCTATTAAAAAGTTAAATTAAGTTCATCCATCTTATAAACTTCACAGTATTATAACTTCATTTTTTATCCATCTTGTAAATTACACAAATATCAATCAAAATCCTTCTAGTTTGAATTTCAACGATGGAAGAAAATCATGCGATTGTATGGTTTTTTTACGATATATATATAGATACTATTTAAAACTAAGGACAATAATGTAATCTATGGTTGGAAATTAGGGAAAAAAATTGTTTTTTTAATAGCCAAAATACGCCAAAATTTACGGACTATTAAACTGATGTCATTGATCATAAATTTTCAGATGGTGTAAAATTTGGGTTTGGGCAATAATATTTTAGGAAATAATCATCGTAAAACGCCAAACTACCGTTTAATTTTTAATTAATTAAAATATTAAATGAATCGCTTCGAGATGCATATTTCTACCCTCCAGGGCAGTGTTTCTCAACCTTTTAGTATTCACGGCCCAATTTTCAATCATAATTTTCATCATGCCCCCTCCCCACTGAATGCAATAAAATGTATACAATAATAATGTATTTTGACACTATACCCTTAATTTTAAATTTTACAAATTACCAAGAATACGGAAATTTATTGACATTTTGCAACACCGATCCTCAGCATGGAAAAAACAAGAATCCTATGAATTTTTTATTGCTCTTGCTTCCCGCCATGTCGGGCGTTCTCACAGTTTCGCGAGAAGTTTCGATTTGTCTGGAATTTGTCTGGTCTGCTTAAAAGTTAAATAGGAGCGTGCGCAGATGTGAACAAATGTTTTCTCATTGGGAGAATGAGAAAGTTCTGTGACGCCAATTTCAATTCCAGACAATCTCATTCGAATCGATCCTTCTATCGCTATTGACTCTATTCTTAACGTGTATGTTATATATATTTTCGTGTAATTGTAATTCACTGTATTAAATATTCACGGCAGCGGACTTATGCAGAATCATGGATAAATTTTTAAGCGGGTGTAAGCGAGCATTAGACGATAGACAAGCATCAACAAGTACACAGACGAGCGTGGTTCCGAAAATAAAATCAAGAAAATATTCTCAAGAATACTTAAATTTTGGGTTCACTAGTACTGAAGTAAATGAAGAAGAAAGGCCCCTGTGTATCATTTGCTCAAAAATGTTGGCGGCAGACAGCATGAAACCTAATAAACTTAAACGTTTAGTAGTGAGTACGCTTTGAAAACGCTTCATAGTGAGTACGTAAACAAACCCAGAGAATTCTTCGAATTAAAATTAAAATCATATGAAAAGCAAAAGTCATTGTTTGAAAAACCTTTGTCTGTGAATGAAAAGGCTTTAATTGCCTCTTATAAAAATATAAATCTTTCTTTTTTTTCTCTTTTTTCCTCTTTCATATAAAAAAGCCAGATGTAAAAAGCCTCACACCATTGGTGAAGAGCTTATTTTGCCAGCCGCAATTGAGATTGTAGAAATTATGTTAGGAGATAATTTTGCAAAACAATTGCAGTCTATACCTCTTTCAAATGATACTGTTGCTCGTCGAATTGCTGATATAGCTGAAGATGTAGAGTGTCAGCTTTTGTCGAAGTTAAGTGACAAATTGTTTTCAGTACAACTCGATGAGGCAACAGATAGTAATAAAGATGCTCATTTCATTGCCTATGTTAGATTTTGTAATGATTTGTCAGTAGTAGAAGAATTACTTTTCTGCAAACCAATAAAACTCAAAGCAACAGAACTCGCATTATTTGCTATCTTAAATGATTTTATGAACGAGACAAACATAGAACGGAAAAATTGCGTCGGAATATGCACCGATGGTGCTCATGCAATATCCGGAAGATTCCAAAGTATTCAAGCACTTGTGAAACAAAAATCGCCATAGTGCGTCTGGACACATTACATGATCCACACAGAAGCTTTGGCTTCCAAAGAAATGAGTCCTGGTTTGAATATTGCGTTAACTACTGTTGTAACCATAGTAAATTATATAAAAATGAAACCCCTGAAATCAAGAATCTTTTCCGCACTTTGTAAAGACATGGATGCAGTACATTCAGCGTTACTATTTTATTGCGAGGCAAGATGGTTATCAGGAGGGAAATTTTTGCAACGTGTTTATGAATTAAGAGAAGAAATCGTTTTCCTAGAAGAGGATAACAGACCGGAAGCTGAGAATTTTCACGATAGTTTTTTTGTGATGAAATTGAGCTACATGGTCGACATATTCGAGAAATTAAATAACGAATCTTCAACTGCAAGGAGCAAATACACATATATTGGATACGAGTGATAAAGTTAATACTTTTTGTAGGAAATTGGAATTTTGGCGCAGAAATTTAAAGCAAGAAAACTTAACAATGTTTGCAAATTTGAATGATTGTATTAAAACTTACAAGGCTGAAGAACAACAGGTAAAAGTTGTTTTTGTAACCATGGAAAATCATTTAGCAATGATAGCAAAGAATTTTAAAAAGTACTTTCTTGCTGACGACAAACTGATATCAAGTTACAAGTGGGTGAGGGATCCATTTCAAAATACTCCCAAAGGACTCTCAATTGAAGAGGAAGAAACCTTCATAGACTTCACGGCAAGCGGCGAAACCAAAAGACAATTCAGTAATGAATCACTCTTTGAATTTTGGGCAGGAGTGGATGATGAGTTTTCTGCACTAAAAACAAGGGCATTTCGCATTCTACCACCATTTTCAACATCTTACCTTTGTGAAACTGGATTTTCTGCGGTGGCTTCTTTGAAGACAAAAAAAAAAAAAAAAATCTCAGCTAAATATAGTCAAAGAACTGAGAGTGTCTATTTCCAATATTAAACCCTCCTTCGAAAAACTTTGCTGTGCAAGACAGGCCCAAGGAAGTCACTAATAATTATTAAATTTGTTTTTAATTTAGTAAGTTGTTTTAATTCAATAAGTTAATTATTAAATATGTCGAAATGTATTTCGTTTGGTATGTGTGTGTGTGTTCTTTCCTTTCAGTCACTTAATCAATTTTTTAATAACATTTTCTCTTGGATGTGCTCGCACCCCCCTAGTGGGGGCGCCCCACAGGTTGAGAATCACTGCTCCAGGGTATATAAAAGCCAAATATGGTAGCTGTAGATAAAACGGTTTGGCCTAGAAAAGCACGCCGACATCCACCTAAATATACATATTCCTCTTTATTATTAGTAGATATGGACAGGGCGATAAGACTGCTTTCCCCGATTCTGAATAGCTTAGAAAAGAATTGCCATTTTATGCATCCAAATGTTAATCGCTCGGAGCTGAATTTGTAAGTTTTTCTAATCTATTATCCTTAGTTTATAAGGATAATTCTTGGACTAAAATCTGGTGAAAAGTTAAAGTAAATTTTCAAACATATGGAAAGCTTCCGGAGTCCACCAAAATATGGATTTATAGGAGCTATAGTATGCCAGATTAATTTTAGATGTATTTTATATAAATCTTTGAATTTACTTTTAACTCTTAAAAATTTGTTTCCATGATGAAAATGTATGTGCTTAAGTGCCCCCTTCTGGAACAAAAGCGTTTCAATGCAACGATAAAGGCCTCGGAAGTATAATCAATTTCTGATTCGAAATGTGTTTTTGTTGCAAAGCATATGAATACGATAATATAACCTTTTGTAATTTTAACTCCTGTGCCATGGTATATTAATATTATTACGAGTCTGTAATTTTGCATTCCTGTGCTAATAATGTTATCTTTCAGAAGACAGATTTACAGTCATCTGTATTGAATGGTGCCCGGTTGTGACGACAGAGATTCCAGAGCTTTGCAACAAACTTGGCGACTATTTGGTGACTTTGATGACAAAATGGATAATACTCGAAACATCGAGAATTTTCCCGATCCGTCCACTAAGAGTCGAGATACATTCAGAATATTCCTGATTGGTCCACAAGGTTTTAGCTCCGCCTTCCGCTGCTATATATACGGCCAGCCATCGGAAGTTTAGAAGTGCGGTGATGGTCGGACGTGTAGACCCAAAGTGAGAGGTCTAGAAGAAGAATCCTGAACGGAGGACTGCTAGGTCGCTGTGTGCTGTCGTTGTGTCTTCTGTCGAAATCTGTTGTGTGGGTCGATCCTTACTGTGTGGTCGACTGAATAGACCTGAATATAGAGGTCTAGAATTGCGGAGTTGTTGAGACAGTACCGGAGTATCAGCGGAGTGCTGAATTGATCTGTGGTGTGTTCTGACGAAGCCTGTGTTGTATGTTGTAGCCAGTTGTGTCATCATCGAGAACGGAGCAGTTCTGAACTGAGAAGTAGTCCCGTTGTGTGAAGTAGTGAGTCGGCCGCGAAAACAAGAAGAGACAGAGGAGTAGTTTCAGTCCGTTCGGGAAAGACCTACGTGAGCGTAGACAGAATCCCTTAAAGATTCCCTCTCCTGCTGAATCCTGTCTGGCCGCTTTGTGAGTTGTGGACGTTGTCACTACTGAATTTCTGCGTGTGGACTACTGTTGTTATTGTGGGTTACTGTCTGCAGTAGAGTATTGCTGTATGCTATCCTGTGTGTTCGTCTCGGCTGTATATAGTTGTCTTCTGTACATAGTTGTGCTGTAAATATTTGTCATCTTTGTGCTGTCCTGTCTTTGTCCTGTAAATAAACGCCGTCTGTGTTGAGTCGTCTACTGAAAGGCTGATCATTGTTTGTTTATTCTCTCACACCGTACACACCCACTATACAGGTAAAAGAACCCGACGGATCAAGAAGGACAGGAAATCCGTTACAATATAGAATCGGGACCTTCATAATCCTTACTTCAAACAAAAATTACTCTTTTGGGAGCCACTTGATCTTCGGAAAAATTTTGACTTGTTACTTCTAAATCTATTGAACACAACGCAATTTATGATGCAACATTTTTGAACTAATATTTAACATTTAAAATCCGATATGTTTGTCGTAAAATATATATTAACAAACTACTACTTGCAAACTAAATTCACTAAATATGAAAACACTGTATCAAATGACTTCCTAATTTATGCTGGTTTAACAATATGGTAGGATGTTTTACCTCATACCGCACAGGTGCATTTTGAAGTCACCCTGATCAACCTTTCCTTATAAATGAATAGATAAAGTGCGGATAGTGAGCTTTTCTTAAGCATTGATTACACAAATAATATCGTTATCAAAAGTATATTTTGAACAAATGCTACAACAATATTACTAGCAAAAATTCTTTTCTTTGTAGTCAAAGGTGTAGTGTTATCTTTGGAACTCCATTCGGCCTTACTGTCTTTACAACTGTTTAGTAATTTAATGAAAAACGCTAATATCAACTTAGTAAAGGGTGAATATTTTTTCATTGATAAATCAATCATATCGTTTTTCTAAATTGCAACAAATAAAAGTGCTGACTTCTTTCTTTCTTTGAGTATATTATGTTCATTGTCTTTCGTGATTGATTATTTAGGCGAGTCAACTGTTAATGGCAGGAAACTAGAGCCCTCCCACCATAGACGAAAGCCAGGAAGATTCCTGGGAGACAAGCCTCTCGATACAATATCAGCTAGATTTTAATTAAACGACACATACCTCAATGTGTTCTGAGATATGAAGTCCAAGATCTCATTAGTCCTATTGGCGATGAACAGCTTCCAAAAGCAAAGAGGTTAACACAACCAAGAAAGGACAATTTGAGAATTTGTCAAAACATACCAATGTGACCGAAAGGGCGCCAAAATTTTAATTCTGTCAGAGTAGACTATTAAAATCAATAAATCATGCCAATTTAGTTAAAAATACATTTAATGACATTAAAGGACATGATTTACACGGGGACAAAACTATTTAGGATAATAACATTTAACATATATGCATTAAAATAATACTCACTTCCAAGACATGGACTGATTGTTCGTGACAGCGGCCGATAGAGGGCCGAAGAAAACAGTTACGGTTACAGACTTCTCCTCTGGCTCGCACGATGTCTCGGCGAAGAGTCAGCACTGTATTTCTTAAGTCTACTTCTTCTCTTGATGGGAACTACTGGTCTTGTGTTCCTTTCTGGAGGCAGTTCATACGGTTTCAGCATATTAGTAAGGTAAGTTCCAAGAAATTGATCTGGTGTATTGGGATCAGGCATAGGACCACCCTGAGTAGATTGTTAAGGCTGCTGCTGTTGTGGTAGCTGTTGAGAGGGAACTGCTGAAGGTGGTTTGGGAGTTGGCTTCTGTGAAGATGGTGGAAGATGTAGCTGCTGCGACTGCTGCTGTTGTTGCTGCTGCATGGGAACAGGAGTATGTGGTGAAGGTTGCTGTTGAGAAGATGGAGGCTGTAGTTGAGAAGAAGGTTGTTGCTGTGGTTGTGGTTGCTGCATTAAAGAAAATGGAGGTATAGTTGTACCTCCATATGACCCAATTTGTGGTTGTCTCTGTTGTTTGTGTTGATGATCGTAACCACTACCAACTGTAGATATCTGTGAGGGCTGAGATGGCCCATGTTTTTGAACATTTGGATATTGCTGCACACCCTGTTGTGAATAGTTTTGGGTGATGGGTCTGACTGGGAAAGGTGTTTGACTGTAAGGGTGATACTGTTGTGGATACTGCTGAGATGGTACAACTGTCGGACTAGACAACTGGATGGGGGGCATGTATGGTCGCTTCATGGATTGGATGAGGAACCGGTAAATTATTTCCAGTTTGTATACAGTGCTCAATGAAAGGAGTAAGGTCTCCCCCTGAATGAAAGCATGGCTCAAATTCTTTTAACTACGAGTTAAGGCTGTCACGTTGTTTGCTTGTCAAATGCTTCTCTTCTTTTAGGCGTAAACAAGGATTATTAGTTTCAGGGGCGAGAAAATTGTTTTGTACTGAATTATCACTTATAACTGAATTCATCGGATAAGAACTACTAATTTTTTCGACAGGACTATTATTTCTAGGTAAGGGAATATCTTTAGCAAAAGGTATTCTGCAGTTCGGTTTATCACCAAAATACCAGAAATTATTTTTTATGTCCATCACAATTCCTGATTTCCTCAAAAAGTCAACTCCGAGGAGAGTAAATGTAAATCACTGGGAAAAGTTCGACCAAGTACAGTGATCGGCACTGTAGTTTTTAAAACAACTGATGTGGATTGTTGACCATCTGCCAAACAGATAGCAAGGTCAGTTTCTGTGAACTTCTGTCTATGCCTCTTTAAAAGATTAAACATCAGTTCTTCACTAACTAACTGACTGGCTCCTGTGTCAGTACAAACAGTTCTAGCTTCTTATATTTCAATGGGAAGTAAAGCTATTGGAGAAGTAAAACAAGTAAACACATGTATTACATTAACTTGAGCATTGTCTTTGAAGAACAATTTGGACATTTCGATTTTATAAATCCGGGATGACCACAACCATAACAATAAACAGACTGTTCCATTTGTCGGGCTGACCTATTGTTTGAATTAGAAATAGTATTGTTGTAAGTACACGAGGGATCTATCGCAAATTATTAAATTTACTGTACTTTTGTTTATTAAATTTACTGTATTGTATGTTTTTGTTTTATTTTAATTCAATGTACCTTTAGCATTTTAAAATGTATTTCAGAAACGTTCTTTAAAAGTATATTGTACAACATTATGTTTTTATTGGTGATAAAAAAAAGTTTAGTATCTAGAATGTTTCTGTTGAATAAAATTAATTTCATCATTTACTTTGACATTCTTGTCGTGCTGTGTTAATATTCTTTCTAAATGTCTAGAATAATAAATAATTTGTGAGTGATTTTTAATAGGGGATTATATTGAAACATCCATTTGATCATATTTTTTCGAATAATTATCATGTGTATTTTATCTATATTTTTTGTAATGTATAAATAAAAATCATGGTGTAATTTTGCTTGCTTGTTTTTTAATTATTTCTACAAATTAAAATAAAATAACTGATTTATAAGTTGCATAGACTTAAAAAATGATATATATACCTTTTATGTTGTATAATTTGAAATTGGATCATAATTTATTCAAAACATAGAAATTTGAGTTTTATGTTCTTTCCTCTGAGCAAATTGAAAACTTCAAAGTCTCAATATTAATAAAAATAATTACATCAGAAAAAATACAATAATTTTATTAGTAAGCTTAAAAATGTTAACTTATTTAGGAGTAATAATTATTCAAAAGAAACTATTTTCAAAAATTCAACATTCAATAACATTTAAATAATATATAAAAAAGAACATATGTAATTTTTCAAAAACACTGCCATAGCCATTTGCCAAAATGCATCCTTTGAACAAAAAAAAGGGGGGGATACGGGAAAAAATAAAACAGTATCAAACTTATTAAAAATCAATATTAATTAATTAAGCAAAAACTATAATTACATTGAAAACTACTAATTAATATTTTAATATAAGTAAAACTACATTACTAAGAAAATTTGGAGAAAATAATTCAAAAATTTAACTTCTTTTGTGAAAAAATCAAAAGATTTTATAATTATTCGATTATTGTAACATTTAACTTTAGCGGTTAGTGTGTCGGATGTCTGCCGGTAATCAACATTATCAGCAGACATCCCGATATGCTCAGAACAATCGAAAACTGAACACAAGCGCTTTGTTTGGTACATGACACATGACCGCGAATCGACCCCATTGGGCTGGGGAAAGCGAGCAGTTAGCGAATTACTGCATGCCGATTCTTTTATATCTTCATGCAATCGTAAATTGTGCTTTCCTTGACATATGGAGCATTTTAAATAATTATTTGGGCATTCTTTATGTTTATGAAAATTCAAACAAAAAAGCAAAGATAGTTTCGTTTTACAAAACAAGTCCATATTTTTAAATTTAATGCACTTAGAGTGTTTATGCATTCCTGAGCATTTCAAACACTTTTCCACATTCTTATTTCCTTAGATGATTTTACAAACAACAAAATTAAATTTAACAGGAATTTTATCATCAAATTCATTATAAACCATAAATTCGAGAGATGAAAATTTAGTATTTAAAAATTCCAAGAATTTTTTCTACATTATAAATTCTATTTCTAAAATTTTAAGCAACCAAAATCTCATTTCAGGATCCCAATTTTGTAATAGAGTAGAATTAACCAGCAATCTCCACTAACTGCCTCTTTTCCCAAAGCCTGTAAACCTCTCAAAGCCTCGTCACTGGTGTCAACTACGTTTCTCAAATTCGTTAAATTGTCTTCAGATGCTTTATTGATCCAAAAACATTTTGATCAATATATGAATAATTTTTTTTATTTTAATCACACCTATCAATTAATTTTCACCATTCTTCATATGAATCATTAGACAATGGCCTGTGTTTTATCAAAGAAGCTGGTTCATTTAAAAAGTAAACTTTTCAAATACTGAAAACCTTGATTATTACTGAGTGAAATTTGAGAATGCTCTGTTAATGCAAATAAATCTTTTAAGTTCATCCAATCCTTAAATTTTTTAGAAAATACCGACCTATTCAGTTTCAGTAATCGCTTGCTATAAGAACCGAATAATTCTGCATTTCAACTATAGTAGATTGAGATATATTAAAAGCATCATGTTTATTTGGAAATTTTAACATTGAGCAAGCAAATCTACTCTCAAACTCTACAATTATACTTCTAAAAACTTAAATATAACAATTTTGTTCTAAATTACTGAAAAAGTACTCGCTTTTCATTATACTCAATTCAAATTCACTATTCCCATTCATTTATTTTTTATTTTCAAAATGCTATGAATTATTTTTTATAATATAGTTAGAACGTCATATATTAATTTAAAAAAAAAATCTTTCCAATTGAAACAAAACTGGAAGAGACGCAATACTATATTTTTAAAGTTTTTTTTAATAAAATAAAAAATATATCTATAAAATAAAATGGAATTCCAGAAAACATAATTAATCCAAAAGTATTTCTAAAATAATATATATATTTTGATCGTTATTTTAGGTTCAATTAGTATATCTCCACAGAATAATTTTATAATTTTCTCGAAGAAATATTATATCTTAAATATTTAATAAAATATATCTTTATAGTTCATGATATTAATAAGTATGAATAAAGAGAATACATTTCAATATATCTTAAATACACCTGATGTTTAAGTAGTGTGTTAAAAGAAAAAAGTATTCACTTTTTCTTTGTTCCACAAATATATATCTGCCACCTAACAAATTTTATATTTATGCTATAAGGTGAGAAGGGAAGCCTAGAAACTGAATAATATAAAAATTTATTTGAAATATGTCGAAAATTTTGAGCAATAACATAAAATACAAGAGGAATTTTCTTTCTGATACTAAAATAAAAAAGTGAATGCTTATACGGCTAATACAATAAGAAGAAAAATATGCTGAAGTTTTTGAAATCTTTCGGATGCAATATTTCCTATGCCGAATTAAAATTTCCAACAACCTCTCGAAGATTCAATCAAAAGTTAGGAATACACCATATCTTCTTTAAAAAGAAACAGTTGACTGTTCATTACTGAGTGTAATGAAATCTGGATAAATGTCAAGGATAATGGAATAATTTTTCGTGTATATATTAATGCAATATCTTTTATTCAGGAAAAAAGGCTTCAGGTTTTACTAGTAAAAGAAACAAAATGTCTGCTGTAACTAATTTACGTAATACTGTAATTTTGTATAGTATTTAATAACAATTTGTTTACTAACCAACACACTGTTTTAAAATCCGAATCCACTTCATATTTACAAGAGAACTAGAGAAGTGAAGCAAGCATAAGAAAAGGTGCAGTTAGGTATTAGATGGAGATAGCGCTAATATAATGCAAATGTGGTTTGAACTGACTTGGCTCCATGATTAAGATGAAGGGAATTTACCAAAATCTGATGTTGGAAACTATTTTTTTTTTCAGAGTGGGTGGAGTAATCTTGAACATAGAGTCAGGCATATGGGATTTAAATAAAATTACAAGCAGTCAGGGGTCCCATCGGAACAACTAGTCCTGCCTCCCCTATTAGCACAAGATATTCTACGATATATGCATTACGTCAGTCAACAATCTGAATGTCACACAACATCGTTTAGATATCATAATGACATTGTTACAAAGATTTTGCTAATGTTGTTTGTACTGATAAGGTCTAGTTTCTTTTGGGTAAATGGGATGAATGCCACTTTCATCCATTATGTGTTCCAAAAATTTAACACTACTTTTGAAAAACTACCACATTTCAACATTTAGCATGTAATCAAGACATTACTGTCTCTATAGTAGAAAAATGCTCTGTTTAGTAGCTGATAAGTTCAATATATCATCCTGGAAGCTCATGTATCATCCTGTAAGTTCAATGTATCATCCGTTATTACTCCAATTCTTGCTCCCTGAATGACAAGGGAAAAAATTGCTGCAGCAGTAGATATATCATACACCAGTCTATTAGAGTAAATCGAACCCATTACAACAACAAGAGTTAATAATTCTTGAGAGCTAATGTTCAAATTAGAAAGTTCGTTCAGCTGTTTCGGTTGAAGCAAATTCAAAAGGAGTTAATACTGGTATAAACTCCTCATCCAACTGCAGATTTGAATACGATACTTTCTTGCTTTCTTCAACATTGTTTGTAAAAAAAAAACTGTTAAATTGTTTCGAGGTGTGTTGACTTGAGGTCCCACACTCGAGTCAAAAGCGTCGAGTTAATCATCCAACGAATGTAAAGTCTAAGTTTGATTAGGTCTAACTTGCTTACGATACGAACAAGAAAGTAGCATTATGAATAACACACACACACACACACACAAACAAACAAAAAAAACAAAAAAACTTTGATCCTCTTATCCAGTATAATATCGTTCAGAGCTGCCGTATTAATACTGGTAAAATACTTTAAAATGTAAGTTAGGATTAAATTTTATTTCTTTTGTTCAAACATATTACTGGGCCGCGGTGGCCCGGTGGTAAAGTCTCGGCTTCGGAACCGGAGGGTTTCAGGTTCGAGACTCGATTCCACCGAAGATCCGTCGTGTGTGGGGGTCTCTTGCACGTTAAATCTGTCGGGCCAAAGTCCTCCCGCTGGTGTGGTGTGGTGTGGAGAGGGGGGTGCCACTTCAGTTGTCGTCCTCGTCATCTGACCGTGGTTCAAAATTACGAGGTCCGTCCCAAAATAGCCCTCGTGTTGCTTTAAACGGGACGCTAATATAACTGAACTGAACTGAACTCAAACATATTACTGGACTAAAGCAGCTTTCACACAAGGTCAACTACAGCACGCAACTATAGTTGGCTTTACACGAACGCTGCTAAAATATTGCATTCAAATTAATTTGTTGGTTGTCCTATGTTGAGTTGAATTATATCCCATTTTAAAAATATATTTAAATTAGTATTGCCAAATTATTATATTATTGCGCAATACATGTCTCAGATATAAATTCTATATTTATCCAAGTTGATCAAAGTGCAATGATATTATTTTAATTTATGATTTGACAATGCCATATAAAAGTACTTATTTTTATATTAATATAAATTCTTTTATTCATTTTAATATGCTTTACTTGAATTTATTTCGCAACCCAGGTACTATTTTCTGATATCTTGATTTTGATTCTTTAAAAATGATTTTTAATAAAATGTCCCAAATCGTCCTTCATTCATTTGAAATGAAATTAACTACTGTTAGAAAATGAAGAAAACTAAAAGCCTTATCACACGGTGAAATACCGTCAACAGTTTCGTGGGCAAATGACCACGAAAATGACGTCATTTGAGCATTTGCTGTCTGGTAAACCTAAAAAAACAGGTGTACTTTACGGTGTATTTATCGCTCTTTATTCACTATTTCCACTTAGTGAACTTCTGCAGTTTTCTCATTTCATAATTCGCGGGATTCTATTTGAATTGCTCGGTGCAAAACGGATTTTGCAGAGACAGCGTTATTATGCAACTTTACATTTTTAACTTTTGTAAATTTAACTGTAAACTTTACTGCACAGTTTACTTTAACTGTAAATTTTATCAATTTTAACTTTTAATAACTTTTAAAACTGTAAAATAATAACTATTTTTTTATTGTTGTTTTATTTGCAATGCTCATTATCAGTGAATTTTGTTTTTGTTATTAAATCTGGGATAAATTGTTTTTTAGTGATCCCATTAGCTTTCAATGTATGCAAAAGCCCATGATAGTTTGAATTTTTAAAAATTACAACTATTATTGCTATTTTGGAATTTGCAGATAAAATATGAAGCCAGTACAATGAAATTCCATTGCATTAATAAATTACTACTTCTACTGACGAATTTATTTTCATCCAAAAAGCTATTGAATTAGTTGGAATTTAATCACTCAATCTGCTTCAGATTTAATCTTTAGAGTACATAATACAAAGAATATAAAAAGGATTATAAAATGAGGTAAGTTTTTCATTTATCGAATTTGAAAATGCTTTTTCTGCAATTTTTCCTTTTTACTGTACCCTTCAACTGATTGTAATGGTTATCGCAATTTGTAACGATAAATTCTGTAAAATAATAAAGCTATTTTTTGTTGCCCTTCTTAGTGACTTCATTATTAATTTTTGTAGTAATAATGGCACGTTAACACGTAAAACATTTGACACTGCATCTGTTTTAGTATTTTATGAATTCCCGTAAATTTATACTATTCTATCAATATTGAACTTAAAAAAAATATATTGAAAAAATTGATTTTTGGGTGTGTGTGCAGTTAAGCTTAACAAGGTGCATAGCGTCATGAAAAGCTCATAAATTTCAAAATCATTTTTAAGTACCTTAAAAGTGCTTAATTTTTTTCGAAAATTGCAAAGCAAACAAAAATAAGTAATAATTATAGTTAATTTTTTTGGTCTTTTTTTTAAGACTCACGCACACGCGAACTTTTTCACAACCCTCCTAATGACAATTCAATCCTCCACCTTATCATACGGCGAAATACCGTTTACACTTTCGTGAGCAGTTTTCCTTTTTAACCCGCAGATAAGCGGTCAAGCAAGTTTTTCGTCAACGTTTCGTTTTATTATTTTGCAGAATTTTACTGTTCCACATTTCGATAACCATTACAAGTTAAATGAAACAATAAATGACAGTAAGATCGACACTATTAGGAATGAAAAAGACATTAAAAGGAAAAATTGAAGGAAAAGCATTTTAAATTCCATAAATGCACAGCTTGTCTCATTTTACAATTCTTTTTATATTCTTTGTTTCATGTATTCTAAAAATTAAATTTGAAGCAAAAGTGATTCACTTTTAATTAATTCAATAACTTTTTAACTGAAAATAAATGTGTCAAAAGAAGCAGGAATGTATTAATGCATTGGAATTTCAATGCACTGGCTTCATAATTTATCTACAAATTCCAAAATAGCAATAATAGTTGTAATTTAAAAAAAATTCAAATTATCATGGGCTTTTGCATATGTTGAAAGCTAATGGGATTGTAGTGGAAGCTTTATTAACCAGATAACGTCTTCAAGATTAAGTCATCGCTTTTAGTCTTGTAGTCCTGTTATCTGGCTACCAATCCAAAGGTCACGAGTTCGATCCTAGCTATCGCCAATAGTAGCATCGTTGACCTAGGAAGATAAACAAACAAACAACAAAAAAGAACAACAACACTCGGCAACCTTCGTATAATTGCTGTTGTGCCCCAACCCTAAAATAAAAAAACCAAGCTGATAAATAATCAGCCATATAAAAATAAATGAAGCTGATAAATAATCATTAAATAAAAAAACGGCTATAAATAATCAGCCAATAAAATGAATAAAAAAAAATGAAGCTGATAAACAATCAGCCAAACAAAAAAGAAAAAGGGTAAAGCTCATTAAAAATTCAATAGCCAATAAGATCACCACTAGACAGCAACAAGATATCGTTCGTCTCCCCTGTCACGGGAAGGGGAGTATTGTAGTGGAAGCTTTATAAGCCAGATAACTTCCTCAAGATTGAGTGATCACTTTTAGTCCTGTGGTCATGTTATCTGGCTATGAGCCATAAAATCTCGAGTTCGATCCTAGCTATAGCCAGTAGCAACAGGATTGCTAAAAAACAATTTATCCCAGATTTAATAACAAAAACAAAATTTACTGACAATGAGCATATCAATTAAAAAATAATTACTATTTTACAGTTAATAAAAGTTAACAGTTTTAAAAAGTAAAAAAAGTAAAGTTGCATAATAACGCTATATCTGCAAAATCCATTTCGCATCGAGTAATTCAAGTAACGTTTTAAATAGTTCCAAGAGTTATGAAATGAGAAAACTGCAGATATTCACTTAGTGGAAGGAGTGTATAAAGAGCGATAAATACATCATAAAGTACACCTGCTGTTTTAAATTTACCAGACAACAAATGCTCACGTGACGCCATTCGTTTAGTGGTCGTTTGCCCACGAAAATGCTGACGGTAGGTATTTCACCGTTTGATAAGGCTTTTAAAGCGTTGCTGATGATTTTATGTTTATGGCCATAATTTGGGACATGAATGTACAAATAGGCAGCAATATTCATCTATGGAATTTTCCTAATAAATAAATAAATGAAATATTCTTTTGAAAAACTTGCAAGTTAAGGCCTTATCACACGGTGAAATTTCGCAAACACTTTTCCGTTTCTACCCTCAAAAACTGGGCAAGCAAGTTTCATAATCGACAACTTTTTCTAACCAGTTCGAAAATGTCATCGGAAATATTGTCCGCAAAGGAAATTCAACCAATCATATGAAACTTTGAAGTGCCGTCACTTTCCTTGTCGTTTGCTGACGGGAAGTGCCGAAGATATTTTGCCGTGTGATAAGGCTTTTATATTAACTCTTCCAACTGCTTTGTGTTTCATTGCAAATAGAAGTATGTTCGCATCTTTAAGATTTTGATTTTTCGGATTAATATTTCCCATAGGTACATCCATTTCGTTCGTACAAATGTTGTCTTTGTATTGTCATTGTAAACTATTTGTCAGTATATTTCTATATTATGTACTACTCATACTCACATGTTTTCTCTGGGAGGGAAAACGAACAAACAATGGATATGTGATGTGGTCATACTGGTACGAAATTTCAAAGCTAGTAATTAAGCTTTGTAATGTTAGGTTTACGACTTTTACTGTAAAGAAAAAGTCTTCAATAATTACTATGGATGTGATGTGAGAGAACTGTTTAATTGCGAATATTTACATAAAATTTTTCGAATGAATATTTACATCGAGAAAACGAAATCTGGATGAATTGCACCATGCTGGTTCAGCTGCAACTGGTATAAAGCTTACACTGACCTTCTTTGGTGTACGAAATTGGCAACGCTCTGATTTCCCGCGGTTTTTCAGTTTGCTCTATATGCGCTTACTTTTAATGCATTCTATAAAAGTGTAAAAATATTGAAATATATAAAACATGGGACCTCCTGGTTTTTTCCCTCGAAGGGTTAGAGACGGTGGATTTCATCGTAAGAGATCGATTTTTTAAATTGAAAACACTCGTGATTATTATTTACTTACACATTTATGTTTGTTGCGTTTTCCGATTAAATATATTTCTTTTAAAATTCATTGTATTAAAGTAAAAACTGATGCAAAATTATTTATTGTGGAGAAATCTGAGTTGAAGAAAATTTTACCCCCAAAATATTTCCAAAAGGATTCACATTACTTCATACATCTGAGATTATATTTATCTCTTACTTTAATAAAATAGAATACTTTAGTTAAAATATATTTAGTTTGTTACTTAGGTTAATTTGCTTAGTTAAATTTGTGTATTTTTGTTAATGTTGTTATTTTAATGTGAAAATAGTGCATATTCTGTAATTATACCATCCTATAGGAAGATAATTTAAATATCCAGAATTGAAAAAAGATATAGTAATTTATTAGCTCTTACAAAAAATAATTATTATCAATATAGTAGTGTCAAAATTCTTTTTAGTACATCTCATCAATAAGATAAAATTTCTTTAAAGTTTGCTAACATAGTCAAGTAATAGTGAATTCTATGTTCTTTTAATTTAACACTTGTCAAAAAACAAAACAAAACAAAAAAACTCAAGATTGGTTTTAAATTAAAATTATTGAATCCAATTACATGAAAAATTATCATGTAATTTTTTTAAATTTTCTTTACAAGAATCTAGATTTATTAAAATTCAGATATTCCAACTTCTATCATATACAAAATATTGGATTTGCATTTTATATTTATTAAAAATATTGCATAAGAATTTGATTAAAAGTTGTTATCTGACTGAGTGATGAATTATTTAGAGTTTCATACAATTTATTAGCTATAAGTTTAATATTCTTGTCTAAATTTTGAGTGTTACATTATTTAGCTAATTTTTTGGTCTTATTTAAATTTTTACCTTTTTTTGTTTTATGATTAAAGTTTGTCAAAAATTGACCCACTTATGGGTGAATATTTTTATCTATTTTCTAGATAAAATATCTAAAGAGATGTCATTTTAATCTTCACTAAAATTTGATTATATTTATCAATGACATGCGACTAAAGTTAAAGTATGCCAGTAGTATATATGTAATTAGTGTTGAAACAATTTTATTACAGAATATATATTTAATAACAGCTGTTGCATGCATTACTTAAATTTTAATTCATTGTTTTCCATTTATCTCAAGTGCTTATTGTGGTTGAGTATGAAAAGTTTAATATTTATTTCTTTATGATGCTGAAATATAGAAAATTTATAAAGACGTTATGCAACTATGTCTTAATATATTATGGAAATGTGGAGTTATCAGTTTAATGATTTGTTTGTATAATTATTCTGGATATTAGTATAAATGTGCATAAAAATCAAATGTTTTTCAGGCAGAGGTGGTGATCGTGGAGGATTCACCGGTCGCAATAGAAGTGGAGCCTTTAGCAGGGGAGGTAGAAGAGGAGGAAGTGACAGAAGGAGCTTTAAATGTAAGTATGGAAGTGGAGGATTTGGTAGAGGAGACAAAGGAGGTTATAGAGGCAGAGGTGGTAAGAAAACTGTTGTTGTACCTCATAGGCATGAAGGTGTATTCATTTCCCGAGGGATGCAAGATACTTTGCTTACCCGTAATTTAGTTCCTGGTGATTCAGTATATAATGAGAAAAGAATTGAAGTTGAAGAAAATGGTGAAAAAATTGAATATAGGACTTGGAATCCTTTCCGTTCAAAATTGGCTGCTGCTATCATGGGAGGCATTGAAAATATTCACATAAAAAAAGGTTCTCAAGTTTTATACCTTGGTGCAGCATCAGGTACATCTGTATCTCATGTGTCTGATATTGTTGGGCCTGAGGGCATTGTTTATGCCGTAGAGTTCTCACATCGATCAGGAAGAGACCTTTTAACTGTTGCTCAGAAGAGGACCAACATTGTACCCATAATTGAAGATGCCAGATTACCATATAAATACAGAATGATTGTACGAATGGTTGACATAATTTTCTCTGATGTTGCCCAGCCAGATCAAGCAAGAATCCTTGCCCTAAATTCACATTTCTATCTGAAAAATGAAGGTCATTATATTATTTCCATAAAAGCCAATTGCATCGATTCTACAGCAAATCATGAAGCTGTTGTTGCAAATGAAATAGAAAAACTTTGCAACGATAAGTTAAAACCATTGGAGTCAATATCATTAGAACCTTATGAAAGAGGTCATACTGTTGTTGTTGGTATTTTCAGACCACATAGCAAAGATGATTGTGTTACAGAAACAGTTAAGTAATTCTGAATGCAATTTTAATGTTTGTCATTTTTTAACAATGAAATTGAGATTGTTTTAATATGTTCATTTCTTTGTTATGTATTAAGTATAGTGTTTTGAAAATTAAGCAGTTAATTGAAAAAGAATTAATTCAAAAAGTTATTAATTATTACACAATTAAAAATATTTTTCTTGAATTCTTCATTTGATTCAATGTTTGCACCTTTTCAGGCTCCTCAGAAACTTGGATTTTCTCTTTAAACTAAGTATTAACGAACTTAAATTGAAATATTTCTTTAAAAAATCTTATTTGTTATAAATGAAAGTTATTCGTATAAATTTGGTATGAACTGAAAAGTCTTTGGTCACAAGAGCTTTTTAAAAACTAAATTCTCAAGTTTAAATTTTTTGTCATTACAAATGTTTCAAATGAAAATTTAAGAAAAATATTTGCTCTCCTCCATCTTTTCCAGATATAAATAAAGATAATTTGATTACTGGGATATAATTTAAAAGATGTCAAAAATATTTAACTGGGCCTAAACATTTGAGATTTCAGATTCTTATTTTAATATTATTGTATATTATTCAAAGGACTGCTTTGTTTTAGAAGTCATTTAATTTGTAAAAAAATTTTAAATAATTTTTCTGAAAAATAATTTTAAATATGTCATCATTTTCTAAAGACATGAGAGAGAATGCTTTAAGGTTTTTTTCCAGATCAATCAGAATTTAAAGTGATTATTGCTGAATAGAGGAATATTCCAGATGAATTACATTTCTTGTGCATCATTAAGTATCATAGCATGATGGTTACTGTATATTGATATTCTTTTCCCTTAATGTGTGCATGTTTGTATTTGATGGAAATAAACCTTGTTTAAAATAATAGAAATCAGTTTTGATTTTATGTATAGTTTTATATTTTCAAAATTTTTGAGTATCAGATATATTTGTTTAGCTTTTAGTAAGATTAATTTAATTTTTCTTTATCACTAGTGATACTTAAGAACAGAATATAATTTGTGAAGTTTGTAAAAGTAATCTATCTATAGAAATGCTTGTCTAAAGTTTTTTTTAAAAAAAAGAAACATTAAAGACTGAATAGGATTTTGATATATGTTTTTGTTAGAAAATTCTCTAAGGATATATTTTTGATTTTTTTTAAAACTGGCTGTAAACTTCACAGTAATAATATGAATTTGACTATTTTATAGCATTGAACTAAATATAAAATTGCATTTTTATTAAATCATGAAAATATATTTTGGGCCATCCTTTATTTGATTTTTGTGATTAGAATACTTGCTTGTGCTTTTTGTTTCATTAAAAAGTTTAACTATGACATCTCCTCCACCCCGAGCATGTAAGTTTTCAGAAAAATCTGGAGCAAAGTTTTCATTTTTGTGGCTAATATTTTCCTTTTAAATGTACCATTTTATACAAAGCACATTTAATCTAACTTAGTAAAGCTCTTTAAATGTGTTCTGTGAAGTAGATTAAAAATTTGTTTTTATAAATACCTCTTGCCTATGTTGATTAAATTAATTTGGATTCTATGATGTATGGGCTATTTTTCATTTTTATGACATCCAGCTAGAAAAGGAGAAAATAATCTTTGTTATTGTGACTAATAAAATTTGAAACTGCTATGATGTTAAAAAATATGTTATAAGAAATTCCAAAATAATGTAATCTGGAAATATTAAGTAACATAATCAATCCAAGGAATAATATATGATGCAAATAATTGAATAACATATATAATCAGTCTTAAGTCCCATATAAAAACAAATGAAAGTAGTTCATTTATAACTATTAGAAAGAGTGTTTCAAAAATGCCATGGTATATTTTCAGAAAAATTCAATTTGTCGCGAGCTGAAAATATTTTTCTATAATGTTGATATTATTCACAAATTGATTCCAAGACTCGTTGCATTGCAGGAAAATATTAATTGTGTTTATGAATTTAAAGAAACCAAATTTTGTCTTTTAGTTTTACTTTTCAAGACCATGTTGCAAAATTTTTTTTGGAATGAATTATTGGATTTGTAATCAAATTTTGTTACTGTTCTGAAAAGTATATTAGCCTTACCAATTAACATCTTGTATGAAGAAAGATTTTTCTCAAGAATTGTTGAAAGTCTAACATTTTTTAACAAGGGCATGCCCTTTTAAAAATTTATCTATTAGATCCCAAGTCATTTAAAAATTAAAATTTATGATGATAATATCAACACATTTTCTTTGAAACATATAAGTGAATTAAATATTAAAAATTGCTTATTGTTGTAAAGTTGTTGTAGTAATTAGCATAATAAAATGTATTATTTGATTTATTAATAAATATTTATATGATTAAAAAATAACTGAAACTGTTTATAATGTAAAATGTAGACAGAATTCAATTAAGTAATATTTTGTAGCAAGAAATTTGTTTTAAAAATCTGCAAGGCAACTTTGCATCTGATTGTACTTTTATTCAACACAGCCGATTTTAGATTATTGGATTTTCTTGAATTTATCAACTCAAATCTATTTATATATAAAACCTACCGTATAAGATCAGAAAGAACATGACTTTTTTCATTTTTTAAAAACTGTCACCTCAAATAAGTACTTCAAAACTTTATTTACCTATCACTCTCAGAAAAATGTCTTAAAGTATTACAGTCTTCTGATAATTTTACATATTTATAGTATTTTTAACATTATGTATATATTGCAATCAATGTATAAAAGCTGGCATTCTATAAAATATATATGTATTTTATAAAATGCTGGAAAAACTGGTCTGGTCATCAATGTGTATAATGATTAAACACTTCCTGGCATTTTATAAAATGTCAAATAGCAATAAAATATGAATACATTTTCAGTGCAAGAAAAAGGGCTTGTTTTTAAAAAAAAACAAACATGAATGAGATTATATTCATTAGTAGATAAAATTAACATGATGACTTGCTTGACAAAAAGATTTGCATTTCTGTTATCTGTTGTATATCTTTAAAAGAAATCAGTAATGCCCATACTTATGCAAAGTATTGTATAAAATTTTTATACTTTTTGTGTATATATGTTATGTTATTTTTTTTTCTCCAAAACTAAATAATAGCCTTATATGATTTTTTTAAATACTTTTCCTAAATAAAATTTGCCCTCCTGTAAAATGCCTAAAAAAGTTATATAAAAATTCTCATATTAAGGACATCAAATTAAAGCATATAAACTTTTTATAAAAATGATTGACATTTTACAAAATGCTAGTGCACCATATATTGCTAATAATGTATAAAAGACTTAGAAGATTGTTATCAGAAATTTAATAATATTATACATGAGTGTGAATCTAAGGAAACTGTAATATGCCATGGAGAGGAAGGATAAAATCATATTGGTGTAATGACCAGGTTTTTAAGAAGCATGAGACTCTTACATATTACATAGTCACTTTCAAAGTGTGAAGCATGTATAAAATTAGTCCTTGAGTAATTTTTAAAAAATTGCTAAAATTAGTTGTGCATCTAGGATATTGAAATCAATATTTTTTTATATAAAAAATTTAGATTTTAAATTTTTTTTTAATAATTTGCTTAATGCATATTTAGTTTCATATTTTAGATTGTACGTGAAAAATATACTAAGATAACTGAACATTTTTCTTACGCATATCTAACCCTTTGCACTTGGAAAAGTAATTCGATGCATAATTATTCACCTAATACAAAGAATTGTTTATAGCTCCAAAAAGTAAATATATATCATTTTTAAAGTTGAATTCTCTCATTTAATTAATTTGCATCTTCTTAAACCTCTGCAGGTATTTTCAACAATCAAAATTAAATAAATAAAACATCAAAATGATGCACTGTCTTGAATGGTGAATGAGAGTCATCATCCGTGAGCAAAAGGTTAAAATAATATGATAAATTTTCTGTAGCACACAAATGTGGTATATAAAAGCGTTTTGTTAAGAGTATTTCATTCACTTCTTCTATCCAATTTAAATGAATTTTGAAAAATGTAAGGAATTATATTTTAAAGTACACAAAAACAATTCTAAATAATCCAGATCTTTCAAAGTCTGTAAATATCGAAAATTTACGTTTATCTTTTGACAAGAATAGAAATATTCAAGAATCAACCTTTAATATTCATCTCAGATTTTTTTTTCTTCCAAAATTTAGATTTCCACAATCATTACTTTTTATAAGCAGTCGATAGCAACATCTTTTTGTTCTTAAACCCTTCCCCAATAATTATAATAATAAAGCAGGATTTACGATATACATGACATGCATTACGATTTTATGTAGAGTAGAACCTCAATTATCTTAACTGATTGGAGTCATAAGCGAAAATTCGATTTACCAAGTTTTCGATTATGATTATTTGTTTCGTTAAGAATTAATAAGATTGTTCTGGTAAATTACAAAATTAACTTAATAAATGCCATCACATATTAAGTGAGAAGATCTTTTTTAGAATATGAAAAGAGAAGATAATATATATGGCACCTTAGAAAGATTATTAAAAGATCTATCCCTAACGAGAAAGGCTAAAAGATCAATCGTTTATTAGACGATCTAATTTTCATTTTTTCCTTAGGAGATTTTTAATGATTAAGAATATTCTCGAGAGAATACTTTCCTTGTTCCAAAAATGCGAAGCTTTCGTATGGTGCTGTTTTCATGAAAATAAAAATATGCCCACATCACTGCTGAAAATTTCCAGAATGAAACTGTTTTCCCACCCCTTTAAATAAATTTTGAGATTATGTAACATCTTTTAATAACCAGATTTCGCAAGCTCTTGGATCATGATTGATACTCCTTTCTGAAAAATCTGTTTGTTTTAAGCTAAAAATGTTAAACGATTTTCTAGTACTGGCTAAAGTAGCACAGATTTCTATGATACAGACCCAGATGATATAATATAATATACATTGGTAACAAATATTGAGGGCTCTTGGATCAACAACTAACTTTTTTAAGGAAAACCTTTGGGCTTTCTTTGATGAAAATTAAGAATCTTTTTATCTGCAGTTTTCTGCTTGATTTCATTAGAATGCTACTTTTTGCTGGGCATAATTAAAAACAAAAAACTACTCCACTCCCTTTTTAGTTTCCTAATTTTTTCAGTACTGTGCTTTTCAACAGTCTGCTTTTAAGATTAAAATCAAAATAATGGAATCAATTGAAAAAAGCTATACTAATAGGAATAATGTAACAAAAAAATTTGGCAGTATTTATATTTTTACTTCATGAAAACAATACCTTGGATTTGAGAAAGAACTATAATTATTCCTGCCAAGATAACAAATGCCCGCTAAAAGGTATATAAATAGAATTGTAAAATGTTAAGAAAAACGCATTCTAGTCAAAAACAAGATTAATTGAATAATTAATTTTTAAGTACCAATATCGCATATGTAATTTTGCAAATTTCTATAAATAAAGAGATGCCATAACAATACAATTATAAACACAGAATTTTATATCTGTTATGTAAACCTGTCGGAAGTAGTAATAGGAGGTCCATGGTGTTTACAATAGAAAAGGGGGGAAGGCAATAACCACCCTCTTAACCGCAGTGCAAAAGGGTCTTTATCCCATCAACCCCCCCCACATTCCACAGTACACCCCCCTCCCATCATTCCTCATGAGGTGAGTAGTTATCTTTTGCTATGTTTTCGGGGATTAGTTGGAGGCATGACGTCAAATATGAGTTCAAACCACCAGGGTGATGTTTACTGTTTGTGTGTGGCAACAGACTATACTTACTGGTAGAAACAGAAACAAGAGGCGCCTCAATCTCAGGAGACACATTACGTAAGTCGAATCTGATTGGTTTGTTTGATCACGTGACGTCTGCACGTCAGGGAAGTCTTCTGTTGGCAGTTTATCTTTCCCTTTGGCGAAATTAATTAGGAAATAGAAAGTATTGTAGGGTTTTTTTTTGTATTTTAGTTGATTATGATTTTACGTTCAGACATGTTTTATGATAAAACTGATATAGAAGAAAACTGGGTCTGCTAGATGTTTCTTAGTTCATTTACAAGTATAATGCATATTTTTTAGAAAGTATTATTTGAATCAAGTTAATTATACATGTTAACTGAAAATTTTTTGAATTCTTATTTCTAATTTTCCTGCATTTTCACATCAAGAATTCCTTTAACCCAAAAAGGGAGATATGTCATTTAAAACTAACAATATTAAGGATGCATGAACTTCATTTTTTAATGCCTGTTAACAATAGTTTCTAAATTTATTTTCTGTATTTCATTTCTCCTGTTTTTATATCATGTGTTTCAGTTCGTTCGCGAACGACCGATTAGGATTTATCGAACGAGGGAGCTAGGCTCTTTCATTCGCGAACGAACTGATACGTTGCTTTTGAAGAATAAAATAAATTTTTAATAACTATTTTAACAGCTACAAAATAATGCAATTCAATTATTCGAAGAAGCAATATTATTTTGAATTTCATTATAATAAAAATATTTGTTATAAATTGTGCACACTTATTTCTCAGAAATTAATTTTAAAAAATTACATTCAACCAAACAATTTTTTTATTATTTAGAAGCTATTCTTTTTTATCCTTTAAAATTAATTTTTATGCAATAATATGCTTTGATGTTTGATAAAAAAAAGAAAAAAATTCTATTTTTTAAAATTAAATTTGAATTAAAAGTTTGAGAAATCCGTTTTTAGTATGCCTCCAACGGTTAAGAAATAACTTCCAAATTTCAGGCTCCTGATTACAATAGCTTTATGCTGGGCGTTGCTCAGAACAAGAATTTATATATAAAGATAATTTTCCTTTGCAGTTAGGAGATTTCTATTAAAGCTATAAAACGAAAAAAAATCATTCTAAAATGTTGGAAAATTTAAAAAAAAAATGTGTAATTTTTTTCCTTTAAAAATATTTAAATACTAGATGAGCAATTTCTTTTTTTTTTTTCCTTAATGAAAAAAAATTAGCAAGATTAATCGAACAAATGTCTTTTAACAATTAAATGTCTTTTTATTTAAAAAATTATATAAAAACAAAGAAAAGCATTTAGAAATATAAACGTGCATTTACACTTTTTCTGCAAATAATATAAGAAATATTTAATGCCAATATTTTTTTTTTTCCGAAATCATATAATTTTCAAAATTTGTGTTTCCTACACTTCATTTTTAGAGACGTAATTTTAGAAATCTTTTACACTGAGAGGTAAAAAATTTACTTATTAATTATACAATTGTAACTTCAGTTAAAGTTTTTAAGAGCTTTTTAATAGCTTGTTTAAATAACATGATGTACGGATCTTTCACATGATATGCTATAGTTGATGAAATCAAGACTAACGACATCATCAAGACTTTAATGAGGAATGAATGAGTACTTTAAGGAGCACTTGAAAATAGTTAAGAAACTATTTGAAAAATGTGTCATATGAGATACTTCATATACATTGCAACTAATTCTAATTCCAAATAATCATTCTCTAAAACTATTTAAAAAAATGTTTCAACAATTTCAAATGATGTCATACTAACAGTTTCAAATATTTGTAAGCATTAAATTTGAAAAGAGAAAAAAATCTTGCGTTTTAGCGACTAATTCTGGAGAATCATGAAGAAATAGGAATCGTGAGGGCAATGATTATAATCAACTGAATACTTGCTTGAAAATAGAAATAAAATGCTCAACGCAAATTAAATTTTCACTAGTTTACTAAATTTAATTTCTGATTTATACCTGATTCTATTTTTGATTATTACACTATTCTATACATTAATCACTGTACTATTTCTGCATTCAGTGCGTCATTAATAAATAACTCAAATAAGCCGTAGATTTGTGAACAACTTATATATTAAACAAATATTATTTAAATATGAGGAACTTATTCTCAAATAGATACTTCAGTTTCTTCAAGATCAAATTGGGGCCGCGGTGGCCTGGTGGTAAGGTTTCAGGTTCGAGACTCGATTCCACCGTAGAACCGTCGTGTGAGGGGGTCTCTTGCACCTTAAATCTGTCGGGCCAAACGTCCTCCATCTGATGTGATGTGGAGAGGGGGGGTGCCAGTTCAGGTGTCGTCCTCGTCGTCTGATCTTGGTTCAAAATTACGAGGTCCATCACAAAATAGCCCTCCTGTTGCTTTAAATGAGACGTTAATATAACTAAACTAATCAAAATCAAACTCTTTGAATAAGAAAAGCCTTAAAAAATTTGTAAGAAGAATCAACCCAAACAGTTTAGTTGAAAATTAATTTTACTTATTTTCAACTAACATTTTATACAGTTAGTAATATTTGAAACAGTTAGTATGACATCATTTGAAATTGTAGAAACATTTTTTAAATAGTTTTAGAGAATTATTATTTGGAATTAGAATTAGTTGCAATGTATATAAAGTATCTCATATGACACATTTTTCAAATAGTTTATTAATTATTTTTAAGTGCTTCTTAAAGTACTCATTCATTCATCATTAAAGTCTTGATGATGTCGTTAGTCTTGATTTCATCAAGTATAGCAATCATCAATTATAGCATATCATGTGGAAGATCCGTACATCATGTTATTTAAATAAGCCATTAAAAAGCTCTTAAAAACTTCAACTGAAGTTACAATTTAGAAAAAGCAGATATTTTCTCTCAACGTTAAGAAAGTAACGACGGAACGCTATGGTAAAATAGCAAAATTGATTTCAATTTCATTTCAATAAAAATGAATTGTTACAAATTACTTCTAAAATTAATTTTGAATTGTTTATAAAATCTGAAGAAAAATTGTCCCGAAAACGAAAATTTTGTTCTTGGAAAGTTAATCTTTTTTAAATTCCAAAGTGACACAACAATAAGCTTTATCGATTGATTAAATTTAAATTAAGATGTAATAAATAAAAAATTAACAATTTCGAAAAAGAGTTTCCTTATTGAATATTTATTGTTCAAGAAGTAATTATGTACCAAAAATTATAAATCTAGGACCAATTATTTATGTGTAGTTAATTTTTTGGTGAGTTTTGCTTCTCGCAATTTACAAAAATTTAAAAGTATGGCTGTAATATAAATATATAACAATTTTTAATTCAGAAGCTGTAATAGGAATTTATATTACAGCGAATTAATTTAAATAAAGCACGAAAATTAAATTAAATTAATTAAAACACAAATAATTAAATTAAAACACGGAATTCCTTGCAAGACTTTATGCTGTATTTTTTTTTTTAAATGAAAAAGAAAATTGAAGCATTCTTACTTCAAAAATCAAATTTTAACAAACAGCCTTGATCTACCAACGTATTCATGTTATGAATTTTGAAGCAAAGTAGTTGAATAAATAAATAAAATAAATTCCTTTTATTTTGAAGGCGTTAGACGTATTTTAACATTGTTTAATAGCAGCATTTTGTGGGAAAAGATGTTCAGAATTATTTTGCTTTATTGAGGAATGAGTTCTTAAATTATTATTTTGTTAAGTAAAATTTTGTGAGAAGATTTTTTCCCTTAATTTTCAGAAACAACATGAAAAACTTCCTACTTAAACCATTTTAGCGATAAGGAGTTCCTTTATGAGCGCTAAGTGCTTTTAGGGGTGTTTCTTCCACCTGGTAGTCTTATCTTATCATAAAGTAATCCATCACTGCCAAAAAGATCATTAACGGAGGGGGAGGGAACTACCTAAAAAACACGTCGTCACCCTTTTCGATGGTTCAGTTGAAAGTAGGAAAAAACCGTTTGCACCCGTCTTGGAAACAACTGAACAGAACGAAAAAACAGGACTCCGCCCGTTTCGGAGTGGATGTACTTTTCAGAAATAAACGTCTCCGCTGCTTGGAGGGTTAACATGCATAAACGTGCTTTAAAAAAATGCCTGGACAATCCTCTTGAAGGATAAAACTGATCAAAGTATTTTAAATGGTTTTCAGAAAATATTCAAAGAACGCACTCCTCAATTACTACAAACGGATAAAGGAACGGAATTCAAAAATAGATTAGCACACAATCATTCTAAGAAAATGAATGTACACTTTTTACGACAAATAATGAAACTAAAGCTAGGATAGTCGAAAGCTTTCATAGAACTCTGATGACAAAAATAACGAGATATTTTAAAGAATATAACATTCAAAACTTCATAGACGTGATTCAAAAATTAATATCTATTTATAATCATACATGGCATCGAAGTATTAAAATGGAACCGTCGTCTGTAAACATAGATAATCAAGTTCAAGTTTGGCAAAATTTATATTTCAATCTTTCCAAAGAAAAATCTTCTTTTAAAGTAGATGATACGGCACGTATTAGTATACGGAAAGGCAGGTTGGGAAATAATTGGTCTAGAGAAATATTTACTGTACTGTAGATTCTTCCTAGAGAGCCTGTGGTTTATAAATTAAGAGATTTCAATGTTAATGTCATCGAAGGTACATTTTACGAAAAAGAAATTTAGAATATTAAAGATTCATCCTATTATCCTGTGGGGAAGGCGATTAAGAAAAGAAAGAAAAATGGTAATATGGAATATTTTGTAAAATTTCTAGGTTATCCAGATAAGTTTAACTCAGAGGTTAGCGATATAAAAATGCTATTTATAGAATATTCAGAATAACTAAGGCTTATAATGTATCATGTCATTGTGATGTGTGATGTGACACATGTGACTATGTGACACTTCCTTCTGATAGTTCTCTATATTATCTTCCCAATAGCAAAATTTCAACTTTTGTAACTCAACTCCCTGTTTCCATATCATTAGAAGAAAAATGGGAAGTTGGATTATCCAAAATTATTTATCCGCACACTTGGTATAATATGAAAGAGCAATATCTACGGTTTTGATTTGGGTGATGGAAAATTAATTACAAGAAAAATTCCGCCAGGTTGCTATGAATCTGTTGCAGACAGTTTAAAATCAACGATATTGCCCTCAAACGAAGGTAAAATCAATTTAAAATTCAATGCTAACAACAAACGAGTAAAAATAAAAACAGAAAAGAAGTCAAAAGTTGTCTTACAAGAAGGTTTGTGTGACCTACTGGGTTTTCAACCTCATGTTGTTGAGGGAATCGAAGAAAGTTCATTCGTAGCCGACCCTCAAGCAGCATTCGCAGTATTTTATGCATATAGTGATATAGTGTAACCTGTCGTTGTTGGTCATGTAGAAGCTCTTTTAAGAATTTTGAGAATTTCAGGACAGAACGGAGACGTTATTAACTTTCATTATGACCGACCTCATTATGTACCCGTAATATGTCAATCTTTTCAAACTATCGAAACAGAACTCCGTCTTAATTCAGGTGCTTTGGTTCCATTTGAAAGGAAAAAAAGTGATCACTGTTTTGTATTTTTGAATGCGACAAATTCTATAAATACGAATAATTTCTAAAGCTACTCACATTTGTATCTTAATCAGAAAATGTCTCTCTACGAAATTACCTTATGTGTGCTCCACATAAAAATTTGAGGAACATTATCTGAAATACATTGGCTCTGGTATTCCATATTATGAAGGAGTATCATTTCAAAAGGGATATGGTTTTGGTGGCACTTTCCGACGACTGCTTTGTGCAGCCTTACCTTTTTTTAGTGAAAAGTGGAAAATCAATAGGAAAAGAAGCTCTTGTCACAGGGTCAAAAGTTGTTAAAGATGTTAGGTTGTTAAAAAGTTGTTACTTTCAATGGAAAATTTGAAATTCTCTACTAAGAAAAGAAGTAAAGAAGCTGATAAAAATTTAGCTCAGAAAGCTGTAGATCATATACAGTCGATGATAGGGCGAGGAAAATATAAAAGGAGACCAAAACCACAGAAAAAAATAATTTCATCAAAGATAAGAAAGAACAGACGATGAGATATTTTTGATTTCTTATGGCTTACATTTTGAAAGGTTCTCCCGAGTGTGTCAAATCAGAATTTCCATTTGCCTACGACTCAAACAGCTATAGAAAATGGCCATTGGGTAGAATGTCATCCCTTGTCAAATGTATTCGATGGTGGACCTGTTGAATTTCGTGTTTCCGGTAGCTGAGAAAATATCTTGATTTGAGTCAAACACAACTGTATGTAAAAGCAAAAATTTTGCAAGCAGATGGATCACCCCTTAAGAAAGAGTCTATTGCTGGTTCCGATCCATCCATGTCATCAAATGTTAAGATTGATCCGGTAAAATTATTTCTTCTTTCACTCTTCCGTCAAGTGGACTCTGATCTTGGTTCAAAATTACGAGGTCCGTCCCAAAATAGCCCTCGTGTTGCTTTAAACGGGACGTTAATATAACTAAACCCAAACCCAATCCGTCAAGTGGATGTTTCCTTAAATGATCTAACTCTAATATCTAACTTGCATCTAACTCAAGTAATACTTATCCATACCGATCGTATATTCAGACTTTATTGAATCATGGATTTGATAGTAAGATTTCTCAGCTTACATCTAAAATGTTTTACAAAGACAGTGATGAAGAACTTGAAAAACGATCTAAATTTTTTGAATCTAGTGTTGCTGTAGATATGATTGGAAGTATACACAGTATTTTATTTCATCAAGAAAGATCCCTGCTGAACTTAATAGATTTGAAAACTAAATTGATTCGAAGTAAAACTGAATTGAAAACTGAACTGAAGCTAAAACTAAAACTCAATTTTGTTTGCAAGGAACTGAAAGCCACAAAGTTGTATTAGAGAAAATAAGTTTATTTCTTCGAAAAGTTCGTGTTAGCCTCAGTGTTATTTTAGGACACGTAAAAGCTCTGGAAAAAACAGCTAAATATCCTATAACTATAGTATTATGCAAAACTTATTCTGTTCCCCAAGGAAGTATGTCACTGATACAAGATTATGTTTTTGTAATACAAATGCCTAAAAGAAATATTATAGAATGTGTGGAAAAGGAAGCTTTTCACGGTTCTTTAAAAAAAACCCTTTGAATTCAATCATTTCAATATGAATTTTATAGGAGCTTATGTAGATGGTCAACCTTTGCCTCATAATCCACTAGAATTAAATTTTGAAAAGAACAATTACATAAAAGGCTATTATAGTCTATTTTCTGGAACCGAAAAATGTGGTCAAGACCAAGTGTTTTTCATTTCAAGCGAAGAATATATAAAAGGAAGCGTTTTGTTTGTTTTTAATTAATTACCTGATCTTTGCAACAGAGATAATTTTAATTTAATAAAACATAGTAATCTCAGACTGGAAATAAAATTTTCAAAGGCGCTTTTGCAAACCATCTATGTGTTAATTTGCGCCGAGTTCAACAACTTAATAGAAATAAACAAAACGAGGAATATTTTATACGACTTCGGAAATTAAAAATGAATGGAAATCAGATACATTGGATTTTATTAAAAGACCCTTATACTTCACCATTTTTTTCGTGGCGTATTTATATATATATTCTGACAATATTCCGATCTTGAAAGAAAAGTCTGTTATTGTTCTGAATACCGACATGCCATCTGAGCCAAGATCCCATTGGTTACCTTTTGACTGGAAACTGACCATCTTGAATTTTTCGATTCGTATGAAAATCCATCTAAATTTTATGATCAACTGTTTCACGATTTCGTTTCCCGTCATTTCCCTGATTTTAAAATTCGACACCGATGCAAAGTCTTGCGTCTAATGTTTGTGGAGCCTATTGCATTTATTTTATTTAAAAATGATGTCAAGATCAATCTTTGTATTCTATTGTAAGCAATTTATCCTTATGCTGAAAAAAATGATTTTCGAATGTACCAATTTGTGAAAAAAAAACGATATGGTTTAGGAATGATTTTAGACAATAAATAAATGTATTGAAAGCTATTTAATTCCTTTTTTGGTATAAATATACCATTAATGAAAATTTCAGTCATTGAACATGAGTTCATTACATCTACGCCACCCGTGCACCGTTCTTGTCGGAGGAGCAACAGGCTGTGGAAAAACATACCTAGTAAAGAAATTAATCGATTTTAAGATGATGCATCCTTTTCCCCCTAAAATAATTTGTTACGGGGCTTATCGAAACCTATACAAAGAAATGAAAAATGTGGAATTTCACGAAGGACTACCCTCTAATAGCAAAAGTATTTCGAATGCTGTAATTGTGATCGATGGTCTGATGGCAGAACTTGGAAATAATAAAAATTTGACAAAACATTTTACTAAGGGAAGCCACCATCTTAATTTGAGCATTATTTTTATTTTTCAAAATATATTTCACAATGGTAAAGAGATGCGAGACATTTCATTAAATGCTCATTACATATTTTTATTTAAAAATCCTCGAGATAGATCACAAGTTATGCATTTAGGCAGACAACTTTATCCTAATAAAACTAAGTTTTTTCGAGAAGTATATGAAGATGCCACCTCAAAGGCATTTAGCTACCTTTTGGTTGACTTGACACCTCAAACAGAGGATTCACTACGCCTTCGTACAGGACTTTCCTCTAGTGTCAAATATAATGTATATCAGCCTCGTTAGTCATTTCGTTACGGAAATAACATGGGGTTGGTAGTCTTAGATTTTGAAGGATTTCAATCCTCTCCGGGACATTTTATCGTCAAAAAATTGGCCGTTTGTGCTGTGAATGACGATACTTCCTGTGGACGATGGCTTTTAAAATCGCCTCATTCTTTCGAAAAATTGGATTATAAAAAACAAATTACTTTCTCTTGGATTACTAAGTACTTACATAAGATTGAATGGAATGATGGAGAATTACCAAATGATACCTTTTGCTATGTGTTGACAGTCATATTCAAATTATTTCCTTACATGTATGTAAAAGAACTTTAAAAAAGGAAATTTTTAGAATTTTTGACTAAGTGGGAAATATTAAACTTTGATGACTTTAATTGTTCAAAGATACAGTATTCATATTTTCCCAATATATTGTGCCCATTTATGCACAGAAAAATTTTTATGCATTGCTCAATATATAAATCTAGAATGTTTGCCAGATATTTAGAAACTATATAAGATCTCGTTGTTATTAACAGCTATCAATGCATTGTAAAATGCCGGCGTATACACATCTGCAGTTAGAATATCTAAAAGCGATTTCTAAAGTTGAAGTTAAGAAACTATTTTTAAAAAAGTGTCCAATCAGTGTTATCAAAGCTTTGTGCGAATGCGCATTGAATGTACTTCGCAGCAACATATCTCTTACTAAAAAAAAAAAAAAAATTAAAAAAATCAGCTGGTTTATTATAAATGTAGTTTAAGGAAGCTCTCAGATAAGAAATTATCGCTTTTTAAAAAGAGGCTTTTCCTCTTTCAACGAGACGAAGGTTTATTTCCTATCTTGCTACCTGCTGCAATTTTAGTTATTAGCTGTTTCATCAATGGAGGATAGTAAGAAAACGATTTTGATACCTGAAAACTAGGCAGACAGAGAGGACCAGCTAACTGATCTGGATGTTAAACTGCAAGAAATTCTTCGCAGAAGTGATTTGCCAGAAAACAAGAAAGCTTTATATTTATAGCTTATTATATCAAAAATTCGTAAAAATCCAACATCCTCAACAGGAAAGGACAGAAATATATGAAAACAAACAGACGGAATGAAGTGAAAGTCAAGACTCTCAAGCTATTCGCGAAGAAACAGAAGAGGCAATCACGGTCAAGATCCTAAATGTCATACCGGCCAGATGTTTAGAAAATGCAAAAAGCATAATAAACTTTTTAACTGATCATCGCTCAATTTTAACGTAGACATCAGAAGGGGAAATCATATACAGAGGACATCTGACACCCAGGACTAATATTTAACGATTAGTTGCACACTTATTTTGAAACAGAAAAAGATCACCAACTGGACACAAAGAATTTCACACAGCTCTAAAGAAAATGAACATACCTCAGAGTTTTATAATAAACAAAAATGTATTTCAACTTATTTCGGGGGTCTTTGGAGGAAGAAAATCTTGAAACTGGTGAGATTATTCCTGGACAATGGAGATCAGAAATGACTGGATTATTCAGTATTCAGAGTATTTCTGGTCGTATCCGTAAATAGTCAAAACTTACTAAATTGTACAGGTATAATCTTACCATATATCTCATGAATAAAGGAGCTGTGCCATGCAAAATAATAAAATTTAATAAATTGAAAAAATTTATTTTTGTATTTTAATATATTTATCATAATGAGTTTTAAAAATATTTTATAGCTGTTAAGGAACCAGAATATGGCGTGATATCATGTATTTTCAATTTTTCAAATATTACTTGGCTTATTGTATAAATAAAAGATGGTATTTGTATATTTAAAAATTGTCTGCTATATCACTATTTTCTTTCACAACATTTACGAACTCATCCATCATGCTAAACCATCTCACACTGGGTTCATACACTTCCACGGTTCCTATCCCTGATTTTTTCGATTACATAATTTTAGTTCGTTTAATGTTGTAAATGCCTCTAAGACTTTTTATTTTTGCTTTGACTAGTTGAGGAGTCTAATCCGTAAGACCTATTTCAGTGGAAATGGCTTCAGTCATGGACTCAAGAGCCTTTCTTTTTAAACTTCTTTTTCTGTATGCAACACTATCTGAATTCCAAAGGCATTCGTGTTCTCGATAGTGGGAAACAAATTTGCAAGTTTCTGTGTCTGATAACTTCATTATCTGAAATGTGAAACATAAAAAAACATTCTTAAAGTTAATTGCGATTTGAATAAAATACAACAAAACCTCAATAAACAAGTACACATCAAAATATTACTTTATACCATAATTACTAATTTTTCCTTGCATAAATATTAAAAGCAATTGAGTTAGTGTTATGATGAGGGTTCTACATTTATAGTTTCTTGATTGAAAAAAACACATTACATTTTGTATATTTTATTTGCAGCCATTTATTTTTGAACTTAGCTTATTCATAAAATTACAGGTGGTAAAAGGAATTTGAAATTAATAAATAGGAAACCATTTCCATAAAACTAATTTAAATGCTATTGAAAAATGTATATCATACCAAATTATGTAAAAACACATGGAGTGACAAAATTATGATTGTAATCAATTTTATATGTTTCACTATTTTTATAAATGAATTTAAGAAACATTTCATAAAGAATAAATTAAATATTTTATTCAGCAAACATTTTTATTATGTTATTGTATAGAAATGGTTTTAAAAAACTGCACATAAAAAACTTTGCTAATTATTTCATTATCGAAGTATAAATCCACAGTTATTACCAACACCAAATGTATAAAGCTCATCTATATAAATAAAAATGAATGTTTGTTCCATCTGTTTCTTATTCGCTGCTGTACCGCTCATCTTATTCCGATAAAACCTCGACTACTTATTAATTGCATTTATTGATTAGTTATAAGCACAGTAAAATTATCTAATATGCAATCTATATAACTAAAAATGAATGCTTGCTCACACAACTACTTAATTTCTTACAACTATTTAATAATGATAGGAATGCATGTTTATGAAAATTATTAGTTATTAAAAATATAAGTGTATTAATTAATACAATTTAGTCCATCTCAAAATCTTAGCAATTTCAAATTTTTTAAGACGATGGTGGTGCCAAAATAAAAACAGTAACTGTAGCAAGCATTAAATATTTGATTTTTTTAAAGTTATATTAATTGACTAAAGAAATGTGATAAAATGACCATTTACATGCTAACACCAGTCTCAAACAAATCTATAAATATTGATTGAAGAGTGAGCGTTTCAAGACTCTACCACACCTGACAAAATATGTCAAATATATATTTAATAACAAACATTTGTTATTGTATTGGAATATTTTTTTCCTAAAAAATTAAACCCAAATAAAACTTACCTCAAAAAGAAACAAATATCTAAATTGAAAGGTAAAAGAAAAAAAATATAAAATAAATTTTAATGAGGGAAAAAAAAATGAAAATGGAATGGCAGTAAACTTTTAAATAATCAGAATATACGAAATGGCGGAGAACAAAGAACACCGAATTGTCCGCATGTTTCGCTACTTGGTACTTTTTGCGCCAAATAAATTTTTGTTTTCATGCCAACAGCTATAATTTTTTAAGCCAATATCTACAAACGCATGGACAAATAGGATAATTTTGGGACAATGGACACCGTTTGTCTCGTCGGGACAAACGTTTCCATTGTCCCAACGTCGTTGTCTCAAGTGTCCACACGAGGACAATGCCGGGACAACAGCAGAGAGACAATGTTTGCGGACAATAATAAGCCTCGTCTGAACCCATCTTTAGTCTGTGCAATTTGTGAACTCGTGTAATTTTTAACTTTAATTGGAAAAATAGTATTGGTTTTTACTTCCAGGACTTGTAATCAAAATATCTCAAGTAAAATCACACGGCGAAATATCGTCCGTACTTTTCGTTAGCAATTTTACTTTTCTACCCTCAAGAACCGGTCAAGCAAGTTTTTCTTCATCGACAACTTTTTTGAACCAGCTTGAAAATGCCAACGGTAGTGACGGAAATACTGTCTGCAAACAAAATTCAACCAGTCACGTGAAACTTTGAAGTGACGTTACACTTCCATTGTCGTTTGCTGACGAAAAGTGCGGATGATATTTCGCCGTTTGATCACACCTCTCTTTAAAAACTATTGATTATTTTGTGGTTATTGATTACTTATTTATGTTTTTTTTTTGAATATTGGTTAAACGATAACATTTTGGGAAATTTTTGTCATTCCTTTTCTCATTCCATATTCACTTTTCTCAAATTTGGTTTCTCAGAAAAAGAGAATAAAGCCTCCTAAAATGAGAAAAATATCAGTTTTTTTCATGTATGTAATAAGTAGTTCGAAGTAAATTTTCATGTCAAAAATTATGACCGAATATTTATCTAGATGAAACCAATATTTTATTAATCGTTGTTAGAATCTGATGTTTTTTGGTTCTTTTATCGTTATTTTAATCGAAAAACTGTATAGGCGGGCTGGACGATTCTCTATTTGTTAATGGCAACAGTGGCATTATTCTTTTCATTGATTACAAATCCACGTTTTAAGAGTGCCGCGTTGCAACCGCGTGGTGTTAGATACTCTGATGTAATTAATCATATATTCGGTGATATTACTGCTGTTCGGAATGACATTTTAATCTTCATAGCTTATTTATTAAATTTATACAAATACTCACAGATATGATTGAATCAAGCTTTATGAGTTCCAGGTAAGAACATGTGTTCTTTATATGTTACCCACGTTGCCGTGCCAACGTGGAGTACTTGATTTGAAAATATGCTATTTAATCGGATAGAATTGCACATGTGTTTTAATATTTAGTTTGGGGATGGCTCAGGGGGGATTTAACAGTGGTTGGCTTGTGTATTATATATTGAAACTCGTAACTTTTAAGGTACTCACAATGAGTTCATGTCTGGCGGACTCTTTTTCCGGGTAATCATTTTACGTGCTTCATTACCCCCAGTTATTTTCATATTTTAAAATTGCTCTGGAATAGTTAATTTTGATCATATGTAAAATTAATTCAAATCGGCAACTGAAAAGTGGGTAGTAAAAATTTTCCTTAATTGCATTTTCTTCCGGCGCACAAGTCGTACGAAATGTCTTTTATAACCGGAAGAAGTCATCTAGGGATTCTTTATTTAAATGTAAAAGCAATGTTTTTAACTTTAGTATTTAGGGTTTTTCTTATGTGCTTGTTTATTAACAATTTTTCTCTTGATAACATTTTGCCAAGCTCAAACTGTAGAATATGATCCGATTCTTGTTCTAAATTTGAATTGGAAGAATATGAACTCTACGCCTTTAGGTTAAATTGTTTCTTTTTATTTCGTGTCAAATAAAACTTTTTAAATTGCTATTATACATCATGTGTGTTTATTATTTATTTTTCAAAAAATAGAATATTTATCGACCTTATTTTTACATTGATGATGATTTTTTCTTTCAGTGTCTGGGATTCTGAACTTTTTCAAACTGGAAATATATTAGATGCTTCCTCTCATTTAGACCTAAATTGTGATTTTGACAGCACCAGGTATATTTACTATTGTGTGATCCATAGCTTTATTAACTATTATTGTGGAATTTCACAGGAAAAATGAATTTTTATGAGAATTTTTTGGAATTTTAGTGTTATACATATTGAATACTATTGCTTTTTTAAAATGAAAATGTATAAACTTGTTATCAATAAAAGTTACTTGCCTCTTAATTATGTGCTAGGTAAAATGTAATGCATTGATTGTAAGTGTTTATAACCAACAGTCATAATCATACCATAAATGTGTTTACTGCATTTCCTTCTATTTTCATTTTGAAATTATGTAATTTAATTAAAAATGAATGTAAATGTAGAATGAGGTTTAAGTTTAAAATGTGTATATAAATATATAAATTTAGATATTCTGTTTAAGTGTGTTTTGGGGAATATTAGTAATAGTTTAATTAGTTCATTTGGTTATATTGCTTTTAATAATTATTGCAAATTAAGAATAGATGCATTTCTGTTTTTGATATAATTATTCATTATTATTATTTACAAAGCTTATTATATAGTGTATTTTATGAGTTAACTATGTAACATGAAATGTGTAATTTATCTGATATTTCTAGACTTATTAATGACAAAAGTTATCCTTGAACTATAAGTATTTAGATTTATAAAATTTACGTAAGAGTATATATTATAAAAATTGTACTTTAATTTCCCCCTTTAAATATTTATATGCTGAAGTATTTTACATTTCTAACTAGTTGTGCATTTTATTTAAATTTGTAAAATTACAACAGTGTGTATAAATAAAAACTTCCTCAGCTTTGCAATTAGTACTTTTCAGTTAATTGTGTTTAATATGGGAGGGATGTAAAGCTTTTAAAAATGAATAGTTATTCAGATTAAGTATAATTGTTTTTCAATTTAGATGCAGAGTATTAAATATTTCATTAACGTGATGAAATTCAGAAGTAAATATTGCTGTGTAAATCTTCATTAAGTGCTTTTAATTTTTTAAAGCTATCTAGCCATTAAGTATTTGAAAAATCTTGTTTAAAAATTCTCTTAGAAATTAAATGCTCTTTTAGCAGAGTTTATTGTATTGCAAATCTAATTCTTTATAAGGTTTATTTTTACATTTGAAATTAACACATATTTAAAAATGTAAATAAGATATATTTATAATGCAGAATATCCTTTTAGATAGTTGAAAAAAAATGTATCCTTCACTGTTTCTGGTTTGAAAAATTAAATTATTTAAAAATTTTAAGGAGTAACTTAAAAGTTTCATAAATTATACTTAAAATTATCAAACATAAATGCTGTTGTAAATACCTAAATCAGCCTTACAATCGAAACCTTTATTATAATTCTTTAATATTTATTGGCTGGATCAATATTAGTGTATTCGTAATAAGATTAGTAATATAAGTATTAAAATGAAATTTAGCATAAGACAATTTAGCTTGTTAGAAAGCAAACTGATTTTATGAACTATCTTTAAGTTACAAATTCATGAAATCAGTTAATATATACTCCTCTGATAATATAAATATATATTTTGTATATATACACTCATTTTTCATGTTCAAATAAAGAAAATGATTTTTGTGATGTAATAGGGTTGTAGTTAATTTCTTAATTTTACTTTGATGCCTTTATTTAATATTAATAAAAAAAGTCAGTGGGATTGTTGAAATCCTTTCATACTTGTAAAAGTATAAATCAAGCTGTGCACTTTCTTTCATTTTATGAAGTTACTGACAAAATTTTTCAAATTAGTTCTTATAATTTGATTATAATATATGAATAACATTTTTATAAAGTTATATAATTTGTACTTACTATTTAAAATAGCATTATTTAAGAAGAGTTAGTAGGGAAAAAAACTTTTCTAAGACACTGTTTTTTTTCTTTTTTTAAATTCAGTTTATAAGTGTTTTTTTATTATAAATTTTTATGTCAAGCAAAAGTAGTTAATGAAGTGAATGAAAATAAGCATATTACATCAGGTATAAATGGCCCAATATTAATTGAAAGTAAGTCTAACAGGCATATGGTCTCTGTTTATATCTGAAACTTTTATTTCTATTATGGCAGGTACTGATGAACTTATTAAAATAAGTCTTCAATCTCTTTCTGTACTAAAAATACTACTGTATCTGAGCTGTTTTAGATTATTTTATGACAGCAGAAAAATATATTTTTATATGAAGACCAACCGAGTGTATTTTTTAAAACAAAACAAAACAACAACAAAAAAATGCTGTATTAAGCTGTACTAAAGAATGCTCCAATCAGACAAGGGAAAATGGTGAACTATGCTTTTCTTATTTCTAATATCTTAATTATTCTTTTAATATTCCTGACACCATTCTAAGGAATTTTTGACATTTTCTGATGTAAAGAGAGATACGGATAAATTACCTACGTAATACAGAGAAAAAATTTTATTTGGAGAAGATAGAAAAAATTATTTGTTTTAGAATATTTTGGTTGACCATATTGGTTTTCATGTTCAGAGAAAGGATTGAATAGATTTGTATAAATTCATACAATTTTCATTCAAGAACCTATGCTGTAGCATACTATATTTTCTTTTTGGTTAAAGAATTGAGTAACTTAACACCCATAAAGGGATCTACAGTTTTTTCAGAAGTTATTCTGTATAAAATCTTTAGTTTCTTTTCATATATCTAGTGATTTGATTCTTGTAACCGTAACTGTTCCTCGGCCCACTATCGGCCGTTACCATTAACAATCAGTTCATGCCTTGGAAGCGAACATAAAGCATGATGTAATTCCCGAGTATTATTTTTATGCATATATGTTAAATGTTATTGTCCTAAATAGTTTTGTCCCCTTGTAAATGTCCATTTATGTCATTAAATGTATCTTTAACTAAATTGGCATGATTTATTGATTTTAATTGTCTATCCTGACAGAGTTAAGACTTTTGGCGCCCTTTCGGTCGCAATAATTTGGCAGGCCAACGTTCGGCCCGAATCAATATTAAACACTTGAAACATCAATGTTTACGTTCCAAGGCAGGGACTCGCTTTCTTTTTCAGCTTTTTTGTTACTGCTCTGGATAACTAGGTTGTGATGAAAATAAACCATCTGTAATTCTTCGCTCCGAAGAAAAGTACCAGATAAGTGTTTTGTTTTGTAAATCTTATTGGTAATAGTTGTTGATTTTATTCCGTTACTGTCGACGAATTAATTTACCAAAGAAAAACCCAAGTTTTGATTCAATCAAAGTAGATGTTTTGTTTTTAAACATGTTTCTGTTCTTCACCTGAAGAAAACCGAAAGTGTCAGATTTGTTGTCTTAAATCTTATTAATATCAGTTGAAATTTAATTCTATCAAACTTCATGAATTAATTTATTTGAAAATAGCACGCAGTTTTGTTGCTTTTAAAATGCAACTGATAATTGTGTTAATCTTTGATATCGTCAATCCAGACGAATTAAAAAAAAAAAAAAAACGAAAGTTAATTAAAGTCAGTGTGGTACTTTTAGATTTAAGTTCGAGTAAATAGAAAAATTTTGCTTTTGAAATGCTGAATATTTCTTGAATTTGCTCACATGTTATAGCTTTTATAGAAATGTAAAAGAAAAAGCGCGTATAACTAGAGTTATTTTGATAGGGATTCAAAGTCCTTACAGGACAAATCGCTGAGTAAGCATAAATCAGAATGATTTACCACCAGTCTCTTCCTGTTTGGATAGCCATTAGGTGAAGAGAATATTATTATATCTTTCTTTTTTGAATAACTTTCATTTTGTTGAGTTGGTATTTATGCAAGAAAAAATATTGGGCATTTCAGTGAGTAAAATTGTGATAAAACTTTTTCTGTGAATCTGATTATTCTTTTATTTATTCATATTAAAAAAACAGAATTAAATAGTAATTTTTACAGTGTTTTAAAACTTAATATGTGTTCAATAAAAACAAATTGTTTGTGAATGTGAAAAAATATTTATTTTTATGAATGATTTGATATTTTGGAAATACAGTAATTGAAAGAACTGTTTTATTCTTTTATAAATTGCTTTCATATTGTGTTACTAATAAAGGATATTAATAATAATTGTTCAATTTGATATAAAATTATTTTGTGTTGAATATTATAAGATATAAAAATTGCTGAAAAGGAGTTAAAGTATTATTTTGATTACTCTTTTCTGGTAATTCTGAAATAAGAATTTTATTTTTATGGTTAAGAATTTTTTAAGATAATTCTTCAGCATTTACCTCAAATTTTATAATACCAATTGTTCATTGTATTTACTTTTCTTTTTGTATGTATATATATACTCACACTTAATTGTGTGTGTGTGTGTATATATATACTTACACTTTAAAAATTGAATTATATATTATATTATTATTGTTTTGAATTTAGTTTCGCTTTGAAAAAAAAAAAAGAGAAAACAGCTATTTAGTTTTGTTTTATCCAAACAAACATGCTAAATTCTTTGAATTGAATTTCATTACCTTTTTTTTTAATTGATTTAGAATATTGCAATTTGTTTGTTTACTTGCAGTTTCGTTTTAGGAAGCAACTTTGTAATTGAATTATTTTCGTTTTATATTTGACTGATACTTTTTTGTATTTATTGACTTTATACAGTATAAAGTGTTTATTTACAAAGTAATATAGATATTGCTTTCTTCGCTGTACAAATTTTAGGAATGTAATAGCTTGCATACTTCTCTTATTTAAAAGAAATTTATTTTTTGATCATTTGAAATTTTAAGTATTTTGATCTTTTCCAAAATCATGACGTATTTGGCGAAAGCTAATAAGCCTGACCTTTTAGAGATGTACGAGGAAATAAGGATAGAGGTAGATACTTCCACTAGAGTAATTGACATAAAACAAAAAATTCTTAAAAGTCCATCGTATGATGAGGAGGAAGTTAGGGTTATTCTTGATAGAATTCTTACAACTAGAAAGGAGGAAAGGGCTTGGGAAGAGCAGCGTGAATAAAGTGAATTAGAAATAAAGAGATTAGAAGCAGCACAGAGTAGTCAACGCCTAAATGATGAGTCTAGAAATACAGTAGAAACCGAACCAAAAATTCATCTTGCTCAGATCACACCCAAGTTTGATGAAAAGCATGACGAAATGGGGTTATATTTGATTAATTTTGAAAGAGCAGAAATGGCTCAAGTACCTATGAAAGATTGGGTAGCCTACTTGTTAGTGGTTTTGGAAAGCAGAAATCTCAAATATGTTAGCCAGAGAACCTGCGAGTAATGCTAATGACTTTGATTTTGTGAAAAAAATTATATTAAAAAGATACAAATTAAACAATGAAAAGCTAAAACAATGATTTTATCGGCACCAGAAATCAGAAGAGAAATCTTGGAGGAATTTTGCACATGAACTTAATAGTTACTTTACAGAATGGATCTGATGATCACTGAGCATCTGAAGTACCTTGTTCCTGCTGAAGTGAGAGAGCATTTTCTCCAGGAGTAGATTGATATGAAAACTCCATATGATCTAGCAGAAAAACTTGATGACTACGAAAGCATTAAACAAAGTTTTAGAGGATTTCCCAAAAAAAAGGGGCTATAATTTTCAAACTGGAGGGCATTGTAGCGGAATTAAACCCAAAGAGGTTAGATCCAAATTTCAAATAAAAAAGGAACCTGTCAATGAGAAGGGCCATGAGAAAGTTCCTTTGTGTGCTCACACCAGTACTGTATCTAATTCAGACAATAGGTCATCACGACATGTGGAACATTCTGTTTATTGTTATGGTTGTGGTCATCCCGGATTTATAAAATCGAAATGTCCAAATTGTTCTTCAAAGAAAGATAAGGCTCAAGTTAATGCAATACATGTGTTTACTTGTTTTACCTTTTTTTAGTTTAGCCTTACTTGTTTTAGCCTTACTCCCCATTGAAATATATGAAGCTACAGGAACAGTTTGTGCTGACACAGGAGCCAGTCAGTCAGTTGGTGGAGAACTGATGTTTAATTTTTTAAAGAAGCGTGGACAGAAGTTCACAGAAATTGACTTTGCTATCTGTTTGGCAGATGGTCAACAATCCACATCAGTTGTTTTAAAAACTACAGTGCCGATAAAAGTGCTTGATCGAACTTTTCGCACTGATTTACATTTTCTGCCGCATGCTAAAGGAAATCGTACTCTCCTCGGAGTCGCATCCTCCTGGCTATGGGGGAGTGTGGTCCCCCAGTGGGTGGGAGGTCTGATTTATGGCCAAATCGGTGTATCCTCGCATCGTGGGACCGCCGCTTAAGAAGTACAGTGCTGACTCTTCGCCGAGACGTCGTACGAGCCAGAGGGGGAGTCTGTAACCGTAACTGTTCCTCGGCCCTCTATCGGCCGTTACCATGAACAATCAGTTCATGCCTTGGAAGCGAACGTAAAGCATGCTGTAATCCCCGAGTATTATTTTTATGCATATATGTTAAATGTTATTATCCCCTTATAAATTATGTCCTTTAATGTCATTAAATGTATCTTTAACTAAATTGGCATGATTTATTGATTTTAATAGTCTATCCTAACAGAGTTAGACTTTTGGCGCTCTTTCAGTCACATTCTTAATATGATAAGACTAACAATGCATTACAGCTGTGGGAGTGACTTTGTAGCTCAGTTACCATTCAGATGATTAAAGACTGACACTGCTTATAATCCAAGTTAAAAATCAGATTTTTAAAAAATGAAGACATTTTATGGAGAAATAACATATTTTTAAAAACTATTATAAGTAGAAATTATTTATAAAGGTACAATGTAGTTGAGTATAATTTTTAAAATTTATCTGACATTTTTTACATTAATTTTTAGAGATGTGTTAAAAACTACCAAACTACATATTTTCTCCAGAAACTTTTATATGAAATACTTGTTTAAATTCAAAGAGGTAAAGATGCTCAAAATTGTTTTAATTTACATCATATAACAGAAAGAAAGAACAAAAGTAATTGCAGACTTTGTATTTATATTAAAAGTTGTATAGATATGTTTATTACAGTTTTTTGAACAACTTATTTATAAAAAGATCAATGATTAATAATAGGATTTCAAAACCATATTTTTATCTACAATTTTATTTGTAATGTTGGTTTTTCTGTACTTTTGATATTTAAATCAATCTTGCCTAATCTGATATTTTAACATTTTTTGTTGAATTCAAATAGATGCTAAAAAGAGTTTCCAAGATTTTTGCAAGCAGTGCGTGATTTATAATATTTTTAAAATTAGATATATAAAAGATTAGAATTATAAAAAGAATCTAAAAGAAAGCATTTTTATAGTGCTCACTTTATTTTTAAAATGTTAAGTTAGCAAGTTTGAAAGATAGACCGTTTTTCATTATTGCCTAAATATGTTTTGAATTTTCATAATCATTTGCCTTGATTGTAAATTATATAAAGAAAAAGTTGCACTTTTTAAAACTTAATTGTTTGCACCATCAAAAAATCTTTTATGATAAAATGATAGCTAACTAAACATTACTGATAATTTCAAATAAGATATCTGTAAAATTGTTTTTTGGTGAAATATTGTGTAGATTCAAGTTTATTATAGAATTCCAATTACTTAATGGATTCACAAACTTTGAAATTTGTGCTTTAAGTTGAGAATGCAAAATAATTTTATATAATATTTAAAAAGTTAAAATATCTGATAGCCTTGTTAGACAAGAATATAAATTTCTATGTTAGCAGTTTTTTAATCTTACAATAATATGTAAAATGATCTTTGCATTAAGTTGGTTTATCAATTTTTATTAGCAAAGAACACCAAGAATATAAATTATATTAAATCTACCAATTTCCTTTCGTTTGCATATGCTTTGTGGTTGATCAGTATTTAATGAACATACTTGTTTCAATATGAACTACTTTTGTGGCAGATTATATTTAAAAGCTAGTATTATTCACGTATTTTATTGCTTGTTCAAAAATAGCAAAACATCTCTTGGTTGTAAAATTAGTTCCTGTATATTGAGTTTTAAATTAAATTTTAAAAAAAATCAAAAATCTGGTTTCTTGTAATCTGTAAGACATAAATTTGAATCTTGTACTTTAGGGAGCTATTAACTTTCTCATCTTCATCCAAGTCATGTTTTATTTTAAATATTGAATTTATTGAGCTTATTTTTTTAAAAAAATTATTAGATTCAAATATAGACTAATGTCTTATTCATAGCTCTTTGATATTATTGAGTATATTTGGACTTTTCTTAAATTCTAGAAAAGTGATGGAATTGCTCATTATCAGAATGAAAATAATTTATTTTATCCTTACTCTTTTATCTTTTCCTTTTGTGAGGTACAGCACTGTATCAGATTTTTCTATCATATGCTTATTGATTCAGAAAATCTTACTAAAAACTGTCCACTAAACTTTATTTAAATTTATGGAGTTTATCTACAGAAAGGTCTTAATTATTCTGAAATTTTCTCCAATCCTTCTTATGAGTAGTTTAGATAAACACGGTTTTCTTAAATATGTGAGAATTGCTCAAATCTTGTCAAACAGATCGTGAATACTTCTAACTTTGTTTTTGTATGTTAAACTACTGCACTGAAACATGCAAAAATATTTTAGCCAAGTAATTATTTTATTCAAAATTAGAGGGGAGGGGAAAAAGTAAAAGTTTATTAACTTTCCCTGTAGAATATTGAAAACTGTTGAGTAATATAGGAAAAATGCTTCTCTCTACAATTCAAATAATTATTACATTTTAAGTACATTTTTGAAAATCAGAACAACTGAAATAAACAATGTACTAACCAAATTGATTTTTGTCATCTATGAATAATCTAAATCTAATGGATAAGTTTTTGTATCTTGAATGATTAAATTTCATTTTGAGTGTGTGTGTGTGTGTAGTCTTTTTGCAAAGTCCAAATGTTATATGTATTTAAAAAAAATGGAGTGAAAGGAGGGCTTGTGAATAACCTTTAAGTTAGAGAATGATGATGGTATATTAAGAACATGCAGGTTGGATAATTTCTATATTATGTTCGAATTCACTAAGAATTCAGTATTCTCCAGTAGTCTATTAAAAATGATTGGATAGGTAAGAAAGCAAGTAATATCGTATTTATGTAATTAATAAATGAAACTTAAAACAAGTCTTAGTTAAATCAATAACTTATTGTGAAGTAGGCATTAAATCATAATGGAATTATCTTACTAATATTAGGAACTGAAACTAGATTACTTCATGTGAAATCAAAGAGGGCAGTAAATCTTCTAGACTTGAAAAGAAAGGATTTAGAATCCTTATCTGGAATAGGATTTTTATCCTTTTTTTTTTACCTGTAATATAAAAATGGCAATCAAGTAATGTATTCATGGAAATGTTGTCTATTAAGTACAACCTTGAAATCTTCCCAATCTTTGATTTTGAGCCACAAAAATTTCAAATCATTGCATGATATATATATATTTTCAATTAAGAAGTTCTGACTTGCAAATAATATCTGAAGTAATGCAGACCTAAATTGAAATACACATCTCAAGTTTCATGTAATGAATTGCTTGAACCAATTATTATACGATTCTGTAAATGCTATATTCCAGAATTATATAGTACCTGGTATGTTGCTGCCCCAGAAAAAATAATTTTGGAAATATCATTTGAATTTTATATACATTTCTTGTCTAATTAAGAATGGTAGTAAGAATATGTATTTTCTTGTCGACAATGAATACATTCATTGAAATTGAGGGATATATAAATGAGAAGCATAAATAGTATTTATTCCATTTTTATTATTCTATTCTACAAACAAACATTCATTTTTATATATTAGAGTGCTCTTTTAGAATTGTGAAGCTTGGTGTTTTTTCACAATGGTAATGAAGGAAACTATGGTATCTGGTGATTCATTTAATATTCGTTCCAAATTTTCAAGTTAAATGTTAAAAAACGTGATTAAAATATTTTTTAAAAAAATTGATTAAACATAGAAAATATATTTGTACGATAAAATCTTAAATGTAGTTGAAAAGACAATTTTTTGAAAACTAAAATGGTGCATTATTATTGTACTATGATATTTTCGGAAATTAGTGCAAAAAACGCTAAAATTTTTAAAAATTTGTTAAAATTTCAAACCTAAAGGATTTGTTCCCCTCAAACTTTCTCATACACTCTAATAAAACTATTACCTCAGTAAAAGACTTTTATTGTACTTAATATAATAGCTACGAAATATTAACATCTGTCTTAAATTTAGTATCTTTTCTAATTCTGTTCTCTGGCAAGTTATTTGATGGTTAATAAATGCAATAAATATATCTAGAAATATTTTTTATGTTTTAGATGCCTATAACCTCCGAGTAAGTGCACACAATATGTTGAAGTATTATTAGAAACAAATGAGTGGTACGGCAGTGCATAAGAGATGTGCCTACATATATTTTTTTTAATTATATAGACTCAGCCTCCTCTCCTCCTTAAAATGTTTTATATTATGTTTAACTTCTTTCAGGGATGAATTGGTGTCTGGGTACTCAACTCCAAACGACACTAGCTCATGTTCATCTGATTATGATGGATTTGTAATGCTGGATGATTTTGATAATTTTTTTCATTTGTCTGACTCATTTGTCTCTGAAATATTGGATAATAGTGTTACAGGTGAGTTTAATGTTGCCTTTATTCCTTTTGTCTAAACACATTCCTAGTATTATGCTATTTTGGTAGTTTCATAGTTTTAAATTGCCTTTCTGTTGACAATATTAAAATTATATATGGTATAAAATTTATTAAAAGTTTGTTTTCTAAAAAAAAGCATTTTAGCTTAGAAAACTATTCTAATGTATTGTATGCTACTGATTTGGATCAGTGACTAAATATGTTCTTGCTTCATTATATTCTAATTTTCAATAACTTAATATTTAGTAATTTTTGGAAAACACCTGATTTGTCATAATTAATACTCTTATAATCACTTTCAATGCCTTATTGTGAGGTCATCAAGATGAGCCTTTGTGAAGGTTTATATCTAATGTATGTTTTGTAGAATGATTTTCCTGAATTTTGAAAATACTTTCAGTTCTGTAATTGTCAGTTATGTGAGTGTTAAATTTTACTAATTGTAAAAAGTGAATTTGAAATTTAAGAATAGGGTTAGGTGTATTAATTTCTTACTTTTTGAATATTATTTTGGCCCTATAACTATTGATGAAACCTTAATTGATTTACTACCCAGTGCTACTTAGTCCAATCTGATACATTTCTCTCATTTGCTTTAAGTTTTTTTTTTCTATATTCTAACAAAGCAAGCTTAATTATTGTATGATGGCAACAAACTACATAAAGTTATTGGTCAAGGCATATATATACCCTCTTTACCGCATTAACTGTGCAAGGCATATAGCACTGGGACTAAAGGAACTGAAATCAGTCCTGACATTTATTGTTTATAATTTTTGAATGGTTAAAAACTTAAGATGATGGCATTTTGCTAATTGAATTTTTTATCCTTTTATCAGGTATTTCTGAACTAGACCGAGTACCATCTGTGGATAGTCCCCCAAAAGATACAACAGTTTCTAGTTATAATCCTGGTACTAATGTCCAGAGAAATGCTATAGACTATTTATTATCTACAAAATTATGGTAAATTAACTTTTCTCTGCTTTATTTTTGCATCAGTCAGTATTGCAAATTATGATTTTCAGGCATCTTCTGTCAAATATAGATAATGTATCTATTGGCAACAGACAAATAAGTGAATTAAAACTTTTTTATTTATTCATAGTTGGTAGATGCATATTTGTTAGATCTGTAAATTATGACTTTGGGCCAAGGTAGAACACCATTGCTGTAGATCCTTTAGATACAGATGAAATGTTGATTAGTGATATTGAGGATTTGGCATCCTCTCTACATGTGATGTGAATGAAGATGCCTTCAGTTTCAAATATTGGGTCTATTAGTAAAATCTCAAAAGAAAAACCTGCAAACAATTTTTAAACAATTACTCATTTTTCTTCATGGAATTGTCTTGGTTTCTGTCACTTTTGACCACATCAAAAATCTGATTTATGAAAAGTTCCAATGGACCTAGAAACCTAATGGACTTGGCTAAAATCAAAAGGTACAGTACTGTGCATAAGTGTTTAGATTTCAGGTTCAAATTTTCAGAGAGCCTTGGAAGGTGTTGCTATACTTGTTTCATATGACAATTCATCTTCAGTTATTCTTTTGCAAACTAGCCTACAAGCTGTGAGGGTTTCCCATACACTCATCAATTACAGTGTGTAGTCTATTTCTACTTCCGTTTGTTTCCGTTCTGAGAGCTTGATAAGCTGATCAGGGAACTACCACTTCTCTTTATTTTGGGTGATTTCAATGGTCAAAACCTACTTTGAGGGAATGAGTAGTTAAATACTCAAGGAAGACAGAATTAATCATTGACTGCTCTCTACATATTGAACAATTGTGAGCATCAGCAGAATAGAACATTTCATTCTATAAATCTTGCTCTTTGTTATCCATTCATAGCTACTAATTTCAGTTTTAGAGTCGGGAGAGATATACTTGATAACTTAATTTCCTCTTTTTTATTGAATCCTTTTGTCCTAATGGCTCCTTGTTGTAATGCACATCTTGATACATCTTCTTCAAAGCTGATTCCGAAGATTTCTCAACTAAGGCAGTCATTGCAAGAGATATGGTAGACACTGATAACAAATAAACTTACTCATTTACTTTAACTCACACTTTGGTTGCTGCTGCAAATGCATGCATTAAAAAAATCTGGGAATTACTCAAACACTGAAATACATAGTGGCATATGGATTATGCGGAAAACGGTAAAATGAAAGTTCAGTGATTTAAAATTAATATGTATCTATACTTATAATAAAGCTCAATGTGTGTGTTGGCACTCTACAGGCCAGACCGTTGGACCTACAGCTACCAAATTTGGTACATGTATACCTTGGAGGTCGGGAATGTGCACCTCGGAGCCCTTTCTTCGAATTTTTAATTAGAATTTGAATTAAAATTTAAGCGAAATTTTGACGTTTTTCCGCTATAACTTCCGAAAATATTATTGAACAAAAATGATTTTTATATCAATTTAAAGATTAAAAAAAGTAGCTTTCTAACGATATCAGTTTTTTTTAAATTTATAACCTAAGCTTCTATTTTTAACGAATTTATAAAGAAATATTTTAACCATCTTTTTAGCACGTGACTGGATAAAATAAAAGAAATATAAAATGTGATATTTTCTAAAAAAATAAATGCAAAGCAAAGGATTCTATGATCGTTTGCAATATCTAAATAATTAATTCAATAAATCTTCGTTACGGTTAACCTGATCGAATTTAGACAGGATATGCATTGGAATCCCAACTTAATGGCATATTTCTATTATCGTTTGCAATATCTGTATCATTAATTTAATATTTTTTTTTTCATTATAAAATGTGATAGTTTCTAAAAAAATAAATGCAAAGCTAAGGTGTCTATAAAATCTGCAAGAGCACGTCAAAGGGAAAAATTTAGGTTTTATCACCGTGTTGTCATCATTTTGACGGAAAGTCATATTAAAAAAAATTATCATAGCAAATTAAATCTGAAGAAATGCAACTTTTAGCACGTGACTGGATAAAATAAACTAAATATAAAATGTGATATTTTCTTTAAAGAATTCAAGGCAAAGGATTCTATGACCGTTTGCAATATTTAAATTATCTTTATTTATACAGGATATGCATTCAAATTCCTTTCCAATGGCCAATTTGTAACATATTATTAATAGGCATATATATTGTTTAATGCGATTAATTTGATCTAAATGAAGTAAATAATTACATTTTATGTAGTTTGAGTCAAACAAGGCATTTATGAATAATGAGTTTTAGATTTCTTCATACTTTGCTCTGTGAGCCATATTTTACAAAATATTTTTATTAATATTTTAAATAAAAATTGCTACATCAATCAGTCTTCTAATTCAATCATTAAAACTGACAGATTTATAAAATTAAAGAATATTATTAGGAAAATGCGTTCTTTTAGAACTTTCAGTCCATCATCGTAAAGAAAATATTATTGGGTTGTTCGGAAAGTCATTTCGTATTTTTGTGTCAAAATGAAAAGAAATTTTCGTTTAATGAATAAATTATTTATTAAATTATAAAATTGCCATTCTGGTCTAATACCTTTTGCTATTCTGGTCTAATACCTTTTGGTAGTAACATGATTACACGCTCATAAAAGTTTTGGTCTTTGCTGTAAAAAAAACTGATCGAGGTGGTTTTTGGCCTCCTCATTTGAAGGAAAAATTTTGCAAATCAGTTCTGGTACTGATGTACTGTTAACACATCTTCTCCACACATATTGGCTAATTTATTTCTGGCTTGAACAGCATTTTTACCTTTTATATAGCAAAAAAGAAAAAAAATGACGAAAATGCTGTTTATTGCTCTCCATATTTAAAAGGGCACCATCCAAAAACTACTGCGAAGAATCAGCTGCACTTTTTCACACTCAAGCCTTGCTATATCAGCTCTTAAAACATAAAATGATTTTGCGGTTTAAGTATGAAATTGGGTGCGAAAAATGCAATTAAATCCTTTGTCAGGAAAAAACGAAATTACTTTCCGAACGACCCAATAATTTCAGGCCAGTCAATGCCCGGAGTTACTTCAAGGCTAATGCATATGTGATTTAATTGAAAATTTTAGAACCCATTACTCATGGCGAACCAGCTGGTCGCCAAAGGAGGGCTAGTATAGTATAACTTATCTTGTAGAAATAAAAGTTGGTCATTTGAAGGAGATTAGTTTTCACGTAAAAGGACCCGTGTACATAGGCGCGTACACGACATGGCTTCAGTGACGAGACTCTGATTTGAAATCAACGATTCGAAACAGTTGAATTATTTTGGTGATAAATTATTTATTAGAAATTTGTCGATACTTTGAAGTTAGAATAATTGTTTACAAAAAATCATGGAAGCTTTAAAGCTATGGAAACAGAAAATAGTTAGTCAGCGAAAACGGAAATAAACATTACAGAAGATTTAGATTGCTTGGCGACCTTTCAGCTGATTGGCGAGAAAAAGAATGAACTGTTACAATTAAAGAATTTAATTATATTTTGAATCTTTTGTTACTGCTTGTTGACATTAAAGAAAATGTTATTGAAAAGGAATCTTTCAGCAGATTAGCAATCACTCGGTTTTAAAAGGATGAGCTTGTTAATCGATCGAAAAACGCTGACACATCGTCTTCAGTTGACTGTGAAAAGCAGAAATTCAAGCTGTTTTGTTTAGAACCTGAGAAATTTGGCGGTGAAATTAAAGATTGGCTGCTTTTTTGGGGACAGTTCCAAAAAATTGACGAAGACAACAATATCGACGAAACCTATAAGTTTATATATTTAGGCCAAGCAACTATCCCGAATTCCAGAGTGAGGGAATTATTTGAAAGTTTTCCTGCTACCTCCAGAAATTGCAATGCTATTGACTGTCTGAAATCTAGATTCTTCAGAGATGATTTGTTGGTTGAATATTATGTTCGATAATTGTTAAAATTGACAACCGCATTTAATCTTAAAGATAAACATGTTAAATTATCAACTGTTTATGACATTCTTGAAACCCAGCTGAGATCATTGGATACTCATGGCGTTACTACAGTAAAATATGCTGCCGTTATTTTTCCTAGTTGAATCTTGTTTGAAAGAAGTTTTAAAAGCCTGGTAGAGAAATGATAAAGGAGTGGATGGAAAAGATGACAAGATTGAATCCCGATTGGAAAGTTTGAAGTTTTTGAATAACGGTTAAAATAAGGACAGGATAGCTCTGGTCCTGCAAGGTTTCTCTTTGAAAGAAAGTGGCAAGAATATATAGATTAAAAGATACTTGCCAGCAGCTGCGGGACTTTTTACAGGAAACCAAAAATCCGTTTTGAAGTGTGTATTGTGACCGGAACAATAATGAATTCAATGAATGTCGTTGCCCAAAATTTGGATTTAAGAGAAAATGAAACGATTGAAGAAACGAGATTGTTTCAGACTGTCATGTATGAAAGCTATTCAGGGTCCAAGTGATTTGTGGGAGCTGTAGTCAACAGCGTTATACTATAATGTGCCCTCATAGAAATACCGTTGAGTATTCTAACTTTCAAGAAATTGGCCAATTCCTTTTCTACATACCATGGTCGTGGTTCTTCTCGGCGAAAATCAGGATTTTGCTGTGAGGACCCTCATATATACTGGAAGTCAAATCTTATATCACAAAAGAAGCTTCTAAGATGAAATATTCTGCATGGATAGAAACAACTCTTATTCATGCTTTGTTTTGTTGGCTACAAAATCCCCAGATACATTGGATACAAGATTTTTGTGATTTTGAAAAGAATTATTGCACTTTTAACGCACTTGATCAAGAGAAAATATGTGCCGAAATTTGCTTGATACCGATCGGATTCTTGTATAAGGAATTAGAGGATAATACGCATTGAAAAAAGTAGGACAATAGATTATTTTAAATAAATGAATAATACGGCATTTTTTAAATAATTATTTTACATACAAAGTTTTTACAGATACCTGTATATACATAAAACAAAATAGGATACATTTTAAAAAAAAGTACACTTAATTAAAAATTTTTTTTTGAATTTCTGTTTGGCAAAAATTGTCCCATACACATTCTAATGATTTCTGCAGTTCAGCTACTGATTCAAACTGCTTTCCTCCCTCGTAAACGCGGCGTACGATCATTGACCATAAGTTCTCTACAATGTTGAGATCAGGAATTTTGATAAACCATTGTAAAATACGAACTTTGTTTGCTGCAAAACAATTTTTAACACCATTTGCTGACTGTATTGATGCTCTGTCTTGTTGGAAAACCCAGTCACCTCATCCTAATTCAGTGCCATATGGAAGATTTGAGTTTAAGAGTCTGGATGTAGTCTGTATGGTTCTGTCTACCATTTAGAAAAACTATATTTGCTCTACCTTCATAACCAACTGCTAACCAAACCATTAGATCAGCTCCTCCCATTTGTCGAGTACAATAGCCTCTTCTTCATTACCAAGACAGTGCTAATAATATTGATAACCGTCTGGACTATCCAAATTGAGCTTTTTCTCATCGGAAAATACAACTGAGGTCCATTCAGAGTTCCAGTACATGTAGTCTTTAGTCCACTGCAGGCGGTGTTTAATGTGTCCTTCATTCCACTTCGGATGGTACTTCCATTTTTTGAAGATGAACTTTTTTGAGCTTTTTATATAGTTATAGACAGTTCTTTTGGTTACATGTGTAATCCCTGATAGGCACTGAGCCTTGTTGACACTTCCACCTGTATTTTTGAATTCTCGAATGATTTTTCTTTGATCACGTTGTATAAGTTTTTTTGGCCTTCCTGTCTTCTTTCTCTGTCACTTTCAGGGTTTCTTATGAAGTTCGAAACAATATTAGGACTGATACGTAGCTGCGGTGCAATCTCTCTTATACCTTTTCCTTCACTTTTATTAGCAACTATTTGGCCCTTCTGGAACTTACTTAAGGGTTTTCCTGTGGGCATTCTAAAACCAATAAAAACTATGAATTTCTAACTAAATTCTTTATTCTTGACAAAAAATATTAAAAGTAAGAGTACACCAACCTTTATGGTTTTCGCCAGCTTTAAAATCAATTTTTCGGATGTGTCCTACTTTTTTCCCACACCGAAAATTATTACGTATTGAATTCTCAACCTTAAATAGAGGTAGCAAAAAATTTCCCACCTAACTTAAAACATTAACAAAACAACCTCTTTAAAAAATCAGATCAAAAGCAGTAAAATTAAAGCAAAATATACAAAAAAATGACTGTCCTACTTTTTTCACACATTGTAGGATTCATCTAACGGATCAAGAATGTTTACCATATTGTTCTTCATTCATAATCCATTTTTCTTATCGGTGCTGATACAGCAGTAAAATCGATGACTGGAAATCCTCTATTTAAATTGCGAATTAACTGCCATTGTGACCTTGCTTGGTTTAACACTTATGGGAAGAACACCTAGCAGTTCAGACTCTATATGCAAGGCAGCGACAAATTTATTTATAAAAGAATGTAATATAAGTGATTTAGGATTCATTGGGATTACTGATCCTGCTGAATCGAAAAAGACTAAAGTGTATCAAAATACCTTGGAATATTTCTGTAGCACTCTGGTGATTAATGAGGAAGAGGGAGGTACGAGGTTGCCTTACCTTAAGTGTTAAAATCATTCTGGCTCCTTGACAACAGACAAATGACCGAAAAATGCTTTCTTTTTATAAAAAACTTGTAGAATCTGAAAATATTGGAGTAGATGTCTTTTAAAAATGGATTGCTGACGGAATTGATTGTTGAAGAAATCGAAGATAAAAAAAAGAGTTTAAATGTACTCGATCACCTGCACAGGTCTATATTTAAAGAAAACAATATTACTATGAAAGTGAGGCCAATTTTCGATGCATCCGCACGTATAAAGGGTATACCCTTACTGAATGCCTGCTTAGAAATCGGTCCTAATTTAATTGAATTAATTTCCGGAAATGTTCTATTGGAATAACATCAGACATCGTGGAGGCATTTCTTCATATTGGAATAAGAGGTACAGGGATTATCTGCGATTTCTGTGGAAAAATGAAGACGAGAATCAAAATTTACAAACATCGTAGAGAGTTGTGTTTGATGTCACCTGCTGTTCATTCCTTTTAGTGGCAACTTTGAATTACCATCTGGAACTAGCCTATGAAAAGCGCTAGAATACTGCAGAAATTTTGAAGAGTTCGTTTTATTTGTATAATTAATTGTGTCTGCAGTTTGAAGAATACGGATGAAGCGAATAAATTTATAGTTGAATAACAAGCATTGATGTCGTCAGGAAAATTCAATCTACGAGGTTGGCAATGAAATGCTTCACTTGAAATTATCGATCAACCCGGCAACCACCAAATTGTACCCTTATTGGGCCTAATCTAAGTTCTAAAGATGCTCTGTCCCCACCTCCCCAATAAACTTGAGATTCCATTTAATGGGATAACTTACAAATTAGAAAGTAATTGTTTTATGAGGCCTATTTCAAAATCAAGACTTAATTTGATAAATCTGTGAAATGTTCTTTTCCCTAATGAAATACGTGGGCTATTTTTTTTTTTTCAACCTCCGATGGGCCACCAAGACGGGGGAATATAAAAGATTTTATTACCAAAAGTAATGCACAATAAAGGTTGCTTCTCTACATAGTAACCTTGACGATTGAGGCATTTGTCATATCTATCAACAAACTTTGCAATACCCTCTTCATAAAATGGTGCCGCCAATGATTTGAAGTGAGTTATGACAACTTCTTTGAGCTCCTCGTCAGTTTGGAACCGCTACCACCCAAGCCACTTCTTCAGTTCAAAGAAAAGATGAGTCACTCGGCTCTAGGTCGGAACAATATGGTGGGTGTTCGAAAATGTCCCATCGAAATTGCTCAAGGAGCCGTTGTGTTACATGAGCGCTGTGATTACGGGCATTGTCATGGATCAGAACAATTCCAGACGTCAGTATGCCTCTTCTCTTATTTTGAATAGCTCTCTGTAAACGTCGCAAAGTTTCACAATAAGAATCTGCAGTAATTGTTAATCCCGGCTGCTTAAACTCCACAGGCAACACAATTTTTTGGTTCGAAAAAACAGTTGCCATAACTTTACGCTTGTTGAAGGTTTGTTTGAATTTTGTTGGTTTGTTTGGAGAATTTGTGTGCATCCATTGTTGTGATTGTCGTTTCGGGCTTATCATATTTAACCCATGTCTCATTACCTGTCACAATGGATTTCAAAAAGACTTCTCCACCAGTATTGTAACGGTCAAGAAACGACAAAGCTACAACCATTCGGCGAGATTTGTGGTTGTCGGTTAACATCTTTGGGACCCAGCGAGCTCAAAGTTTTTTGTAGTGCAACTGTTCAGTAACTATACAGTACAGGGTAGATCTTGAAACTTCCGGAAATTTCATCAATAATTCACTTATGGTGAACCTTCGATTTTCCTTAACCCCTTGGTCAACTCGTTGAACAAGGTCGTCAGTCGCAGCAGACTTGCGTCCTTGACCCCCTTCATCATGCACGTCAGTTTGGCCATCTTTAAACTTTCGACACCATTCACGAACAACACCATCACTCATAAAGTTTTCTCCATTCACTCGATTCATTCTTCGATGAATTTCCGTTGCACTATTCCCTTCTGCCTGTAAAAAGCGAATAATTCATTTCACACTTCGCGGGAGAATCAATAGAGACAGCCATGTTTACGCGACTACAGCTGAACAAGAAATGGGATGTTGGAATTGCCAGTGACAAAGCGTGTGGAGGGGGAGATGCGCAGTCGCCTACTGCGCACACCTGCCGTATTCCTGGCCTTCATAATGTGCAATCGGAGGTTGAAAAGAAAACAACCCTCATACATACTAAAAGGGATTGTTTAGTTATGGTTAAGTATAACTTAATACTTATTAAACTAAGATATGCGATTAATATATATCTTCTAATATTGGTTGCGTTTATTTATGAAATGCGGTCTTTAAATATATTTTGAATTATTCTGAAAAATCATATAAATCACCATAACACTCATGACATAAATCATTAAACAGAGTTCAATACAAATATCATAATATTGATTTATTTAGAGGAAAGAATAGGTGTAAAGTAACATGAGATGTATTGTACGTTCACAAGTTTTCACTTGGCTCCGCCCTCGTCACGTGGGATCAGACGATACTATTTCTATGATTCCGGAAGGAGAAAGTGACCAGAAATTTCCCAGGAGTTTTTAAAGTAATTTTTCAGTAATAATAATAAAGTAAAACTAATTCAGAAAGAGAATTTTCTGAAATAAAAATTGTCCAATATTGCATTTTGATCCTTAGGACGCTTTCGATGTTTCCCCTGTGTAGATAAATGTCCATTTGTAGAAGTATCTTCCTTTTTAATTCACTTAATTGTTCTGAAACACCAGTAGCTGAAGCAGCATGTTTTGGGGCTTGGGAAAAGGGGGGGGGAAGTGTTCCAGCTGCAGCCTCATCTTCACAAAATTTTGTAACATTATTTATTATATTTCTCTTTCGAGTGAATAGTTCGCCCTTTTAAAGAAATTTTGCTACAAAGATAATACTTGTTTGCTTTATAAAATTCGGTTTTTGAATTTAAATATTTATTATGAAGAACGGAGAGTGCGGCAGCAAATGATAACACAAAGTAACTGATAACGAGCAAGCATTCGCCGTTTGGCGCGCATTTAGGGTTGTCGCATTTACAAGAGTGGGGGTCTTCCCCGCGCTGAAATGAACTCTACCTCCAAGAAGGCGGGCCGAAGTGCCTTCTCCTGGTGAACATACAATGCATGTATTTATAATTTTCCAGGTATGTTAATTGCCGTAATATAATTAAGAATACGGTTTATTATCTTATAATCTAAATGTTAAGATCCTACACGAAACCTTTAAAAAAATAATTACACAAAAATAAAGTTTATTTTTTTTAATTTCAAAACCGATTCAAGGCTAATGTTAACGATTCTGTATGCAGCAGGGCATATTTTTTCCATAAGTGAAAGTAATGGTAAACCTAAATCACAACCTAACACCGGTAAATCTAAATCACAATGCTGGTTTTCAAGAGTTTTCAAACTATTCTGGCAATTATTTGTAAAGTATATACATCCTGATTTCACTGAAATACGAATATCCCTTTCTCTTCATTAAACCCATTTACTTATATAATTCGATACTTTTGCTATGTCTATGGTGATGATCAACAAAGGTTTGGAAAAAAAAAACCCACTTTGAACAATTAAAACTTTCAGACTTTGTTTCAAATACAGTTCTAAGACAAAATTTCTTAATTCATTTCTGGGACTGTTAAGAGTCCTACCAAAGCAAGGTGCTTATTCTTTTATTGAATCCACCGTCATGAATTATTGTAAAAAAAAAAAAGTTTTTGGTGATATCTCCACTCTTAGCGATCATTAGTAAGAGACAGAAAATGGAATGTTGCAAAGTTACATCAATGAGTTATATGTTTCACAAGTTTAATTTTAGTTATTTAAGTCTATTACTTTTTCACAGTCAATTTTATAAAAAGTTGTAAGCACAAATCAAACAGTTGTCAATTACACTATTTGATAAAACTGGCAGGAACAGCAATAAACAAATGTTTTCTTTTTTAGAATAGACGAAAAGTAGAAAATTAATTTAGGTACATTGTATTTAAAAAAAACTTTATAAATGTATCGAAATTTATGAGTAATAAAATATTTCTGTGTAATATTTTAAAAGAATAATTTGTTCCAGTTGTCTTTGAGTTCTTTTGAAGATAACGATTTCATTGAATGTGCACTCAAAATAGTGAAAAAAGATGGGGGAAAAGTCGCAAAAATGTCGATAATTTTAATAAATTTCTGAAACATTTTAAAATCACTAGAACAGTCTATAACTTCAAAAATAAATGTTAAATAAGGACATTTAAACTGCGTTTAATTTGGTATATTTCATGAAGTTTTAATTTGAAATTTTCTTCATTTTGAAACATTCAAAAACGAAAATGGCGTTGTTCTTCAATAAGAAAATAATTATTAAAAGCAATATTCAATCTTGAAAAAATTGCTATGAGATACTTTAGAACCTGGATCATTAATATACGAGTGCGTGTATTAATGAGTATTGTAATATGAGTCTTTTATTAATAATTACATGACTCTAGAATTATATATTTTTTAAGCGATTCTATCAATTTGCTGATTTGCATGTTTTATTGTAACAGAAAATGCTATTTCGTCTAAAAACTTATAAATTGGTTATATTGTTATTTATACATCTGATTGACTGAACTATTTTTGATCAGTTCTATTTCTTGACAAATATTATTCAAATATTGATTGCTCAGTTCAAAAATATTACAATGATTTATTTGAAAGTGTTACAGGAATGTGAATACAATTTTAATCCTTCATTGATTACTTATTGTGTGTGTGTGTGTGTGTGTGTGTGTATGTGTGTATGTATTATATTTACCGAAGAGCCATTACATTATGACCACCCTGCTAATAACATGTAGGACCACCTTTAGCCCTCAAAACTTCTCGCACCCTCCGTTGCATTGATTTCATAAGGTGCTGATAGGTAGTCTAAGGTATCTGGTACCAAGCGCTCACCAACTGGTCCTGCAATTCCCTAACATTGCGAGTGGGTAGCGTGGCAGCACGAATTTGGTTTTCCAAGTAGGACCGCAAATTCTCTATTGGATTAATTTCAGGTGAGTTTGGGGGCTAAGACATGACTTGAAAGTCACTAGAATGTTCCTCGAACCAATCCATGACGATTCGACCCTTATGACATGGTGCATTATCCTGTTGGTACCCGCCATCCCCCGCAGTAAACACTGTTGCCATGAACGGGTGAACCTGGTCTGCAACCATGTTCGCGTACCTTCCAGACGTCAAGGATTGTTCTATGGGGATTATGGGTCCTAATGTGCTCCATGAAAACATTGCCCACACCATAATACCCCTACCACCGGCTTGTCTCCGTCCAACTGTACATCCGGGAGCAAGGGATTCATTTGGAAATCGGCGTATTCTCACACGCCCGTCGAGTTGATGGACCAGAAAAGGTGATTCGTCGGACCATGCAACCTTCTTCCATTCCTCTGGTGTCCAATTCCGATGTTTCTTGGCCCATAGCAGACGCATCTGGCGATGACGTTCCATTAGTGCAGGAACATGCTTCGGCCTCCGGCAGCGTAGTCCCATACGAAGCAATGTACGCTGCACAGTGTGTTGACAGTGGTGCCTGGTTCCCCACTGTTGTAGCCCTTCGGTCACGGCGAACAATGCGTATCAATCTCCGCTCTCCTCTGGAATCAATGCGCCGTGGACGACACACTTTTGGCCGGCGACTTACCGTTTCACCATCCCTGCACCACCTTTGATAAGTGCTCAAAACTGCACGTGAACAGCCCACTAAACGCGCCGTTTCCGATATTGATGTTCCAAGTCGCCGAGCCATAGCGATTTGACCTTTATCAAAGTCTGATAAATCCTTTCCTTTTTCCATTATGTCCTAATCGCACTATGTTTATAAAGACACTGCATACCCGTTTTATATACTCCAATATCAACCACGCACGCTCAGTGGTTCTGCTCCTGGGCGAGCCCATTCTCATAGATGGAGGGTGGTCATAATGTAATGGCTCTTCGGTGTATATGTATATATAATATAGTGAGACCGACGAAAGTTTCTTTGCTAAAATACGTAGTAAATTAAGCGAAACCCTCTGTTTATATTTACTCTGTGGCAGCGATTTAGAAAGCGATGTTATCGGCTAACGGGGGTTAAAAAGAGAAAGTCTTCCCAAACACTATTCCTAGAAACCAGTTGAACTCTTTGTAATCATCTACACTGATGGAAAAAAAAAATCCCAACACCAAGAAAAAATTATTGTACAGTAATGAAATTTTAGGAATACATTTGTCTAGGTAACATATTTAATTGATTAAAGTTTCAAGATCACAGGTAGAGCCATTGGCGAGAAGAGCCATTTCAAATGTGAAATGTTGGTACATTAGTAACCGGTGTAACCGCCAGAATTTTGAATGCAAGCATGCAAACGTGAATGTATTGTGTCGTACAGGTGTCGGATATCAGTTTGTGGGATGGAGTTCCATGCCTGTTGCACTTGGGTGGTCAATGCAGGGACGGTTATTGCTGGTTGTGAATGACGCTGGAGTTGTCCAATGATGTCCCATACGTGCTCGATTGGAGAAAGATCTGGTGATCTAGCAGGCCAAGGCAACATGTCGACACTCTGAAGAGCATGTTGGGTTACAACAGCGGTATGAGGGCGAGCGTTATCCTGTTGGAAAACACCCCCTTGAATGCAGTTCATGAATGGCTGCACAGCAGATTGTATCACTCGACTGACGTGCAAATTTGCAGTCAGGGTGCGTGGGATAACCACGAGAGTGCTCCTGCTGTCATACGAAATTGCACCCCAAACCATAACTCCAGGAGTAGGTCAGTCGCTTGGTCCCGGGTGCATAGCACCCGCCTCACCCCCGCAGATGACCGGTCCAGAAGGCAATAGTAGACTGCAGTTAACAACATAGTGCCTTGGTCTAATTACAACTGGATTTCATTTTCAACTCAGAAAACCCTACTCTTACATTTCTGCAGAATTGCATCTAGAACCAAAACTATTCCTCCGCGTTTTCCTTGAATTTTTAAGGATTAGCGCAATTTTTTTGGTATCTTAATTGACAGACTTCTGATTTTTATTCTTCATATTTCTTACAAAACAAATGTACAGCTTTGGAAGCTGATTGGATAGAAGTCCTTTAGTGTTTATCATGGCACTATCAGATAAAAAATAGATTATGGGTCTGTTGTGTACAGTTCTGCATAGTCATCCGGTGGAATTCCACGTAATCAGTCCTCCAGGTTTGGCTCTCAGCTGCATTTAGGAAGGAATTTTGGCTTTATATGAGTGAAATTATAATCAGCACATGAGTGCTATTCGTGTATTTTCTTGTATCTTAGATATATGTACAGGGAATTTTTTCCAGATTAGAGTGGCAACTCTGATTAGACTTTTGGAGTTTACTGCAAGCTGCTACTAGCGCAAATCCAGAGAATCCACTTTAACTCAGTACTTACACCATACTCTATTATAGAATGATTTTGATATTTTCTTGATTTTTGTACATGGTGGTATCCAGGCCCGACACTGCTGCAAAATCTATTATGTAAAAATCTATAATAACACAATGAACTTCTTTAAATCGCCGATACGATGTTATCCTGACAGATTAAGGATTGGTCATTCACAAATAACCCACATATCTACTTCTGTCAGAGCTGTAGGAACATGTTTAAATAGATTGTTCAAATTTGGCCTCGTTACATTACAAGCATTTCAGTTTATATTTGTGATCCAATTGGTCAGAAAAGGCGTTTGATTTTATTCACTTACACTTCTTAAGCTTTTTCCCATTTCCGAGTTTACCCCATGTATGTGGTTTTTAATTCACTTTCTGAATAGAATTACAACTATGTTCTGAAGCTTATGTGTAGATTATCGCACAAAAGGTGTCGTGTCAGAATAATATATCCACATTTTATCTAACTGTTGAATAAAGTCAGGAAAGTGGAAGGCTGAGAAAAAGTAAAACTTCATGCTAATATAATTACCATATTGGTTTGTAGACATGAATCTCACTTAAAAGATGAATTAACATTTTTGAACTCTTTAAAGACATCTGTTTTCAGAAGTAGATTATCTATGAGTTATTTGCTGTATTAATAATCCTTTGCAATTTTCAAATATTATGGTAAATTTGGTGAGAACGTTTTTGATTTGGTATAAAATATTGAAAGAAAATGTGGTGGCTATTATACATATACTTAGATTCTGTTTGTTTTCAGGTCTCATATGTCACCTGCAGAACAGCTAAACACATTACATGCTTTATCTGAAGTTACATATTACATGGGATTGCGTGAACAGATGGAAATTATAAAAATAATTGATCCAACAGCAATAATAGCACCTGATTGCAAAGAATTTGCATTAGGTAATTCTTACATTATCAGTTTGAATTAAATTTTTAATGTGGAGACGTTTGTTCTCTTTTGGTTTATCTTTTATGCTAATTTCTTAGTTTGCAGAATTCATAGAAAAGCGCAAATTATTGTAAAATGTGAAATGTTTTCTGAAAACTTTGTTAATCTGATCTTGAATTGTGATCTTACTCTTTGTCATTTGTTTATAGTGAAAATAATTATATAAGCACATCGAAGTAGAAAAAATGTTAATGTAAAATTAGATATATAGAAATTGTTAAAATCCTATTTTATGTGCAGTTTTGATTTTTGCTTCAGATTTCTTGATTTGATGGTCTGAAATAAGACTTTTCATTTGCAGTATATAACCCTTTAATATATTTTTACTATCAGTATCAGGAGCGCTTGTGCATAGAATTTGTGGAAATTGCAGCATGTCTACCTTTTCAAAATGTTAAAGTATGTAATCGCTTATGACAGCTTACATCTAAACCTATCAACAATCTAATAGCATTCCTGTACGGATTTTTAGAATTCAAGGGAAATACACCATAAAAAAGCATGCCACTTGATTGAAAGGGAATTTCTCTTAAGTGAAGATTTTCATCATTGCACTTTCACAGTAGCAAATTGTTTTCCATAGTTTGAGGATGAAAAGTACTATTGGGAGAATAGTATCATTTGGAATCTTCGTACTCTCACACTAACTTAACATGCTTTTTTTTTTTTTTTGCTCCATAGCTTTTGAAGAGTTAAAAGGTACAATTTCACTCCAGATATAATCGAAGCAAGATTTTTTTTAAGTCCCTTCTTCAGGAATATATTTCTCAAGACTCAAATTTGGAGCATTGATGTAAAAATGTTAATCAATATTAAAAATTAAATATTTTGCAAATATAAGAGTAAAATGTCTACATATGTATTTATGCGATTCCTTTTAACTGTTCAGCTACAATTGAATAAGTTTTTAGAAGCTAGTAGGGAACGCTAGAAAAAAATGACAGTAAATATTTTTTTAAAATTAAAGATTACTTGATTTTTTTGTCAAGAGACATGAAGTAAAAAAATCTTATTACCTTATTGATTAATTATTAAATTATTCAGAATTATTAGACAAGACAAAATATTTTATACTTTAATGCATTACTTAAATGTAGAATAGATTTCAGCACAACCCCCCCTTTAAAAATGCATGTGCCACTATTTGTTAACATAATTTTTTCTGTGTATTTGTTTTTACATTAATGGCATAGTTAATAAAAGTATTTATACTATGCATTATTAATAAATTACATATTTTGTTTTAGGAAATGACTTGCTGACTTTAATACTATTGTTTTTTCATTTGCAGATAGCACAAACTTAGACGACTTAAAACTGAAGAAAATTGTTAATTTTATCATAAAACAGAGACTTCATTTAAAGAATTCTTCACAGTCATTAAACACCTTCTCTTTAAGTTCTAAAAACAAAAACAGTTCTTCAGCGACCTTGCTTTCTAGCAAAAATAATAGTACATCTTATGCTAGAGCAAAAAGGAAATCACAAAAGGTAATATATCTTAGAAGATAAAAGTTCCTACTATTATTCTTTATTTTAATATTTTACTTTTAAGAATAATAATGTGATATTTCTTTTATCATTATGTAAAACGATGTTGACAATAAATTTTGTTTGTGATTGGTTACAGTTTTTAAATGAACTGACCACATCGAATTATTTCTTGTGACATATAGTTTGTTATAAGATGTTTAGCATTCTTAGTATCAACCCTTTGCAACACACTACCTTTTGAATTCAAACAAACAAAATAAAAACAACTTGTAGGTGACCTGTTTAAACCTAAAAGGCAGTACACAGGTAAAATTTTGTGAAGATAAAAATAATTTGTTAGATATATAATTAAATAATATTTATTATATAGAATGAACGCCAGCAAAAGTCAAAGAGCAGAAAACTATGCAGTTCTGCTAAATAAGTTACTCATAAAAAAAAATACAAAATTTCAGAGACTTAAAGCCAGGTCCCGTCATTTCTAAGAATTCTAACCCTCCCAAACAATATTCTCTGATTTGAGTTCATTTTCCTCGAAGAAGAGAAAATAAGAGATAAAGACACTGGCGATCCTCTTTCTGTTGTAGCTCTCTGCCGTGTAATATGATTGGCGTAGAGGGGAATACCTAAATTTATCCACCGATTATACGTGTGTTTTGTCTTTAAAGAATTATATATAGTAGTTAGGATTCAAACAACAAAATGACATTGAAATTTATTTCCCTGCAATTATTTTGTACTGGCAGAAACAAAATTCCTTTAAAAAGTAGGCACTGTCATCTATTATTTTAAAAAAAGTTAAAAGTGAATTCTAAATTTGATTTTCATTGATAACTGATTTTAAAACCCAACGAAGTTAGTTGTTTTATGTAATGAAGTTGCACTGCAAAGTGTTAATGTGTTACAAAAATCATAAAGTATTCACTATAAATTACTGTATAAAATTGTTGCTTTTTTTCCTAGTTCTAAGCATCTGTCTATGGGTTTATGTTGGAAGTTATTTGATTTTATTATAAATGAGAAATTTGGCCTGCATGGGGTTATTGTTCAAGTTTCAATATCGATATTTAATGTTTAATCATTTTTCAATAAAAATTATTGGTTGATTTTAAATATATTTATCTGTTACAGAAGCAAAGGAATATTTTATTTAATGGGGAAGAGAAAGAGAAAAATCTTAAACGGCAAAAACAGACAAGAAAAGAAAGACGAAGTGGCTTTTTTGTGTATGAAAAGAAGATGGTTATCAATCGAGCACTCGAAGATGAAGACATAAATATACTAGAGTAGAAGAAAAGAAATATCAAAAACAATTTCATCAGAGTATTTTCGCCGTGTGATTTCTGTTAAAACTTCTTATTCTAGTTTTTTGCTGTTCAAAATCAGTGGTTATAATATCAAGAATTAATTTGTTACGGGTTAGTGAGGAGCTTCAGTTTATCTGTAAAATATATTGATATGAAATAAGTGTCACTTTAATATTGTTAGGCTGCATGAATTATTCAAAAAGTTGTATTGTAATTCTAGATCTTCTCTTTTGTAGTGTATAATATGTATCTCTTTGATACATTTTTCACCAATTACTTTCCAACCTGTGTTGCTGTGAATACTAATAGCAAGCTTTTTATTTATTAATGAATTTTGAAATGTGAATATTTTATATGTTAATTTAATGATAAGTTTTATTCCATTAAAAATTTGAATCAATTTTTTTTCAAAATGACTGAAAATGTTATGAAATGGTATTCAGCTTCTCGTTTGATTGTTATTGAAGACCTTCTTTTAATTTTGGTATTGCTTTGCACAAAGCCAATGAACTATAAATATACTTTGACATTACATTGTTATAGAACGATGAATTTATCTATTTTGATTATAACTGTTATGGCTTATTATATTATTGTTATAAATTAATGTCAACATATTGAATTGAAATTATAAAATCTAAATTTTTTAAAAATCGAAATTTGTTTTTTAAATCCTAGTGCTTTGTTAATCAATTGTAGTGTTGCATTTTCTGCCTTTGTGAATCTTTCAAGATAAATTTCTAAATGTACTACACTATAAATATGCAATTTCTAGTTTATAGTTTGCCTATATCAGCACATTAAAGCTGAAATTTTATAATTAAGATTATAGAAGATTTAGATTGGAGGGACATTTTCCCCTTCTAAATTCTGAGGCCATTAATTACAAAAAAAATTTTTTTTAGCATGAAATGCATTTGAATCTTTTGTGTGATTTTCTCAGGTGGCAAAATTTATTTTGATTTTGACTGGTATGTAACTGGAATCAATGAAGTAAACAGTGATTCATAGTTGAATTCTTATTTATTACCTATGTTTGTTGCATTGAAGTGTGTTCTTTTGTACAGAATATATTGTTATGTAAATTTGTGTAAGTTTCTATTCCAAATACAAATAAGTTCATTCTTATGAGCTACTGAGTTCAATTCGTTTTCTTCAGTTGCTTTTGTAGTTCTCATTCAGTAGTTCACAAAATTGCAGTTTAAGATAAAAACTTAAATTTTAGCTTCTTTTTTTTAAATATATAATTTACAAAGGTATTTGCAGTTAAGAACGAAAAAGATTTTTTAAAAACAGAATTACGATGGGCATTTCTAAAAGTTCTTTTGATTTAAGATATTAAAATGTTTGAGGCAATTAATTTTAAATACTTTGTAACTAATACTACTTTTTATACCACATACTCTGTAGTGAATAACATTTTAGTTATTAAAATGTTCGAAGCAGTTAATTTTTATTTTAAATACTGTATAACAAATGTTCAGTTTTATACCACATACTTAGTAGTAAATAGTATGTTTATCTAAAATCAAGTTTATTAAACTTGATATCATGTACAGTAGATGAGAATTTTGCTTAAGCTAATCCAGTACTGTTTTTATTTATTTTTTTAGATTGTATGTACCAAAAAAATATTGAGGTTTTTGCGTACAAAAGATTTTTTTTAATTTTATGAATGTTTTTTATTTGAATGAATAAATGAATATAAAGGAAAAATTCATAACCAGTTTTGGATCTGGTTTATGGTGTATAATTAAAAAATTGCTTTTTATTAATTCCTTGAAAAAAATTTCAATTTAAATCTTATAGAACTGCTTGAATTATGGGATCATGCCTTCATATGAAGTTTGGAATATTAGAAAAAATAATGACTATTCAAATTTGTCTGCAAATTGCATATACTAAAGAGGAGATGTATTAATGAATTAAACGGCTTAGTTAGAAAATGACTGAATTTGAGAATATCTGAATTGTAAATTTGACTTTTTTTCTACTTTTTGTAAATTTGAATAATAAATTGTTCAGTTTTGTATTTTATTTGTGATTATTTACAGCGTTTTAAGAACAATAAAGTTGATATTAATTTTATCGGTCATATTTAGTCTATATAAAGCCGCGACAATTGTCAAATTTCAATTACAAGGTTCTCACCTCACCGAAGAAATGCTCTGTGAAATCTTAACTTTCCATAAAACTCCGAAATATATAGGGAAATTCAAGCTTCTTCGTTCATTTTGTTGCTTAAAAATGTAGATCTGTGAACATAGCAAGAATTAAAGATCGTGCCATCGCTCCAAAAACGAAACAACACTAATCGCAACTATGTAATAGCATAAACTTACCCCTTTTCCAGTCTCCCCCTTTTTTACTATTTTGATAAGCTTTATTACGATTTCAGACACAATTGTTTTTTCTGTGAGATTCTGGGATTGCAACTAATGAGCTAGCAGGAGACTGCAAAAACTTATTGTGAGAGTAGAATAAATATGTTTGGTGGAATTGACCACATTTAAGCATGCGGCGATGTTTATTCACATGTATGATTATTGTTTTGAGGTGGCGATATTATTCAGAGTAATTTAAGAATATTTTTTAAACAATGAATTGCTCAAAATCCTTATTTAAAAGTTAAATATAGGGATTAACTTTGCTGAACTTTTTAAAAGTTCCGCTTAATCAGTTAGCTGCGTATTTCACGCTTTGTAAGAAAAGTTTTGTAATTCATATGTGAGAACAAGTATTTATTAATCGTTCCAAAAGAGGATAGCAAAATTGTGTGCCAGTTCTAAACAGTCTTTACTAATATTCCCATTTGTATTTGAAGGAATACAAGGGAAAGATGACAGAAAATTTGATGCCCGAAAATAAGCCGATCGATTTCGAACTTTTTAATTCTATAACAATAATATAAAGCTGAGCTTTTATGAGCATTAAAACTTTTCACATTCTTTTAATTCATTCAATGATATTTCGGAAATATGTCGCATATCTTCACTGATACTAAAATAGCATAAAATAAAGACGGTACAAAAAATGTATAATATTTTTCACGGATTAGCTAAGTTTTTTAAAAACAATCGCTTAAAAAATCTGTGAACGATAAAAAAGTTGTAAAATGCTTTGAATCGCGTTTTTCGAAAATACCAAATGGATCTTAATTTTTTTAAAAACTTATGTGAATCAATCAGTCTGCAGATGATATTGGAATCAATATTTTTAAAGCATATACTATTGTTGAAGAATTGTTTGAGAAATTTAAAGAAGCAGTGTCAAGTTAGGGCTTACAGTGATTTTTACAAATTAGTATGGATGAACGTTAAGTTTTAAAAACATGTCAAAATACTTCTGAATTAAATTTTAGATTTAGGTACTTGTGGACTACGCATAATCCATCGAGATTTTCAGTAGATCATAAATCTACTGAAAGAAAATATACGTTATTCCAACAGCAAGCAATACATAGAATATTTAAGGTATCCGACTACGTTCGATTGATTTGATTTTTGAAAAACTATTAAAAACTGGTTTTTAGATGTGTTGTCAATTATAATACAAAATGCTATAAATACAAAAAAATTATTTGAAAATATATTTTGAGAAATAGGAAAATTTGTAGTAAATTTTAATGAAATTTAACCAAAACGATTAACACTCTACACAAAATTGTAATGAAGCAATCCTATTTTTCTTTGTACACAAATTATTGAGTATAATTATGAATGAAATGAAACAAAATCTAAGAAAAATTTTGAGGTGCAAAAAAGTTATGAATAAAAAATATACTTATTTATACATTTTTTCCGTAAATTTACTTCTTAATTTTTCTAAAAACCCCTATAAATGAAAAAGTATTTCACCAACAATAAAACTTTTGTGTCATTTCTTTGCCCTTATTATTTAAAACACAAGCTGAAATTTTTATGTAAATACCTCTATTAGTTTTTGAGATATGTTAACGGTGGAGAATTTTTATGAAAATTAAAAGTTTTGAGAAAATTGAAATTAAAGACATTTTAGCTGAAAAATATACGACCTTGTATGATAGGTCAGGTATTCCTTTTCTTAGAATTGTTTTGGAAAGAGGAAAGCCTGAACTACAAGAAATAACAATAAAAAATATTCCTCAATGTGGTCGATAACCAATATTTTTAACGTGGATACCTTAAAGATTATCAAGCTAGACGTGCCTGTTTACGCTCACTTGCAGTGCCAATTCCCCCTGGGGTGGAGAAAGAAGAAACCCCTCAGTTCTCGTGTGAGCTGGACCCAGAGATAGTTGCGCCTCTACCAAGCAGGAGATGAAATACTCTGATTTATTTTATTGTTTACATTTCCTCCTATGGAGCGAAGTTGTGATGCAAAGTTGCAATATTTTAATGCTTATTAAATCAATTAGCATATTTATTGAGTTTCACAATAAACTTTAAAAAAACTACAGTCTACTACTTTTTATTGAGCTACAGACAGTGCCGATTCGCTGATTTAAGACAGGGGAACGTGGCGGTCACTTTGTTGGAAAAAAGCAACATGATTTTATCATCTCCGAAATGCACTCAGCAGCTGCTCCCACTCACAGAAGTAGCAATGTGTGGATGAGTGCCATCTTGCATGAATATTGTGCGATCCACACATTGACGCTGCTGAAGTGCCAGAAGGACATGATTATGCAAAAGTGCTTCATACCGCTTGCCAGTAATGGTGCAGGTAATGGAACCGCAGGTGTGATCTAGTCAAAGAAAAACTGATCGGCGACTAACGCTGCCGTTATTCCGCATCACACAGTGGCCTTTTCAGACTGAAGTGGTAATGGCTGTCGCTGGAATGGATTCTCGGTCTGTCATATCCTGCAATATTACGTATTTACAGAACCGTGCAATTGAAAGTAAGTTCCATAAGACTACAGAATATTCTATGGCCGTTTGTTATCCAATTCCATCTGGGCTAGAAATCGTAATGCAAAAGATTCACGTGCTTCCAGGTGAGCAGGTAGTAGTTGCTTCACATGAGTTATCTTGTACGGATAATAGCTCAAGATGTTCCGTAGAACTTTATGTATCTTGTTGATCGGCATATCGGCTGTTCATTGGGAATTTATATATGTAAATTGCAGCATTGAAACGAAATTTTGCCAAGTTAGCATAGCTGAAAGGTTATGACGCTCGACTCAGAGTCAGGAGATCATGTGTTCGAATCCCTGTAGATTTAAAATTTGTTTTTCCTTGATTTGTTTTCCCTTTATTTCGTGTTCCAGAAGATTCTGGACCTTTCTTCAATTTACCAGATAAGCTATCTGAATTTTTTTTACTTTCTCCAGAAAGGTATTCTGGAACTTTCCCTACTTGTATAAAAACTGAAGATCTCTCAGTCACAGTGTTCTTAGTTCAGAGTTGAGCTAATAAATTGATTTAACTTTACTTCCTGTGTCTTCTTGAGTTCTATCTATGTGACATTATTTGGTGGAGCACCGGGTACGATTCCTGTCAGCGTGGAAACGGTTTTATGAAGAATCAATCTTCTTAAACGTGGTACTCAGAATTAGGACTTTATAGTCCACCACCCAGAAAGACAAGGAGAGTGCCTGAGGAACAGGGAACTAAACCTGTCATCCTGACAACCGCACAGCCGCTATACAGGAATCTGTCTTTATTTAAGGGAGACGGACAAGACCCAAACAAATGGCTTACGGAATACGATAGAGTATCAAAATTCAACAGATGTGACGACATGACTTGTCTTGCAAATGCTTTCTTTTTCCTGGAAGGCATAGCGAAACAATTTTTTGAAAATAATGAAGAGAATTTGACTTCCTGGATGCTTTCAAACTGAAGTTAAAAGAGACATTTGAAGAAACACAGAACTATGCAAAAAAAGGCAGAAGAGGAGCTAAAGTATAGAGATAAAAAATCTGGTTAAAGGACACAATCTTACATCCAAAGCGCGTTGGGATTATGCCATCAAGTCAAGCCAGATATGACAGAAGAAGAGAAGGTGTATCATCTAATGAAGGGAGTCGCCGAAGATATCTACCAGGCACTACTGACTAAAGAAATTACCACAACAGAGAACTTAATCAAATGGTGTAGAAAAATCGAAGAGATGCAGCAAAAGAGGATCCGGAGTAGGAAATTAGAAAGACTTCCAGATGTCGTACCAATGGCTGCAACTGACCAACAACTAGATCTGGTATCACTTGTACGTCAAATAGTACGCGAAGAGGTCCAGGGCCTCATACTTCCGGTAATCGATTCCGAACCTCAAGACCAAAGCATTGAAGCCATTGTTCGAAAGGAAGTGGGAAATGCTTTGGCAGCTCCTTTGACTCAGACAACAGCAGACTGGACAAAGGTGAAACCAAGACGCCAACCTTCCTATGCCGACGTTGCCAGACGACCTACGCCCGTAGCACAGCAATCACAGAGGCAGACAGATGTCTGGCGCACCCCTGACAGAAGGCCCGTATGTTTCCATTGTGGCCGCCCTGGTCATGTCGTTCGATACTGCCGAGACGGTAAAATCATTTTTGAGGATATCGAGCGAATAGGACAGATTCCGGCCTTCAACCACCAAATGAGGGACGATATGCCGATGACTACAGCCGACCTGCAACCCGAAATTGGTCGTCTAGCCCATCACGCCGATCACTGCTACAGATCTCCGTCGCCATATAGGAGATCCAGTCAATCTCCTAGCCGAGGAAAACTAGTCGGTGCGACCTTCCTTGGAGATGGTGCCGCTTCTGGCAAAACTCCTCCGGTTGCCGCAAAGATGTCGGGAAACAGCATTGAAGTAATCGTCGACAATAAGTCTATACCTACCCTTGTGGACTCTGGCGCCTCATTTTCTGTTATATCTGAGAAGTCTCGTCGCTTACTGAAGAAAATTATGTTTCCAACAACTAATAATGTTCTTTTAAAAGTCACTGATGGAAATTACGTAAGACCAATGGGGAAATGCACTCTTCGTCTCGAAATCAAAGGCCGACCTCAAGCTTTTGAATTAATTGTTTTGCCGCAATGCAATCACGATATCATCCTTGGTTGGGACTTTCGGGCGCTTCTCAAGCTGTTATGGATTGTGGCCATTCGGGGCTATTGTTTCAAGACATCATTCGAGGATCCCGAATTCCAGACTCCAGCTGTTTATTCACGCTGGAAGACTATACAGTACCTGCTCATTCAATCAGAAAGATCACAGTCTTAGGCCATAAGAACCATCAAGCTATCGACGTTATTGTAGAGGGAAATAGGATGCTCCCCTTGAACAACTAAGTTGCCCTACCGTCTACTGTAGTTACGCTCCGTAATGGTAAAGGAGAACTGTGGGTTGCCAGTGGACATGGGGAAGCTCAAATTATTCCTAAAGGTATGTGCATCGGGTATGCTGAACCCTTACGAAAAACCTGCATAAATATTATAGATGAAGGATCGCCTTATTCAGCTTACAGAACAACTAGGACCAGATACTGCCGTTTGTCAGATTCGCCTTCAACACTGCCACGCAAGAAACGACAGGTTTTACTCCCTTCTACCTATTGCATGGAAGAGAAGCTGAAGCACCTTTGGATACGATGTTTCCCCTTTGTCCCAAAGAGTTCGGCCAAGAAGCCGATTACGTTACTCATCTGATCAATAAGGCAGAAGGATCGAGGCAATTAGCTTGTGTACGAACTCTCGAGGCTCAGCAGAAAGATCGCCGGCATTATGACTCCAAACATCGGATGGTCGCATACGAACCAGGAGTTCTGGTGTGCATTTTTATTACAGTTCGTAAACAAGGACTTTCCGAGAAGCTCATCAAAAGGTACTTCGGCCCTTAGCAGGTTTTGAGAAAGTTGTCCGACGTCACCTATGAACAGAGGCGGCGGCAGCAATTTTCCGACGGGGGGGGGGAATAACATTTCTTAAATTTAGCTTTCAATCAAATCAATAATAATCAATTTTACATTTTACAGGTAATTAACTTATATAATTAATAAAAACTAATTAGAATATGTAATAATAATTGTATATATGCTTACCAATAATTTTGATATGGAGACAGTAAGATTTTTTTTGATGAAAAGAAGATAGCAAGAAAGAAGATTACAAATAAATTATACTGTTTTGATATTGTACATAAATTTGGACATAGTTTAAAAATTTCATGGCAAAATAAAATAATTGCTGAAGCAATAGATATGTAATTATTAATTTATTAATGCACTCATACATATAGTATTATTCGAAAAATTTGAAATAATTTAACTGGAAAGCATATCTTTTCATTTCAATTTATGGTTATTATTTATATATTAATGATTTACTCTGTTTCGATTGCTAAGCTCACTTTTTAAAAAATAATCTTTTTTAGAAGATTCACTGAAATTTAATACATTAGATAACCCAATTAATTTTAAGGCATTCAAATTTCAAATACAGCAAATGTTCTTTAAATCAATAACTAATTGATATAAGATTAAAGTAAAATAATGAGTATAATATTAATTATTACTCACCTCATAAAAACCAGGTTTCTATATAAGATATATTTTCAGATCTGTCTTGTAACTGCTTTGATTGAAAATAACAGTTTTGAAGAGAAGGAGGGGTTTCTCCTTTCCTGTGCTTGAACTCTTGGTAACAGCTTGAGCTATTTAGCCAATCGGCGCTTGAAGGGATTGAGTGATTTTGTAACTAAATTCCCCTTGGTCATAAATTTATGATGGTCAGCCTGTTTTAGCCCCCCTTTTAACAGATGTGGGGCATTATCAAATTACAAGAGCTTGGTAAATGTTTCCGTGTACAAATAAGATATTGCATTATAGTAGTTTAAAAAGAAGAAAAGTGCACTGTCAATGCTCCAGAACAAAGTTCTTAAGAATTTATAGAAAGGCGCGCATTTCACTGCGGAGGAAGAAAATTTAATAAACTATAATTTTTATGTTTATATTTTTCTAACGTTAAATATATACATTAAAGAATATGGAAATATCTGAATTACAGAAGTATATATATTTTTCTAAAATTAAAATACCGAAAGAAAAAAACATTATGTTTCTGACAATAAAATATGTATGTAGTTTTTCAAAAAACTATTCTGTTTTTTCCGATTTCGTTGTCGACCGACAAAGAATAGTTGGCAAAATGCGGCATTTTTAACCTCGTCGGTTATTATGCCAAATGTTGAGCAAATTATGAGGTTCCATCTTATGTTTACGATAGTTTCAACTTGTGTTCAACAATCTATCGGCAGAACTTCACCGAAATCTGTAGCGTATATATCTTACTCGACCAATCAAAAATAGTCGTTAAAATATAACATCTAAAGGCCTTATTACACGGTGAAATTTTTTCAGCACTTTTCCGCTTCTACCCTCAAAAACCGGTCAAGCAAGTTTCATAATCAACAACTTTTTCTAACCAGCTAGAAACTGCCGACGGAGATATTGTCCGCAAACGAAATTTAACCAATCATGTAAAACTTTGAAGTGATGTAACTCACTAACTTTCTTTGCTCACGGAAAGTGCCGACAATATTTTGCCGTGTGATAAGGCCTTAATTCACTACTATTGTATCGCTTGTATTGTCAAATGTCGCACAAACGCCATCGGAGTCGATTTTTTAGGTCACATTGATTTCTTAGGTAATAATAATAATAACGTTCGCAAATGCGTTATCTTATTCACTTTTTCGTTTCGTCGGTTTTTCTGCCGAATGTGATGCAAACTATTGTCTGAATAACCGACAATTAAATTTGATGCCCCATTGCCTCTCACTTTAATATCCGCCGTTCTAATATTTTAGTCGACCAACAAAGAATAGTCGGCAAAATATGTCCGACCCATTTCACCTCGTCAGTTATAATGCCAAATGTTGAGCAAACTATGGATTGAACATGTGACAGTTCCATCTTATGTTCGATAATCAATCGACCTAACTTTGCATTGATATTTTAATAGACTCACGGAGAGTTGTGGGAAAATGTGTTCACCCATCGCCTTGTCGGTTATTTATCAAAGATTGCTATTCTACTAACTTAAATCATTCCTCCGATACTTCGATTGTTTAATCCAACTTATTATATTTCAATAATAAGTTGGATTTTAAATTATTGTATTCTTTAATACGAAATTCGCAACACCTGCATTTCCGAAGTAATAAGACTTTTGCCGACGAAATTCTCAACTTCTTGCTGAAGGGGGGGGATTGCTTAATGCATGATGGGAGCACCAGCACATTTTAATTGCATCCATGAAATCTGATTGGTTTGCGAATGAAATTTAACAACTATCGATTCTGCAATGCTCATTAATGAATACTTGCTCGCTGCGTATTTTCCGAGCGTATGAAAAATTTACGTAAGCGAAGGCATCTTCTCAATTACTTTATCCCTAATCCATGGATTCATAAGACCGTTCTTCTCGCCAGACTCATTGTCTTTTCGACATCTGTTTTTGCGATTTTTACTGAATAAAAATGATCAGCGACCCTATGTTTTCTGGTAATTTTTTTATCTACTTAACTCCTATTATCCTTTCGCTGAATTATCCTTTGTCTTTTGAGTTTGACAACGCTCTCGGCAAACATCGCTACTGATGTTGGAACGATGTTTTCTGATTCCCCTTTTAGTTTTTCTTGAATATCTCTAAAACTCCACTGTTCTCACACTACACGCTTATATCCAATTATAAAATATAAAATTCCTTACATTTTCTACCTTTTATTTTTCTTTCAGTTGTAATATTTTTGCAAAAATGGGTTTTAAAGTGTTCTATGTTGGAGTACACCCATAAGCGCACGACTCATAAAACTGTCAATCAATGGTCTCTTTCACAATGGGACTGTGTTACTGTAAATGATCAGTTTTAGAATCGGCTGCAATATTTTAAACGTTATCTGAAAGTGTCAGATTTGGCGAGAGTTGGCATGTTTAATAAAATTTCGAATACTTAATTTTTTTTAATACAATTTCATGCGTTTTGAAACTAAATGCTTTCCCCTTTGTTTTTTATGAAGCATGAATTGTTTTTCAATGAGTTTATTAAAGAATGTATGATAAAAATCAATGACAAATGATATTTCTTTCATATAAATACTATATCCACCTTGGAACAATAATCAGATTTTGGTAAATGAATTATTTTACATGAATAGAACGCTTTGCATTAAACAAAAGAGTTTTGGTTTCATTAGCTTTTGTTTTATTTCTTCTTGATTTGGTTGTTTAATTCAGTAAATTTGAACACTGAAATGTATGTTACTTAAATATAGGAACTTGTTTTTTAAGTATGAAGTACATTTAAATGATGTTAAAAGTATTGAAACGATTTGTAAGGGGGGAATAGTTATAGAAACAAATCTTGAAATCACGTAAGTAATAAGAAAAGATCCATACTACGAATGTTAATCCTCCATGCCATATGAGTTTTTAAAAAAATTCCAGAGTAGAACGCCTTTACTAATTTAAACTTTTCTGTTTATCATCGTAGATTTTATTTCAATGTTGTTACATTATGTTTTAAAAATCTGAACTCTGATAAAGATAAATTATTTGTTCATTTTATGACTTTGCATTTTATATGTGAAACATTGTAAGTATACTGTGCATAAAATAAGCAGCTTACTAAATCAAAAGTATATTAATATTTTGTTAACTTGTCATTTTTATCTGCGAAAATTTGTAGGTGATATTAGCTGAATTCAAATTTAATTTTCTTCTAGTGGCAGTATTTATCGAACCATAATCCAAATCTACTGTAAAAATATAAAACAGAATTAAAAAAAATTATTTACATTAATATATGTAGTAATAAATTTACATTAATATATGTAGTATATGTTTTTCAGAAACTTTAATTTTTTTTAAGGATCGTTCTTGTATGTAAAATAAGTCATTAACAATAGTATTGAATGAAATTGAATGGTAATACACCCTTCAACAATATACACCTACACCTTTATCGAAATTTTTACTGATTAGCTATGCGTTTTTTAACTGTATTTTAAACAATGTAATTATTTCTAATTTCAGAAGAATTAATTCATGGCCATTTTAAACCTTCCAGGGGCCCTGTGATAATGCAAATCTTGAAACAACATTTTTCTCTCCAAATTTTTTATTGATTTTAATTTAATTTTTATTCAGCAATTTTAACTTGTAAATTGTGAAAACTGAAGTCGCAATTTTCTTTTAAAAAAGTCCATTTCAACACTGTGCAAATAAAATAAATGCGCTGTCAAAAGGGAAAATTGATTTTAAGCAAAATATTGAAAACAACTTTTTATAACACTCTAAACAATATTGTAAAAGGAGGGAATGTATATATGTATATTTAAATTATTAAGCTCCAAATTTTTTAGAATTATAAAATAGCATAATGAATAACTTGTAAATGGTAATTAGGAATATTACTAGAATAAAACTCCAAAATTAATTTAATTAACACTTGATTATGATTGAATACATTTGACTGCAGGGTCCTCTGTCATTAAATGAAAGTATAAAACTAAAGATTTTTCTGCAACTACTAAAAATTATTAAGAGCTGAGAGGCTTCTTGACAGTTGCCAACTTTACCTATTTAAAAATTTTGTCCTCCCTCCCCCTTGATTAGAATTATTTAAATAATCTCTTTGACTGTTGACATTACAGCTCCCCTATAGTAGATTCAAATCATTTGAGAATTTCATTATATCATTAAAAATGACTTTAAGAGCAAGTTTGGATGTGCCCATTGATTCGAACGCTCTTTTTCAATTATGTTTTTTCGTGAAAACAATGTACAAGTTGCAAATATTTTGCTATGAAAAAAGTCTTATTATCTCACAATGAGCCCATAGTTTGCAGAAGTCCAGTTGACATCAGTATAAGATTCCAAGAGCAAATGAATTTAGAATTTAATTTCTTTATTAAAAGAAATAAAGTCAGACTTCTGTTATTGCATTGCAGGAGAAACTCTTGTTGTAACATAAAATAAATTTTCAAAGCGATGTTTAATTTCTTCAAAACTAAACTGCTTACGAAAGAATTATCGTTTCTTAGATATACAGGTTCCCTATCTAAGAAGTTCTAGGAATGAAATATGTGATAAATTTATGTTTTAGATAGAATTTTAATTATTCCTTTAACCAATAAAAAATTATGAAAAAAACATACACTATTCAACAAAATAGGTTTTAAGTTTTTAATTTACACTACAGAATAAGGATTTTTCTGCTGTATTCCCCAATTTTACAGACTATTATTTCCTGTCCCCTAAATTTATTCAATTTCTTATTTAATTTTTAGTTTGAGGGCAATTTTTCTGTGTTGCTTTTTTGACTAATCACTCTTTGTTAATATTTGTCATTTACTCAGACTCGTCATATTTAAATACGTCTTCATTCAGCTAGAATATTTTGTTAATTTAGCTGCATATGCATGTTGCGATTACTATTTATCATAAGTATTCTTTATTAGTTTCTTTTGCATTCTACTTTCAAAATTTACAGCGTCAATGAAAAAATAAGAATACAGCGTTTCAAAATTACCTAAATTTGTAATAATGTCAAAAAAGACAAAATAAATCACACTGAGAATATTTTAAAATAATATTCAATGTATTGCAATATTATAAAAAACAAAGAGTAAATGCGGGATACGTTTAAAAAACATTTTCTTACATATTATTATTCCATTTTCAGTTGTAAGGTTCTACTAAAATATCCCGAATTTTAATTTTAATTCATAAAATAAAATAAAGACTATTTTAGGAACTTAAATAACGAACTACCAGATAACATATGCAGACACATACAAAGGGGGGGGATGGAAAAAATGGATTTTTAACTCGGAAACATATGTTTTAAATTTGGCAGATATCTCCACATTTTTCGTTTAAAATTATTCAAAAATTAAAGTGTAGAATATTCAGACTTTAATCTAAAAATTTTAATTCATAAAATAAGATTTTCTTCCAAGAATAAAAGTGAATGTATATAATGCGTTTATCAGTTTATTTAAAATATAGACCATTGTACGTAGAGATACTAAATTTAACACTTGTATATTTGGAAGAAAGAAATATGCAATTCAGCGCATTTAAAAATATTACCACAAAAAAGATGTTATCTCTAATGTAAATTATCTTAAAATTAAAAAAAATCATTAATTTTATTAATTTATCAGTTTTTATGTTGCGTATTTTTATTCTGTAAAAAGAATACAGATCTTATATAGCATGTATGTTTTATAGTCAAGATCTTCCATTTATATTTTCATATCTAAAGATAAAGTGTTCATATAAACGAGAATATTAGATGTTTAAATATAATATAAGATGTATTTTTATAGCTATATCAGGCTTATTAAGTTATTTAATTTGTTTGTATATGGATTATGCATTTGATTCCCAGAAGTTCAAAAGCTTTGACCAGATTTAATTTCAAATAGTAGGAAATTTATCAACTGTTAAATTCTCTTATTGACTTATGTGTTATTAATCAGCTAAAATGTATATTTAAATGATCAACTTCTCTTAAAACCATTAGAATCGTTTGTGATGATAATAATTAAGTTTAGGTTTAATTTTTTAGAATGGAATCTGTATTTTAGATTTTCTTTTAAAGTTCATTGATTTTAATTTAAGAACTATATTTAGCATACTCAGACTGTGAATGAATAGTTCAGAGAATTCAAGCGTAATAATGCAAGCGTTCTTGATGTATTTAGTCGCATATTTTAAATTTACCACCTTTATCGTCCAGTCAGTAAAAAAAAAAGTTTTAAAATGAAGGTATTTTAAAAAAATTCAATAGTGTTTCATTCCGATGTTAAATCTTATTCATAAATAGAAAAAATCCAAAAAAAATATTACTGGCATATCGAATATTGACACCTTCTCATCATGGAAAAATCTTATCTTCATATTCTGGTCACATCGATACGGAAAATTATATATATTATATATATGTATTCTTAACAATGAGACAAAAGACATGATGAAATATTCCTACGTACGTTTATATAAATTTTTATATGAATACGTTTATATGAATATTTTGAATTTTAAGATGATGTAAAAACTATTTTTTTACTGTAAATTTAAAAAAAGTTATAACGAAAATAAAGTTAATATTTCTTTCATTTTTTGATTTTTTAAAATTAAAAAAAAATCACTTTTCTACCCTTCAAAGTATATATTTGCCAAATTTCCTACACAGAGGGTCTGTGTGTACAGAATCAGTATATTTTTTTCATTTTCTTTCGTATGTTTACGCATCAAAACTTAGTTAAAACACCAATACACTTCCCACCAAATACTCTTGCCAACAGATAACATGTTTTTAGCAAACATAGACTAATCACTCCCGAACCCGTTTTTTGCAAGGAGCTACGCATGATTTACTGGCCTTTTATGACCCGTGCGAAAGTGGCAGTACGCATTTGTCCTATTACCGTTTTAAAGTACTTTTCGTTTTCTGTAATTTACGACACCCGTAAATCATCAAATTCGCATGTTATCAGCATAAAAAGAAACTTTTAAGAATGTACCTTCACTTAAAAAAAACTCGTAGTTGAAATAGCATCAGTTCTCTTTTTTTTATTAATTTCTTACAGTCTCCAATTCCATATATTTTTGCAATTTTCACATATTAAACATTGTTTGGGACCCCATGTTGCATGGTGATTCTTTGCATGATATTTCTTTCCTCTTGATACCTACTATCACCCCTCTGAATTTGTCAATCGAATTCGGCAACATCCTATATATATATATATATATATAAATTAGCAATATAAAAGAAAACGAAGCTAATTAGGAAATTCAAAAAAATCTATTTCGGATTCGAACAAGACCAAAATTTAAACTTAATATTTAAAAGGCAATCATAGTATTTAGTGTGCGCGAATGCAGCTACCACCAAAATACAGATGAATCACATAAATTAGCAATATAAGAGAAAACGAAACTAATTAAGGAAACTGAACCAAAAACTATTTCGGATTCGAACAAGACAAAAAATAAATATTAGAATGGTTGAAACAATTAATAAAGAATCCGGTCTGAGGACTTTCTCAAGGGTCACCCTCAGACAGGGATTCAAACCAGTGATTTTTTCTGTGAAGAGTCTGACTTTCGTCAAGAAATTGACTCCTCGTGACCCGAAAATCCCAGAATATTGAGGTTTTGGAGATAGTATACACAAGAAAACACATCAAATTTGGACAATCTCACAGCAACCAATAAAACATGAAACCATAAAAACAAATTTGTCAATACTAGAATGTATAAAGACAAAAAACTAAATTAAAATTTTACATATCATATATTTTAAAATAGACTTTATAAAATAAGTAAAACTGAAACCAAAAAATCACAGTAAATCTGACAGTCACAAGAATAAAATAAAATAAGAAAGTATAAAAAACTCACCCAGCCAAAAACGCTTCTTTAAACACTAGCCGAGAACGAACATAATAAAAAGTGTAATACCATATCTGCAACTGTTCGGTCATAAAAACGTCATCAAAAAGAACCCTAGGAGCGCCATCTTTTGAGTAGAACTAGTTATTTAGTTAGAATTTATATAATTGTTTTTTAATTAATGATTCGATATTGCAAAAGTTTTTTGGAAATTCATTAGTATTTAAGTTTTTAAGTAGATTATTAGTTGCTGCAATGTAAGAAATCTTATTGTTACAAATTTTTTTAATTCTGTTAAATTGTGAAAAGATTAGGTTTTTGAAAATTTTAGAGTTTAAATTTGAATGATAATTACTAAGTTTTATTATTTTAAAATTAAAATCATCCCTTTTATCGTAAATGCCTATTAAAGTTTTTTCATTAGATATTTCTATATTTAAATCAAGATAGTTAGCTTTATTTTGATCTTCATTTGTTTTAGTTAAAACTAAATCTTTTGGGTAACAATTAATAACTACATTAGGATTATCTACATTTATTAGAAGTAAATCATCTATATATCTCCAGCCTTTAATTGAGTTGTGTTTCATGAGGTTTTTTTCATAGTGATGTAAGAAGATGTTAACTAATGCACTAGAAAAAGCTGTTCCCATTGGAATTCCTTTTACTTGTTTATAGAAGTTAATACCATTAAAAACGTAATTTTCTTTGATGTTAAATTTACATAATTCTAGCCAATTATTTTTTGTGATAATATCTTTATCTAAATACTCTTCGTATATTAAAATGCAAACATCCATTAATTTTTCGTGAGGAAGGTTAGTGTATAAATTTTCAAAATCGAAGGTGTTAATTTTTTTAATATTGTTATTCTTTAGAAAGTCTAAAATATCTTTGTTACTATTAATTATAAAATTATCTTCATCTTTAATTCTATTCAAGATAATTTTCAAGTATTTAAAAAAATGTTTTCCTATGTAGTAATTGTAACTACCTGTGCTACAAGTTACAAATCTAAATTTTATTGGGTTTTTATGAAATTTTACAGTTGGGAATAAATAAGGATAATTTAAGGAGGTAGTTTTAATTTTGGTTTTTTTAGAGAATGCTAGCATCCTTTTATCTAATTCCTTTTTACCAGTACTAATTAAGCTATAAGTCGAATTAGAGTTGTATTCTTTAATTAAAAGTTCCTTATAGTAAAATTTGCAGATTAGGCAGAAATTATTTGCAGATTTATCTATTACAGTAATAATGTACCTATCCTTTAAATTCTTTATTTCTTGTTTCAAAGTTTTATTAAAATAAAATCCTCGTTCTTTGGATCCCACCTTACCCTCATTAAATTTGGTTTTAATGTCTTCTAAAATCCTTACTTTCCATTCTTTAATACCATTGGCCTCCAGAGGGTTTTTGAGATTTTGCTGACGCAAATGCATATTTCTATTTAAATGCAAATAAAAATTTAAAATTAAGCAACCTAATTAGGTTAACAAATGCGCTATCACCTTGAGTAATGGACCCAAGTTAACAAATATGAAACAATAAGACATAAATCAATAAAAAACATTAATTTAATTATGATGAATTCAAAATTAATATTTCGTCAATAATTTTGCAAGTTTTCTAAAAAAATTACGCTAAAAATTGTTCGTGAGCCAGCCACCCTGTATACTGATTGTTTTTAAACTTTTGTTTCATCGTATTTCTGTAGCCATTAATAATAGAAAAAGTAAGAAAAAGTAAGAAAAAGAAATTCTTAGAATTTCGATTAAAAAAAATTATTTACCTATCGAAGCTTATTAGTGAAGCTTTAGTACTTTGTATTATAGTATTTATTATTTAATCATTAGAAACCGATTATTCATCTAGTATTTATTGGAAACTTAATGCAAACTACGCAGTTAATATCAAAAGGCAATGACACAGACAATAAAAGGAATCAGGATACCAAGGTTGGTAAGGTACTGGATTCTCTTCCCTTGGGTTTTGCGTTTGTTGGAACCCCGCCGACCAAATTAGGTATCAGATCAGACGTTGTCTTTGTGATGATATTGAAGTTCAGAATTGCACTGTACATCACAATAGCCTTATTATTGCACTAAAACAGGACACTAATATGGGAGGCGTCCACACTTGGGAGGCGTCATTCTAGGTAAGGGATTCTTTAGTAACTTTTGATCATATAGTTTCGATCACATATTGGGTTTATAATACTTTGAGTAAGTCCAATGACTTTTGTAATAAATGTTTTTACCTGTGACTTTGTTGATATTTGCTCCAGCTGTTGATTACTTCTGGTTATTATTCATTCTTAAAAGGTTTAGTGCTTGAACAACGGAGACAAAACTGCAATAACTTCAGATTGCATTCTTTTAAGTTTATCAGGATTGCTACGAAATGCAATCCCATCATAGTTTTGTAATTTTTAGATGAAATTATCTGTAACTTGACTTTCCTTTTAAGTTCCTTTATTGATTTTTTTTTTTTGAATTTTTGAAAGAAAATTCACATGAAACCGAAATGAAAACCACAATATGAACAAATCCCCGAGACAGTGTAGATGTTTCCTATTATTATCGAGAAATTAAGAAAATAGGTTCAAAAATTTATGCAACATTGTTAAACTATTACTTGTGAATTAAAATTAAGAAAAATGGAAAAAAATAAGTTTGTGATTTCCGGTTGTAGACTGAGACATCCGATAAATTTAACAGTCAGCAGCAATTTTTTTAACTACATTTAGGCTTTTAGATGACATAAAAGAAAAAGAAAAATGGTTTTAGAAAAAAAAAATGTTTCAATTAAAAGAATTTTGGAACACAGGGTCGAAAAATGGCATTTTCAGCGTTGGAAGTCCCTTAACCTTCTGTGCATACAAATTGATCAGAACAGTTTTGACCCTCTCTGTTTGACACCCTGATTCTGAATTGTTTGTTCTAAATTGATGAAAGCGTTCTGTTTCGTAATTATCAACAAGAAATTCATATTAAGAAAGATTGCTCCAATTTAATTTCTTTCCTGAAAGTTATATTTGAAAATTTCCCTTTCCAAATTTAAATGCAAACATTATAATTACTCAAATGTGACCAATGAGGAGAAAGCAATCGCAAGAAAATGGTGTAAAAGAAAGGGCAATCAGAAGAGAAGAAATATCATAATATATTTCTTTTTGTTTCTTAAAATAGTTATCTTTTTCATTGTTTCCTAATTTATTTTTCATACACACTGTTGAATTTTACTAATATTCTCTACACATTTTCTCAACCAAGATTCCGGATAGAAATTGAAATAAATTTGGCTACAAGTTAATAAGTAATACATAATTCTAAATTAATAAGTAATTTTACTTCTTATTGATTTACTTATTATAATTACATTTTAATAAGCAAGCCCCTGGAAGTGGTTTCTCAGAAACTTACTCTATAACAATGATGAAACTCCCCCTTTTCCAAACAAAAAATTCTGGTCTTAAGGAAAAGCTGTGAACACCACTAGTGCCTAGATGTTTTATTTTCAAAGTTTCGAGCGTGAGCGTTTTGAAATTAATAAATGTGCTTGAGTATGCTCTAGAAAAGAAAATCTAGTAAGTGTTTTGTTTGACTTTTCCTCTTTCAAATAAAATAAAAATATAACACAGAACTACAGTTTTAGTTACAAAACCACATCTAAATTTCATCCACTTAAGTCATTGCATTTTTGAGTAATCGCGTTTACAAACATGTATAGACAGACAGATGATAAATATTTTGACGGATTTGGTTCAAAATTTCACAGCGATATAGATTTAGATATTATAAATTTGCATTAAATTTTATTTATCCAACTCTTTGCAATTTGTACTTAACGTGCCCACTTGTATTCGAGCAGAGATATAGATTTTCTGAAATTGGATATCTTTTAAAATTTGATTGATATCTATAAATTTGATGAAAAAAAAAAAATCAAATGCCAAATTCCATCGGCTTATCTCAAAGCGTTTTCTAGTTACGTATTCGCAGGCAGACAGACTTAATTCTAAAAATGTGTATTTAGGACCCAGAAAGGTTCTGCTATGCGAATATTCGACACAACTTCGAGGTCAGTTTTTTTTTTTTTAAGAATAAAGTATCTATTCTTTGTGTTCTTTGTATGCGAAAAAGAAAGGAAGAGAGAAATATTGCATATGAAATATGAGTAAACTCGATGTTCTTTATTTCAAAGCGAGATGAAATGACAGTTATGAGATACATTCTTCAAAACCGTGAACAAAAACTTTCAAAAGGAAAAGAAATAATAATAAAACACATAAAATCACAGTAAACGTTTAAAGGTGAAATGAGACAAAGATCCATGACAGTAAAAACAGTAGCTGGTGATTCCGTATGAACACATTCAAAGCTGCGTTTTACAAGTGTGTGCAATATCAGCTGTTTATCCATGCATACAGTTTAACGTATTCAAAATAACTTAACTCATCCCAAAATATAAATAGATACAACATAATAAAAATAAAGTTTGAGTATCGGTGAGTGATAATTTTTTATTTCATTTTGTCCTGTTTTCAAATGTATATTTCATATTTAGAAAATGTTTATAAACGACGGTTGGCGGCCATTTTCCCCATCACCAAAGCCAAACCGCTGATGTTATCGATGACGAAAAACAAGAAAGGCTTTTCTTGGATATTCATATGGAGAGTTTCTTGACCACTAGCCGGAGCTGGGGACTGATGGCTGATTCCATTGCTGTTTTTGATGTTCACATTAATCTTGTGGATCAAATTGGTAATATGCAGCCATCGGAAATCACTCATGCCTAGAAGTTCTGCAAAACCAGGCGTGAATAGGTCAACAAGGCCACTTCTAAAAAGGGCCTGGGTCAAGTTCTTTGGACTATCTTCGAAAGAAATGTGCGGCATCTGAAACAGAAAGGAGACCATGTTAATGAAAAAAATCGCACACCCATAAATACATGCAAACAAAGCGGAATTCAATTGATATAGCCTTTGGCATAAAAAGATTGCATATCAATTTTGAAATAAAAATGGAGAACTCTACATAATCTATGATCAAAAGTTTTAATTAGATATTTCTTTATAAAATTTGGTGATCCAATAAATAATTCATTAAATGCTTTAATGCTAAGATTCCTTAGCTTCGAAATTGGTGAACACCACGAAAGAAATAGGAACATAAATTCACCTAAAAAATACTATCTAAACTGAATTTTATTTTGCATTTTTTTATTGAGTTACATTTATAGAAAGGACATTATGTCGATATAAGTTTATTTTAATTTATGGTAGAGATAAATAGAAATTAGAGAATTTGTTGATATTCTTAACATAATTTAATAAGGATTTTTTTAAATATTTTGTATATCACTAAAGTACAGAATTGTTTTTTAGATCTTAGACTTATGAATCTGATGAAACTACTCAGTTATTTTAATAAATTAAAATGTCTTATATGATACGTAAAAAATTATATTAAGAGAAAAAATTAAAAGTAATTTTTTCCTTATTTAATACTAGCTTAGTTTAATATTTTTCTTAGTTTTTATGCCATTGAGAAAGAAATCAGAGCCCGTGGAGAATTCTAGAAATCTATTTAAATAATTGATATTGAACTGCAATTTCTCTATAGTAAATATTTTTAGCAAGCTCATAATGCTTGCTTGATTAGATGTTACACTGCATCAGTAAAGTTTGTATTTTTTGCCGTGCGGTTTTAAAATATGTTTCAAAATTTCTGTTATTTATGAGAAATGTTTACCACCTTTAGCATGACATATGGAACACTGACATATAATTTCTCTTGAAAGTGAAACAAGAATTAAAATAACGGCTCTAAAATTTTAATCCATTCCGGAGTCAGATAAGTTACAAGTAAAAATTAAGTTCATAAAAAATAATTAAATTATGTTCTTTATCTGTACGGAAAATTTCTTACAATTTTTCCTTAGCTCAGATTTGTTAATATTTTGTCATAGAATTTATCAATACGGTATCGCAACAAACATTCAGCACAATTCCTAACTTTATAGCTATAATTGAATTCAAAACTAGGGTAGCATTTTAAGCTCAAGCTGTGTGAAATTAAAAAAAAATTATGTGCACCTTGTGAAAAAGACTGAGTTTAATTTAGAGAGAAAAATGAATCTTAATCACAGGGAAAAAGGAAATAACCCTTTGAAACAAATTTCTATTAGTTATTACTTTACTGTTATATGCGATAATTGATAATTAATGCTAGTAGTATTACTTAATCCATAATGAAAATATTTAAAATAAGTTTAAAATCTCGAAGATTTCTTTAAAAACGCAAAATAAGTCCAAAGACAGTTTTCTGAATCGCAAATTAAATTTATCCTTAAAAGATAGACAAAATTAATTCTTACTACTGATTCATATTTTTAGTAATATTTTTAGAAACATTTTGAAGTTTACAAAGACAGACCTTACAATTAAATCTTAGATTTTAATTTGACTTTTAAAAGTATTGGAAAATATAATCTTCGGAAGCTGAAATCCAGCGGGTAATTAGTTTAGTTAATCAGCTTAAATAAGATATGCGCAGAAAGCAAAAAATATTTTTAATGTATTTATTTATCATTTCAATGCAGACATGATCATTTGTATATTAAAGTAACGAACAATTATACACCAGTTGTAAGTAGTAGTTGTTTTGTAGAAAGGTTTGACTTATTTTTTTTAACATGCACACTTTTACTTCTTTATAAATTTTTATTAATTATTAAAAATTATAATTGCATTAAGTATTTTAGTATTGATTTGCATGTAAATATTATTTTCATATTTATTTTGGATTTTTAAATGTTATTCACAATGTATCATTGTATTTATTATATATTTTTTAAGTGTTTATTTACCGACTTACCTTCATGAATACGAATGATGTTATTGGGAATAAATTTTGCCACTTAATTCATGATAATACGTCCGGAAGTGGTAGCAACTGTCGAAAGGTAATACAATGCTTGATCGTACCTATTCTAGTATCACAGGTGGACATTCAATGACCTCTTTATCAGACAACAACAAACACGGCATCTTTTAGGATTTCTGTCATTTATACGACTATATTAAAACGCATGAAATGACAGGTTTAAACAGGACATTCCTGTATTCCATGAATAAGCGTTCTGACTGCTTTTTCGTCGCTCTTTTGTGCCATTGATCTTTTGTATATATTTATGTCATGTTCCAAAAAAAAGTCATGATCGATATTTGGACAATAATGATGTAAGTATTAAGCTATTTCCGAGCACATAACTCACAAAAGATTGAAAAGCTTTTTTTTTTTTTGAAAATTGGGTGATTGGCTGCGTTTAAAAGGCGAAAGATCCACACTATACCGAGTCAAATATATCGTGACATGAAATCTGGAACTGAATTCTAAAAAAGTAATTTAAATTTAAAATCTTCCACGGTAAGAAATAAAAAAAAATATTTGAAAGGAAGCGATGAATATTTGTCACGTAAGATAAAAGTAAGAAACACTTTTATTGAAGAAATAATAGAAACACAAGGAACACAAATTAAAAAGTTTGTTGCTAACACGCAGATAATACTACATGGTTAAAGACAAAAATGCTATCTCATTGTTAACGAGTTTAGTTTAGCTTTCTTAATATCCTTTTTAGAAATAAACTAGAGGTGTTATAAGTCGAACCACGCAATTTTGAATTGCGATTAGATGACAAGGATAGTATCTGAGCCGGTGTTTCCCTTTTCATATACCCGCTTATACTAGTGAGAAGATCTTAAACACTCGAAGAATCTGACACATATTAGATCTTTACATACAATGGATCTTTTGCAGAATCAAGTTTTAAATCTGGAACTCCCCATTTTGGAAAGCGAAACTTTCACAAGACTCCCGGAAGGGTATCTTAACAAAAACATAAAATGAGCAGAGATGCAGATGCAAAAAAAAAAAAAAAAAAAAAAAAAAAAACTTTTTTTCTCAATTAAATCTGTGTATGAAGTTGCAAATGATAAACTTTGAATGTATCTTTCTAACAGTAAATTTTTGTTTGGTAAAATTATCAAATATTTGAGTTTCATACTCAAGATTTTTTTTGAATATTTAAAGTGAAGCCCATACTTTAATACACATCTTCTACTTTAAATTAAAACAAATCTTTTACGGATGGAAGCATGAGGCCTTAAACAGAATTTTGCACCTCCCTTAATGCATTAGAAAACACATTACTCACCTCAAGTATTACGTTCTTGCTCTGCATTGTGCTCAAAATATCTGTTATATGTTGGGCATTAAGTCTTGTTTCTAGCATATTTATACTAGTAGTATCACTTGGAATCAAAAGCACCAGCGACAGCAATCCACTTCGGAATGGTATTTCGACACCTGTGCAACCCAAGTAATCATAAGTACCATGGCGGAGACCACCTTGTCTTGTTCTTGTTGGTGCTGTGATGAAATTGTGGGAAGTGTAGGGACTTGCAGCAGCATATGGCATGGCTTGGGCGAAAGATGGAGCGTAATAAGAAGCAGCAGGACCTCCCATTGGTGGCAGGCGACTGTGAGTTGGTTGGAAAGCATGGTTTAGACTGAAAGAATGACCATTGTAGCCCGTGGAAGAAAACTGATTGTACGAAGAATGACGATGGATATCCTCTTTCGGTGGGCTGACTGTCGATCCTGTAGTGTCTAATATACCTTCAAAAGACAAAGCGTTCAGCAATAAAACACTTGTTGTTTTTGGTAAAGGCTGTGATAGGATGTTTTTGATATTTCCTTTGGTCTGCTTTTCTACGATAGCATTTATATGAAGTCTGCTTTCTTCTCCATACATGCTGAAGTCCAGAGGATGGACAGATGTATTATAGAAACTATGCAAGAACTTTTGGTAGTGATAAAGGATGCTATATTCTCTTTGGACATAGATACTGTTAAAAAGCAATATTTCGAAATCCTGAACTCCATACTCTTGGCGATATCCTCCATTGTTATTAGAAACGTGATCAGCTATATGATGGCCAGGAGTCACTTGCAAATTATCTCTTAAATGAATCAATAAATCGTGGAATGCTATATGCACATCTTCTTGTCTTACGCCCCACAGATATAAGGCCTGCTGCAAAGCATTTGCTGATCGCCCTTGGGCTCCGAGAAGAATCATGGCCAGAGAGGTACTTATGCAGAAAGGACAGAATGCAACGCCTTCATTTTTTGGCACTTTGAGTGCTCGGTAAAGATCGATTCCAAACTGATTCGTGGAGAAGGCAAGTTTCCTCATTGCAAATGTGAGTGGTCTCATTTGTGGTTCGGAAGAAAGGAACTGTGGTGACACTAAAGTCCATGTCACCATCCAAATGGTCAACAAACGAAACATATTTCCCTCTACTTATAGAATCTGGAGAAAAAAGAAAAAGAATATTAAAACTTTGATGAAAGGTAAGATATAAGAATGTCAAAGTTTTTATAGCAAAGGATTATTATACCTACTGTATCAAGATTGTTGTAACTCTAAGGAAAAAATAACCATTTAATTTGTTTTTGATAGAAAGTAATAATATAGATGAGACTTAGACGTTTTGTTTTTCTGATGTCTAATTAGATGAAAACTCGTGTTTTGAGTATAAATCGTATTCATTCCACTAAAAGTTTATAGAACATATGAGTTTATAAATTTCTCATTCTTTTTGAGGAGATTTATGATTTTAAAAATAATTTTAATATTTATTGTACAACTGAAAACGTAAGCTGTTGCGACTTACGCCTGTAATTGGATCATTCTATCTAATTAGATGAGTTTCTCTTTCCTATCTTTTATATCCAACTTAGGAGAAGCACGAAAATTCAGTGGATACGCAAAACACAAGTATGAGAGTTGTAGGTAAAAATTTGGAAAAATTATGAAACTAACAAGAATAACAAATACACTTAATAAAAAACAAATATCAAAATTAAGTTCATCAAAAATATGTTTTGAAAACCTTTTAATTTCATTCATTTTTTCAAATACGAATACGATGTGTTATCAAATGTAAAAGAGCATTTGTTGTTAATTAACGAATTTCAATGGGATTTTGGAAAATCTTTTTCATTACAAAAAATCATTTTACTATTATTCTAATAAAAAGCGAAGCATACTTTGTCAAAGAACAGAACTGTTTAGCTTTAAAAATTTTCACCATTTTTTAAATAAACCTATTATGTTTTCTGAAAGGAATTTTATAGCATCTCTGCGTGCATTAAACTACGCATTAAAAGTAAAAGAATTCAAAGCTTAAAATGCATTTTGCTCATTAATAATATTTAACAACAGGTTATCTGCTATAAATCCATACTTATAAAACCCATTCAAAATAAGCGTGTTTGTTGTGATTCTAATCTCTGTGGACAGAACAGAGTAAGCGGATGTTTACTACTGAATGAAAGAAGAGCTGTGAAGTATTGACACGCAAGCTTTCAAAAATTTGATAATAGTTATTGTTCTTATTGAAAGCATCTAAACGGATCTCGAATACAATCAAATCTGTGTCGTCTCAGACGAATACATGGATTGACCTAACTTCGAGAATGGATAAATGCCATTTAAAAGATGAGTAATTTTTTAGATATTACATGCTCCAAAACTTTTTGTTCATTGAATTCGAAAAAACCAAGTTGAGAGTTTTTATGTCTGTCAATAGCAGAAATTAACTAGCTTTGCTGGATAGAATATTTTATTCACTATAATATCCCCAAATATCGCTTAAATAAAATAGCTGTAAAATATAAATATTAGATAATGTATTACACTTCTTTTATTTTTCATTCTTATCATAGTTTACAAGAAAAAAGATCACCAAAATCATTATTTTTAACCATCGTAGATATAATCTAATAAAAAATTCGTTAACCATCTGATGGTTAAATAAACCACTCATCAATAAAGTGTGACCAGAGTTGTCTTGGACACTTTTGGATCAATTTGATCCCATCGCTTTACTTTCACTGGACAAGACAACAACAAAAACAATATCATTAAAGTGTGATATTCAAATATTGCTGCTGTGAGTGTTTTAATGGTTAACTCGTATTAAACGATTTCATCGCAAATGAATGCATGGATTTGCTTTAATTCCATAATGCAGAAATGCCGCAAAATAGATGTACAGTGTTTTATATATTACATGCTCTTGAACTTTTAAGTGACTGCCAAATAAGTAAAAGGAAATTTTTTACGCTTCTGAATAGAGGAAATCCAATAGACATACGTCAGAATATTTCATTCATTACGTCATAAATACTGTCTAATTAAAGTGGTCATAAAAAGATATTATCGAAATAGATATCCTTGTCATTCTTGAATTTTTCAATTATCTTATTTACAAATAAAAAAATGACGGAATTATTATTTTATAGATTTAATGACGATAAACGATTTGAATTTTCTATTTAATGGTTAATTAAACATTCGGCAACATTCAGATATTGCCATGGCATACATATTCAAGGTATATCTTATATTATTTGAAGCTCCAGCATCTTCAACATTTAAAAAAATTTCTTGTCTAAAGCTGTGTTTTTGATTAATCCAAAATGTGCGGCTTCCAGCTGCTTATCCCAGGATTTACATGGGTTGGCAATCAATCCATTTTCTATTGCATCTCGCGTTTTTAGCAATTTAGAGTGTCTATTTTTACAATTACATATTTTTAATATATCATGTTATTATCATGTAACATATCGTATCAGTTCACTTTGTCTGAAAAATATGTGAACTTATTTGCAAACATTGCATCCAAATAATGATTTTAAAAAATTACACAGAGGATTAAATTTGCAATAATTTCTTTAGTGTTCTTATACAATGAAACAGATCATTTTTACACAACATGATTTTCTATTTATAAATGAAAGTTATGTAAATATAGAAAATAAATAGAAAAGGAGTTTAAAATAAAATTTTAAGGCTTATTTTTAAATCAAAATATCATCAAAAATATTAATTAGCTCTTTAAGATTTCTATACTAAATAGTTCGGTTCTATTTTTTAAATTCTGATTAAAGAAAAGAAATAACAAATTAGTAATATTACTGAAAAATGATTAAAATTATTCAAAATTAGCCTGTAAAAATTAAAAATATATAGCAATGATTCAAACATGAAACACTGGGTAATGCAAGATTAAAGCGGGCTGCAATTTTCCAAAGGCCGAGGAAAAAGGGTTTTCCACTTCAATAATCATTTATGAAGGTGATATTAATGAATTTCATGAAAATAATTGCTTCCGGAAGTGAAACTTATGTACTTAACAAAAGAGTTAAATGGGAGAAACGGACCGAAAAGAGCGCGACTGTGAACTTAACTCGGCACATCCGAAGTATCCTTCTATAATAGAGATAGAGGGATACTTTGGAAAGATAAAACGAAGGAAAAAGATAACGTATTTTAAATTAGTTTTGGATTATTTAAAAAATATATTTTGGATGCTTTTTCAATTATTATTTATATTTTCTTTCTGAATGTTTTCACTTTTTGCAATGCTATTAATAATTAAATTGTTAACTTTTATTCATAATATTGTTGCTACGCTAACATATGGTTTCTGAAAAAGAAAATATATAAAGAAAGGACTACTTTTACCATATAGTTCTTTTTAAAACCGAGACTTTGTTCTGAAATAAAAGAGTAAAAATCATCAATTAATTTATTATAAAATGAGGTCACGATAATCAAAAATATTTGATTCTTTTGTTGAATATTATACTAATCATTCTGTTTTTTTTGCATTACAATGAAGTTTATTTAATTTTGAATTTATCTTTATTATTTATTTTCTAAAGTTATTTTCGTGAGTTTTCTTTTATTTACTTTCTATTTTATTACTTTTTTATACGAATTTTTCTTGTTTGAGATCTGACAATTATGAAAGCTTATTTCTAGATTTACGGATTTAAATAGTATCTTAGAAACAACTGATCTACAAAAATGAATTTAATGGGAAAGATTATTGTAATTTAGTCTTTTTTTTTTCATATTCGGTATATAGCAGTTAACATTGGTAGTTCTGAACAAAGTATTGGGGAAAACAATCTCCAATATTATTTCTATTTAGAAACAAAAAAATTTAATTGCACAGTTATGAAATTTGATATTTATAACTCATTGATTTTTTTTTCAATTAAATCTATATAGAATGTTGTAAGGTATTTATCTCTATAGCATATTCTTGGTTCTACATTTCTATAGTAGTGTTACATATTGAATGAGAATATTGTAGAAAGTTTGAATACTCTCTATGCAAACGAGATACTCTACAATACCGCAATGATATTTTCACGATATTGTGCAGTATTCAGAATATGCAACATCTGGTAGATATCGTACATTGTTAAAGGTCTATAATATATTTAAAAAATTGAGGAATATAAAACCAAAAACAAGACATTAAAATGTGAATCTCTTTACTTAGAAAAGAATGATTTTCTAATTATGATTAAAAAAAAAAGCTTCACTGGGACAAAATTTTAAAAAAATTGTTAAATTTCTCAGTACTGCTCATATTAGAATATTACTTGTTTCATATGAAAATCTCAAGAATAAACGATTTTCGGCTCTTAAAAGTGCAGAGATTTTGTTTTCTTCATGAAAGCACAATTATTGCAATACTGAATGCAGTCTATCATATATTTATATAAGCCTGTTATCGTTTGGATGTTTAACTGAGATAACAATGTTGAGTTTGACAGTTTGATGATGAAAGCGTTTCAGAAAATGTTTAAAAATATTCGTTATCTCCAGCTGAAGATCGATTGTAATTTTCTATAAATGATGTGTTTATTGAAACTAAATCTACTGCAAGTTCAAATATTAAAAACTTTTAAGTGATCTACGCAATTTCTGTGACAACACTTGACTGAAGAACAGACAGAAGGAACCAAGTTAAAAAAAATTCAAAGCTTTATATATAGAAGTTTTATTTTAATAAATAAATACCATCAGATTTTTTACCAAAAGTATATAAATGAGAAAAGGGTTCGCATAGTAATCTGGTTCTCACTCCCCTTGGATGTCAATGTCGGCATTGCATGCTTAACGAGTCCAGCGAAGATGATGGGACGTATCTCTTCTAAGACTGGCTGGTGCAATGGTAGCTCATAATAGGTGTTATTTTGCTCAGATTACAATACCTCTAATGCTCTTTGCTAAAACTTAATCACTTGGTTATACTGACAGGCTCAGCACCAAATCAATGATTCTTGTTTTCCTTTTCACATTTTTTCTTTCATATTTCTTTTTTCCCCCATCTTGCGTACATTTAGGAAAATTATCACGACGTATCATTACATGGATAGTCACAAATGAATTTTTTGTATTTCAGACTTTTTTTAAAGGTAAAACAAAATAAAAAATTTATTGTTTTGAAGAAAGATCTTTTAAAGGATTATTATTATTATTATTGTGTATTTTTCCCCGTTTGAGGTATTGAGTAATTGATATCAACATGAAAGCAATGCATTAAACACAATTAGAAATCCTTTCATCTATAATAATAATTTCATATCCATTTAACTTACTTCACATCTGACACATATATAACGTCTGTTAATTTTCAGTTGCTCATCTATAAAATAGCAATTATTAAAGCTGTGCGGCATTTTTTGAATGGTATACAGTTTTGGCATTTCTATTCAAACTTCATTTCTAATTATTATTCAAATGATTAATAACTAAAAGGTTATTCCTAGTGGCTAGGAGAAAACTGGAATCCGTTATTTCATCCGCTGGGATGTCAAAAAATATCCCTTTCATTTCGGTCGTGAAATCCGTGTAATGTTTGGCCTTCGCGGAAGAGTTGTTTTACGGCCATTCACCTGAGCCGTGCATATAATAAAAATTAATAACTCGAAGGCCAAGTACTTTGACCCCAAATATGTTTTTTTTTACATCTTTCTTTTTACTTCATAATTTGGTAATTAGTATCTAAAAAAGAAAGTTATTGATAATAATAAAAATCGGTATGTTAACTACCTTTTTAAAATAATTAAAAAATAGGTTTTTCCATTTATTTTTGAACTTGTATTTTGTTATTGCAATTATTTATAATTATAATTTTATGTACTAATTTATAATTCAGTATCGCAACTATGTTCGATTTTTTAATTCTGAAATCTATTATTTATCAAATTCGTTACCAGGTGGCATTACTGTTATTTAACAGAAATTTAATTGTATGAATACATTGAGAGATAATTTTATTCTGAAAATATTATAATAGTGTATTGTCAAAATATATAAGCGTAAGAAATTTAAAATTCTAGCATATCAGAAAGTGAGCATAAAATCGATTGCAAATACGAAATCTTCTATCAATTTCTATCTTTACAAATACGAAACAATTTAGATAAAAGTGTATATGTAATTCATAAAAACTAAATTAATTAAAATAATTCATGAAAGAATTTCACAATCAATTTTTTTTCATGAATTTTGTTATTTTCTATGATAATTAGACAGGGCAGTTGCTGATTAATAATTTACTGGTAAGAGCTAAACAAATGTAAACATCGATTTGGCCTGGTGGCCTTAAAATGTGTACTTCACTTTAATATAAATCTATTTATTCAAATTGTATCCAACGGTAATAAAATATTTCAGTATTATTTTCAGAAGAAATGTGATTGGAAGCAATAAAAATTTACATTATTAAACTTTTTAAATCCCATTAATTCTTTATTTCGAATTAATCTGATGTATGAATTTGTTAACGTAATCCTAAAAACAATTTAAATCTGATTGTAATTATTAAAATTAGTATCGAATAAAATTTATAATAAATTATTTTAAGATTATATTTTCTCAAATTAAAATTTAGTGAATAAATATAATTATTTTCACAGCTGTGTGTGTTACCCAACTTCTAGTTTTCGTGGACTAAAATTGTTCATAACATGATCATACAGACCTGTTTATACCAATTGCGATAATGATATTAAAATTATTTTTTTTATTTTGTCTACTGAAATATGTTTATAACTGATATTGTTTTTTTCTTTGGTTCGCGAGTCAGTCTCAAAAGAATGAATTAATTCTGATTAAAATTTGAAAAAAATTATAATTTTTTTTGGTGGCTGCATATGTCTTGCCGGTTGCATGAAGACTGTAGTTTCAGAAGCTGAAAATTTCTAATTTTATAGACAATCCCGTTAGTGATTTACTGTGTACTACAGTTAGCTCCAATTTATTATTACCATCATCCTAAAGGATAAAATAAGGAAATCTTTGACATGGTGCTTTCAGAGTGAGATGCTTATTAAATAAATTTGAGAATCTGAAAGTAATTTAAAATAATAGATATTGTAAAAAATGAACGTTTTCCATATTCATAGGGTATATTCATATAATTTTATTTACCTATACCTGCATTCATGATGGCATTTATTTATCCAAAAGATATATGAACTAAAGAAGAGCATTAATTTTTAGTTATATTCTACAAAAATACGATTAAAGCTGGTCCAAAAATTTTTACTTCCATATTTTATTTAATGAGGATATCTCTGCTTTGCAGTTTTTTTTTATCAACAGAAAATTTTTCACTTTCTTTATAATCTGAGTTGCATTTTTCCTAAAGCAAATTTAATGATGATATAATAGGATTAAATTGAATAATATTTCTTTAAGGAAATAAAAAGAGGAAAGGAAATAAACAAATGAACAGAGCATTTTCTTATAAAATTAATGAATTATATAACGTACTTACGAATACTATCCGTTGACGTGTGATGCAAAAAGTTCCTTTCATTAAAAATAAAGAAAGATAGGAAATTATTTACACTTACTACATTCCTTTGGTTAGAATTCACCTAAGCTTATTTACTAAGATAAAAACTTTCTATACTTACAAATTTTGCCAAAACTGGAATTTGTTTTAAAAAAAGTTAA
>JAPMOQ010033694.1:4891121-4918365 GCA_026543055.1 Argiope trifasciata
TATAAACTTTGAGCAGAGGGTGGGACAAAGGCGCGCGCACCATTGCTACGATGGAAGTGTTAAGAGTTTCTTAGCCTTTAAACATTTAGTAAAATTGTAAATAGTAAGCATTCTTAAATAGAATGGTTTTTAATTCTTAGTCAAATTCTGTTAGTCAACATGTACTACTATTCTTATAGAAGTACATCTTAAACAAGTATTTCTTTAATAACTAATTTAAATGAAATGTTATAAAGTCGAATTTAATTTTTAAAGCAATGTTTTCCTGCTCGGATACAGAAACTTATAATATATTCCATCTAATTTGTTGACGAATGTTAAAATAAAATAAATATATTATGAATTTTTAAAAACCTTTGTATGTTTGGAGCAATATAAGTAATAAAATATTTATGAAAGTGAGTATAACAACAGGCTTAAAAATTATTGAAACAAAGATGTTAGAAAATTTTACAAATTTACATTATTTTTTCTTATAGAAAAATCAAAAATGATTTTATAAATATGCAAAATTTAATATATTGTCTTATACTGCCCAGATATGTTGTCTATTACTGAAATGCCGCAATAAAATATATTAATTATACGTCCAAGTTAACTCGTTGAAAAAAATATGAGTAGTGAAATACACTTCTTATTTTTATAGATTCTTAAAAATAATTTATTACTAAGTTTTGAGAGAAAATTCTAAGATGTGTTTTTCTTTTCTTTTCTTTTTAAAAAAAAAAAAAAACTCACGAACAGCTGCTTAAAAATGCAAATAAATTTAGCATTTGCCAAATTTGCAAGAATAGATGATTTTATTAAAAATGCAATATTATAAATTTTCTATCTGAACAGAAAATATTTCTTGGCTTTCATGGTTTTTAAAATTAACTGGTACGCGGAGCATTGCTGCCGCAGAAGAAATAATCTTGGAAATATCGTTTGGAGTTTGAAATAGTTATCTTGTTTATTTTCTTGTCAAATGATATTTATTTTCTTGTCGGCAATGAATACATTTATTAAAATTGAGGGATATATAAAGGAGAAGCATAAATAGTATTTATTCTATTTTTACTATTCTATTCTACAAACAAATATTCATTTTTATGTATTAGATTTATGTATTCTTTTAGTATTGTAAAGCTTGGTGTTCTTTCAGAATGGTAATGAAAGAAAGTACTTATTCTATCTGGTGATTCGTTTAATATTCGTTCAGTATTCTCAAGTTTAATATTAGAAAATGTGATTAAAATATTTTATTTTAAAATTGATTCAACATAGAAAATATATTTACACCATAAAATCTGAAATATAGTTGAAAAAACAATTTTTTGAAAACTAAGATGGTGCAAAATTAGTTGTAATCTAATATTTATGGAAGTTACTGCAAAAAATGCTAAAATTTTATAATTATTTTGTTAAAATTTCAAATTAATAGGGATGGTTCCCTTAAAACTTTCTCGCATACTCTCTAATAAAACTATTACCTCAGAGAAAGACTTACATTGCATTTACATACAAAAGCTACGAAATACGTTTAGCGTCCATTTAGCATCTTTGAATCTGTTGTGTCTCCTTGACCAGTTATTTGGTGGTTAATCCTTGGTTAATAGATGCAGTAAATGGATCCGAAAATATTCTTTTATGTATTAGATAATTTTAATATGCCTATAACCATCCTGTAAATGCAAGTAATAAATAGTCAAAGTTTTATCGGAATCTGATGAGCAGTACGGCGGCGTATAAGAAACATACAGACAAACATTAATTGTTATTTATATACACATAACACTGCAATTTTTCTTTTTAAAAAAGAAACAACATCAAGTATCTTTTTGTTTTCATGCCTTGCTAAACTTTGGACAAGTTCTGCCCATCCCGGGCAACTTCATTTCACCTTTTGATTCACAATATTTCAGTTGTCTGTGAAAGGTTGGAAATAATATGACTTGGTGTCATTTTTGTTCCGATTATTTGAATTCTTATGTGAACATACAATGATTACATTTCCAGTAGAACATTCATGAAACACCGAGAGATTCTTTTAGAGGATATTTCCGGGAAACTGGTGTCATGACAAAAGAAATCCTGTTGAATCACCCGAAACCCTGCTTGGGGAATAATGGTAGAAACTCTTCGGGTGATTGCTCTCTTTATTCCGCAGGTTATTTTTCACTATGTGGCCAATAGTGAGGATTGCAAGAGCGTGATAAGTGGAAATGTAATATTAATATATACGGAGGAATTATACATCAGGGGAAAATTTATTGCTTTGACACTTAACTTCCTCTAGCTAAGTTCACCTTACTGTAAGCACCGAATATGCAGAGGGGTCAGAATAAAAGTTTCCTTGTTCAGGGCAGTATAGGGGAAAAAGAAAGAAAGAAAAAAAAAAAAAAACTTCATCGTCAGAAGAACGACGAATTTCGGTGATACAAATTTCAAACGTTGAAAGAAATGGAAAAACAAAAAAAATCGGGTAAAAATGAAAATTTTTTAGCTTTAAATATTAATTAAATTGAGATTTGGATGTTTATAACAAGTGGTAATATAGTGGATTCTCATATAATAAAAATTCATATGATGAGACGAAAAATTCGAATTTGTTCTAACAGATAGAGTCGAAATAAGCTTTGTAGGTGTCCATAGGTAATATAAAATTTCAGCACCCTTTCTCTTTCCAAAGCTGGGTATATTTTTAAGTGATATTAATTTAATATCTGTGTAAGTAGTTTGTAAATAACAAATATTAGGAAATGATTAAATAACAAACATTTAATTGGGGGCCAATTTCAAGAAAAGTGGTTTAAGTGATTTTAGCATAATTAAAAAAAAAAATTCAAAAGCAATTTTGAAAAAGTCATCAGAAAATTATACGGATTTTTAAAATAACATTTCCCCTCTATTGAATTCTAAGTTCTCAAACACTGACTAGAACTTACTGTTGCAGTTATTAAATCCTATTACTTGATAAACAGTTAATAATATATTATTTTTAAGGTTGATGTAAGGCAATCAGGAAATAAAGGATTACAATGATCTGCAAAGGATACTGAAAACGTGCAAAATAATCCAAAGAATTATATAACACGGGCTTTATAAAACCATTTGAAAGGACAAAGATTAACCTGAAAATATCTTAAGGTCACCACATTGGAATCATACTCATTTCAATTGTAGGGTGAAATTTCAAGTCCTTGGAACTTCTAAAGTTTCAGGTCTCCTAGGCAGTTGTCTAATGTAAGAACATTGAAAGTTCTTGGTTTAAAAAAGCAGCATCTCACTAGCAGCATGCGTTATAATTTAGAGGTAAGTTTAAATCTACATAAAATCGTCCGGTAATGCATATTGTAATTTTATGGGATTTTCTGTTACGTGAAACGTATCTCGCTTGCTGTACGCGAATCCACAATATTTATACTACTCCTATATATTTCTACGTTCATAATTAATATACATAGCCACCATGATGGAAGTATAATATGATGACTATTGAACTCTATTTATAACATGGTTTCATTATTTAATTTATGTTAAGGCATCCTTAATGAACTTCACTAAAATCCTTAATGAAAGACTTATTCCTTCTTCTACCGGCAAATATCGAGTCTTCAGAATTTTCAGGGTCCTGTTCATGAGCTTTTAAAAATAGTGACGAAAACTGTTTTTTGACTGATACAATCCGAAATTTGATTCAGAATTACAATTTTATTAACAAGATGACATATGGAATTTTAGTTATCTAGTTGTTGCGTTTTGGAGTTTACATGTGAAAGAAGGTAAGACTAATAGATAATTAACTTTAAACTTTGATACGGATCAACCTTTTAAATACTAAATCTATCAATAAAATTTTATCCATCTAATTTTTTAAATGTTAATGTCATCGTTTTACTCATCCTCAGGCAAGCAGTCATTGATTTCAATAGATTTCGTTCAAGTTTTGATTGAAATCTATGAATTTAAAGCGAAGATTTCAGACCAAAGCCTTTTTAAGTTATATTGTTCACTAACAGACAGAATTATAGAAAGACGCATTTCCAAAAATGTGTTTTTCGGATTTAGGGAACTTCTGAAAACATGGAGATTCGACAAAATCTCGAGATCGAATTTTTTGACAATTATAATACTTTCTCTTCGCATACTTTATACGCGAGGAAAAAAAAAATTCTTTTACATGAGTTATTCTTCGAATTCTGAATAGAACAATTAAGTTTAATTAAAATAATGTTCCGTTTTGAAGATATACGAAGTTCATTTTAGGATGAATTTAGTAATTTTAAAATATCATCAAAATATCATGTTAACTGCACCTTAATCGACATTTACTCTCCCAGTTTCCATGCCACAATAGCACAAGAATGTTTAACTTTCGACTTCATACTTATCATGTTTCAGGCTCGAATTCATGCCGGATTTGAATTCTAAAACCTTCTGTTCTGAAACCGAGGCTTTATCACCACATTTATGACTGAAGTATTTCTTCTCCCCTCGTAACATATCTATAATTCCAGAAAGCATCTTAAATAGGGGATGAAAAATCCCTGGATAAGTAAGCAGGTTCTTTCTTTCTCTAGAAATGTAATCATGGTGGCGTTTTCATCACCGATGATGGAATATACTTCCTACGGGTAGGGTTTGTGCATGGACAAGTAGTGGTTATTTTGTAACTGATCTAAGTATTCATGTTTTTTATTTGTTCGATTCGTTATTCAGATACATCTGATTATCTTGTGCACGGCGGAGGGATTCTTTTATGTCATCCATTCCACTGTGGGCAACTCAGATATAGAAAGGAGAAGCTTCCAGTATTGTGGTTGATTCTTGCTTCCCTTCTGGATACAAAAAACAGTATGGGATAGAATTACCTTCACTTTGGTGGCGAGTGATATCTTTATATGAGGTATGGTAGAGGTACCGCCACGTAAATGGTCTATTACGCCCTTATTTTAATTTTAGCACTGTAGTTTACTTCAATGTTTCGTGGAAATTAGATTATTCAGATTATTCTGGAAGCTAAGTCAAGTTAAGTAGAATTTGTGATCCTTTACAGTTTTTGATGCTATGTTTTCCAGTGAACCACTTTTTTGAACTCTCTGGCTTAATTCCTGTCTTCATGATTCTAAATGTATTCCACGAATATTTGACATTCTTATAGCTGTGTTTTTTTTATTAACATTTCTTTGAATAGACATAATTTAATTTTAGATACTTGTCATTTAATTTCATTTGATCGAAATTCAAGTATAAGTTTTCTAGTGATTCGATAGGTGCGTATAAAACATAATCGAATAATAATCATATTATAAAAAAAGAATTAAAAGGACAACTTTTCAGATACATAATAAAAATTATATGATAATTTAAAAGGTCAAATTAAAAACTTTTTATTTATCACCAGTTTTTTCAATAGTTTTTCAAGTATTCGTTACTTTACCCACGTTTTTATTCAATTTTAAAGCGTCTTAAGACTTTGCTTTCAATCAGAAACTCTCTAAGAATGACTATTTTGACATTTTGACTTTTATGTCATTAAATCGTTGGCTGAAACATTTACATATTTGTATAATATAGGAATTTCGGGGATTATGGATGTTGGATCATCATTTTCTATTATATCCGGCTTTAGTAGTTACCTACTTTCAGACATTCACACGATTTTTCATTGTGAAATTGTATAAATTAAGACTAGATTAAAATTTAGCAAGATAAATTCGATACTTCTTAATATTCAAATCGAAATCAAGTTACTATTTTTTTAAAAAAAATTATATGATATTATTTATTAGAAAAGGAAAAAAATCTCCCTAAAAACTGTATAAGAAAATAAGTGTCTTGTTATCTGTTAGCTCGGAGCAAATTATTTTCTACATTTTGAAATAAAATTTAAATTATTCGCAATGGTAAATGACATTCCAATTAAAAATCCTTGATTTTTTTAGAATTTCTTTTTTTAAACAAAATGTATTAAAATAAAAGAATTTTTTTGAAATGTGCATGAACATTTGATATTAGTTACTTAACTACTTAAATAAAATTATAAAAATAATTAATTTTTAATAAGACATTAAAACAAAGAATTAGCATTAAAGGTAAACAAATTAGAACAATTTTATTTCTTTTGAAATGCATGTAAACTTCTATCTATCTATATTTTAATTTGGATAATTTACAATCTACAGTCATGAAAAACAGAATCATTAACTCATATGGATGAATTCAAAAAGTATTTTGATGTTATTTTTCAGATAAATAAAGTTATGAAAGACTGTATAATTATTTCCGTATTTTGTTAAAAAGAGAAATCTAAAAGAAGATATACAGAATTTCATTCATAGTTAAATGCTTAATGCAGCAATCTGATTCTACTATTTTTTTTCTTATTTAGATGTCCTAGATGAAGAAGTCATTTTAAATAAATGTAATGAAAAACAGAAGATTCAAGAGTTAGCTAAAACTCATTTAAAAATCTTTGAATTATATTATATTCATAAAAATTAACCAAATTATTAGATTTTATCACCTTCAAAAATTTTTATAATGTATAAACTGATAATCACTTCTTAAAATTTTAAAAATAGTCAAGAATTAAAAATTTGGGAAATTTTATAAAGACATACAACCATATATTTTTAAAAACTTTAAATGGATACCAACAAATATTTCTCAAAATTTTATATCGACATAATTAATTCTTTAAATGATATTAATAGATAGTTACTTCTCAAGAGTTATATACAAACATATTAAATAGTTAATGCTTTAAGGCTACATATTGATAAATTAGTACTTATCAGACATTTTATATAGATATATTATATAATAATTTATGTTTTAAAGATTTATACAGATATCCAGAGATTATCAAAAGTTATTTTGTAAATGGATTTTATCCTTGTGATATTTAGTATTCGGCAATGCTTGTGGAGGTTGAAAAGTGCTTTTGCCTACCTGCAACGTTTTTCTTAGGTCGAAGTATCCAGAGGCTCTGCTGGTATCTCAGTTGATGCACTGATCGAAAAAACGGTTATCTGACCGCTTTATTGAATAGCCCATCCTTATAACACACAGGAGAGCCGGTATTGGGCGGTGACATAACAGTGACCACAAAGGAATTTTTAATGCACCAGTGATAGCGATACAATAGTTTAGCGCCATCTTTTGGCGTGACACAGGCTTGTTAGTTTGAAGTAGGGTTGCCAATCTACTTTTTCTTTTCTTTTTTTTCTGCTCTCATCACACATTTTCAATGTCAATCGGGAAACACGTGGGAAACATAAATCACGTTTTGCTATGATTCAATCGCGTGACTATGGTCGAAGTTCCGACAGTATTGGTCAGATTTTTTTTTTTACTACATCTATTTCATAACTGAGATTGATCCAAAAGAATTATGCGGCTATAAATGAGTTCAACAGACTTATTTCCGGAAAGGGTCTCTCTTTTTTTTTTCGGTATCTTCCATGGAACTTATCATCAATCCAAAGTCTCACACCTGTTGTTGGTAGGTCAGACGATCGAATTACTTTTTTACCATATCTGAATCCCAAGAACTGCTTCAATTCAATCTATAGATCTGTCTCCTGTTTTTCAGTCTAGAAACTTCTAACTGTTTTAAGCAGTTCAGAAACAGGACACATATTTTCTGGAAAATTCCAACAGCCAGAGATAAAATCAATCTGCAAAAAGAATTTTTTTGTGTGTGGAGTAATTTTAATGAGAAAAGTTTCTACAGAAATCTGTGGTATCTTGACTTTTTTTTTCTGAAAATTGACTATTTTCAACCTTTAACATTGTTTTTTCTGAAACGATACCCTGTCATTTAATACAAACGTTAAATGTATATGTTTTATTAAATTCCCGGAACTTAAAAACAAAAATGCATTCCATTGGAATTCGACTGGTTCGAAGCTAATGAGATTGGATTTAACTGAAAGTTAAGAAATAGAAAAATCAGATTTATAAATGAGTGCAAGAAAAAAAACACACTAATGTTTTTAAACTAAAAATAATAATACAGATTTATTTTTAATAGTTTAAACACAAAACATGATGGATAAAATATAAGTAATTTTTAATAAATCAAATAACTTTTTTTAACATCTTTATAACTACAGTAATTTAATGAATAAATAATTTAAATAAGTCAACAGTATGCAAGACTTCGAATACAATTATCAATAACAAATATTTAATAAATAGACAACAACAGTTTATAGGTTATTAAGGAATTCTTAGTTCAGGCATTTAATGATTTTTTAAAAAGTGATATTTTTATTGGAATACATACAGAGCAGTGTAGTCTTCGAGCTTTGTTCTATATGATCACTGAGGACACATGATATCGGCTTATTTAATTAAATTAAACAGCTGAGAAAAACAGCCTTATTGAAATTTTGGTTTTGACTATAAATTATCAGAAATAAATTCGAATTATAAAATATATTTCAAATTGAGTTAATAGGGATACATTTTACAAGATACTATATTAAATTTATAATCGGTATATCAAAAGAAATCAGTTATATTAAATTGGGATATCATAAATTACAATTTGTAATCACCGTTTAAACCCTTTTAGCATAGGATCGTGATGTAATGACAATTTCATGCTTGAATGGTCACATGCTTTAGTTTTGATCCCATCAAAGATTCGCGATAATGTTAACATAATTTGCTTCAGTAGCTGTTCAATTTTCTTTAAGTTGGGGCCGCGGTGGCCTGGTGGTAAGGTCTCGGCTTTGGAACCGGAGAGTTTCAGGTTTGAGACTTGATTCCACCTAAGAACCGTCGTGTGAAGGGGTCTCTTGCATGTTAAATCTGTCAAGCCAAACGTCCTCCTGTTGGTGTGGTGTGGAGAGGGGGGTGTCAGTTCAAGTGTCGTCCTCGTCATCTGAACGTGGTTCAAAATGACGAGGTCCGTCCCAAAATAGCCCTCGTGTTGCTTTAAAACGTAACGTTAATATAACTAAACTAAACTTCTTTAAGTTAGTTTGGTTTACAAGTTTGCTTAATTTGGCTGTATTATTATCTTATTTTGAAAAAAATAAAATGATTACTTTGGGACTAATTTCGTAGTTTTGAATTATGATCAGATGACAAGAATGATATTTAAGTCAACTTCTTCGTTCGGAGAAAGTTTGGCCCTCGACATCAGCCGCATTATACACATATAACAGTTAGATTTAGTGTGCAGAAATTTAGTCCTACATTCATGGCCGGATATGATGTGGAATCTGGTTATAAACTTATAATCCTCTGATTCTGATGTCGAAGCTTTGCCAAAAGGCCACCGCACCTCTGCATGTAGGAAAATAGTATCGATCTTCTTTTACGGCCATAGTTTTAACCTGTATAATTTGTCCATAAAAGCTATCGTTTAATTTTAAAACGGATCATTAATCTAACAAATAATGTTCGGGAAATCCAAAAGACAATAATATTTAGAAACTGAGCTGCTTAAAACTGAGAAATCTTGAAGTTCTAACTGATGAGATATTAGCTTAAAATGCTAAGTATGAAAACAGATTCTTCAAGTATGAAAATTAAAAATAATCATTTTGAACGTCACGACATGTACTACGTATTTTTGGTTTGTTGCAGCATTAGTCAGCCCTAATGGAAGTAAATGAAGATAACCAAGAAAGCAGCTCTCTTTATTCAGAAATTATCTTTTAGAGAAAGCAATTTATAATGATTAATATGTAATTTTTCAGTACCAGTTACCTAGCTGCAAAAAACTGCACTGTTATAGCAACTAGTGTTTTTATCCTGAAAATTAGCTATTATTAAAATTGTTTTACGAATGTGCTGTTGTCAAATACAATCTGCCGATTTCTTTAGAAAGGAAGCTACAATTTTGACTAAATTATTATAAATTTACGTAATTGTGACTGCTTATCAGAATGGTGATTATAGGTTTTATTTATTGAAAATAAGAAATACAGCGTGGCCATAATTAAACCGACATTGCTCACAGTGTTCTGCAGCTCGATCTATTTGCGAAAAGGACTTTATAAAATGGAAATTTATAAATAAAACTGATCATTTCATTTACTATCGATATCCCTTTCTAGATATTAGATATAAACAGTAGGAAATGCATTTAATGTATTTTCCAACGTATTAATTTTCCGATTTCATCAGAATTTTTATATTTGCTCTTTTTCTAAAACTATTATTAAAATCACATTTTCTTAATAAATTTGTAAATTTATTGACAGTGTTTTCTTTATGAATTTGTACTTAATATCTTATATAGAGGTAATTGAGGAGATAGTTAGAGGAGAAGCAAAAGAAATGTTCTTACTTGTTATTGTTAAGATTTCCAAATTTAAATGTAATATGCATTTTCTTGCTTTGTAACTTTCTATTTCAAGCTAAAACTGGTTCAGTATGTTTTTGTAGTTAGATGGAATAAAAAAGAATAATTTATTAAATTATAAATGCCGTATATTTTATTTCTTAAAATTCATTTTGTTTGAATTGTTTAACTTTTTCTAAAATTGGTCTAACTCTTTGGCAGTTCAGGTGCATTTTTTTACTTTTTAATTTAAATAGTTCAAAATTTTACATAAAATAATTGAATATTTTTAACAATTTTTAAAAAATTAAAAATTGTCTTTCGATATTTAGAACCGTTCTGCATGCATTTCAAAACTGTGGTATCACATATTAAAATTTTTTCAAAATCTCCTTACAAACATAGAATTTTCATAAGTTATAAATAAAAGAACTAATAGGGCAAGTCTTATGTAAATATGTATTTTTATAAAATATACACCATTCCGCAATATTTAAATAAAAAGCTTAAATGTTAATTAAAATTTAATTTTTCACTGTGCAATGATTCATATTTATATGACTTACATATTTCGCTCTTTAATAATTTAATAAGTAGCAATAAAGTTCTTTATTGTTTAAGCTCTTGTTTTATGTTGAAAAATTCTAATTTTTTTTTTCAATTTTAAGTTTTTGTGTAATTAGCATCTTAAGTTTTAAAATTATTCTTTCTACATTTGTTACCCACATTTATATGGATTTATATGGTGAATTTGATAAAAACTATTAAGATTTCTTAATTAGTAATGAAGTATAAAATAAAAACAAAACAAAATTAAATAATGATTTAAGAAAAAAATCTTTTTCTAGCATATTAATAAAAGTGAAACCATTTTCCAAAAGTGAAACCAAGAGTGTTCTTATATACTCGATATATACCAGTAATTTTATATTGTGTGAGTAAGATCTTAAGAAGAAAGTTAAATGTATGAAAATAATACTTATAAACAGAAAAGTGGCTACTCATTAGCCTTTGAAACTGCTCGGAGTACATCTTTCGGCGTTTTAGAAACAAGGGATTTTATTAAAAAAATATAATAGATAACGAAAAAAAATCAATTGTGAAGCAGTGGGACATCATCGATTTATTATAAATGACAAACCACATATAACCATGTTTTATTTTGCAGAACTGAAATACCAAGTTATCCGATTTCTACATTGATTACATTACAAAATGAGTAAGGAAATGTGATATTTCAAGGCAAATTCAAATGAATTAATAAGACTAATATTTTAGTCAGTAATTAGAATAAAATAATAGCAGTCATAAAAAGATTTAATTTTATAACAATTGTTTTTAATATAACAATTTTATTACTATGCTAAAAATCAGTAGTTTCTATTCTTAATTATTTTCTTCACTTGGTCCTTAGTGTATAATCTGTTGTTATAAATATTATGGAGCCTTGAAACAAATGCTTCCTGAAATTAAGTACCAGGTGCGATTATTCGTATTGAACCAAAATTTAATTGAATTAATCGAATAACCAAAAATTAAGTTCTAAGAATATTCAAATAGTGTACTTGTCATTAAGAACATACAAGTATTCAAAATTTCAATGTGATAGCCAGTTAAGAAATGAGAGAAAAATTATTGTTGAAATTACGTTTATGAAATACGAATTCCATTAAAAAATCTGAAACAAATAATAAAGTTAAATACAAGCGTGCGAAAAGGCGATTAATTAGCTTTGAAATTTCAGCTAATTCTAATGTTTCGCCTTAAAATATTTAGAGCTTTTTTTTCTTATTTTATGAAATTTCAATTACTTTCGTATATTCGATTTGCATGGAATTTTTTTTCAAAGATAAGAAAATGTTTCAACTACAATTTTTTGAAATTTCTTCTCTGACTGCATATTTGTGACTTCGAAGAAAGAATGAATCAAATCTGAATATCCTAGTTGAACTTTGAAAGTTTCAAAAATCGCTGAAATTCTTTTTCAGGACGACATTTTATGCATCTATTTCTTTTTGGCTTATCTAACTGTCACATTACTCTTTTCTAGACCAAAAAAGAGACTTTATAAGAGTTTTAAGTGTTGTTAAATTTTATGCATATCACACAACACCTTTTTTTTCTCTTTGCTTCTTTGCATACTTTTATTTAATATAATTTATTTCAAGTTGTAAGAGATTTAAATTCACAATCAGTTGTTCCCAGTAGTTCTTGGTGTTGGAATTTTCTAATTTTGTACGCATGTGCTGTCCATGAAAAAGTACTGTTTCATTGTTTTTGAACTTTATTTATCTGCTAATTGATTCATTTAATTAAATTACTTTACAGATGAGTTGCGCTATCTGTTAATGAATTTACGAATACATTCAATCTAAGATTCTAAATATTTATAATGCTAAAATTATAAATCAAGGACTAAAAAACATTAAATTATCAAAATAAAAAAATCTGCTTTTTAATATATTTGTATAAGTGAATCTCTTAAAATAATTTTTATTAAATTTACTTTTGACAACAGTTGTAATTACCTAAGGACACAATTAAGTCTACAAATGTGAAACAAGGAATTATCATTCTACGGTAGAATCTATCTTAACCTGCAACAACGGGACTTTACCTACGCTCTATAAGATATTTTATGGATGATTGGATATATATTTCTAGAACTTACCTTTTTATGTTTTTTAAAATTATTTATAGAAATTTCATCATTGAAAGTACGTCTGTCGGGCTTTTCAGTCAGTTGACCATAATTAAATAACTAATATTTATATCGCACAGATTATACAAAATTAAAACACAATTACACAACTTTGTATCTGAAAAAAAAAAAAAAAAAAAAAAACCAATTACGTACTGTACTAAAATTTACATGTATTACATGAACATAAAAGATAAGTGTTTCTTTGTATGGTGATATATGATTTTGAAAAAACTATCATTGCATTTAGTGCGCAAATGCAGCTACTGCCAAAATACAGATGAATCAAATAAAATAGCAATATAAGAGAGAGAAAACGAAACTAATATATATATATATATATATATATATATATATATACGTAGAGATTTAATCAGGCCATTGCTGTTAAATATTTTTCCAATTTGTTGCAATAGATGTCGCCACGGGTATCACAAATATCGCTGAATCTCAACCCAATGCGTGTGACGTCAGAATTTAAGAAAAAGCGAACTGCGCATTCGCTCGCCGGACGGGGACCAGAGAGGGTCGTGTCGTTTCGATCATGTCTCTTGTAAAAACGTAACGTTTTTTCGCCATGAAACAATTGTTGACTACTCTTGGTGGCATCTATGGGTGATACTTTTTTTTTCTCTGTTGTAAATAGTCCTGTCGTAATTGTAAATGTCTTTTTCTTTACTGTAAATAAATTTCTTTCATATTCAAAAGCTTCTTTTTCTTCATTCAGCGACCCTAGACACTGAACTAAATGTGGTTGGATGGGCATTCTGTCCCACCCAATTCCTACATATATATATATATATATACTCGATGGAAAAAAATCCCAACACCAAGAAAATATTATTGTACAGTAATGAAATTTTAGGAATACATTTGTCTTTGTAACATATTTAATTGATTAAAGTTTCAAGATCACATGTAGAGCCATTGACGAGAAGAGCCATTTCAAATGTGAAATGTTGGTACATTAGTAACCGGTGTAACCGCCAGAATTTTGAATGCAAGCATGCAAACGTGCATGCATTGTGTCGTACAGGTGTCGGATATCAGTTTGTGGGATGGAGTTCCATGCCTGTTGCACTTGGGCGGTCAATGCAGGGACGGTTATGCTGGTTGTGGATGACGCTGGAGTTGTCGTCCAATGATGTCATATACGTGCTCGATTTGGGAAAGATCTGGTGATATAGCAGGCCAAGGAAACATGTCGACACTCTGTAGAGCATGTTGGGTTACAACAGCGGTATGAGGGCGAGCGTTATCCTGTTGGAAAACACCCCCTTGAATGCTGTTCATGAATGGCAGCACAACAGGCTGTATCACTAGACTGACGTACAAATTTGCAGTCAGGGTGCGTGGGATAACCACGAGAGTGCTCCTGCTGTCATACAAAATTGCTCCCCAAACCATAACTCCAGGAGTAGGCCCTGTGTGTCTAGGCCGCAGACAGGTCACTGGCAGGCGTTCACCTGTCCTCCTTCTAACCAACAAACGGCTATCACTGCGACCAAGGCAGAACCGGCTTTCATCAGAAAACACAACAGATCTCCACTCCGTCCTCCAATGAGCTCTAGCTTGACACCACTCACGTCGCAAACGGCAGTGGTTGGAGTCAGTGGAATGCACTGTACAGGGCGTCTGGCTTGGAGTTGTTCTTGAAGTAACCGATTTGTAACAGTTCGTTGTGTCACTGTGGTGCCAACTGCAGCTCGAATTTCAGCTGCAGACTCAGTAGGATTAGCCACAGCCATACGCCGAATACGACTGTCTTCCCTCTCAGTAGTACCACGTGGCCGCCCGAACCCGGTCTTCTTGAGGCAGTACCTTCCCTTGACTACTACCGCCAATACTCATGCACAGTGGATACATTCCTGCCAAGTCTTTCAGCAATATCGCGGAAAGAAAACCCACCTTTTCGTAGCCCTACAACACGACCTCGTTCAAACTCAGTGAGCTGTTGATAATGGCTTCTTCGTCTTCTCAGAGGCATCCTTGACTAACATTAACCCACTAAGTCAAATCTCAATTGTAAATAACGATCACGAACCTTACAGCGCTTATTTAAAGCAAACCTTATTTGCATGTTCATAGAGTCGCTACCAGCGCCACACTTACGCACGTAGCTCGAAATTTGAATCAACGTCATCTTTCAGATGTATAAACACGCCTACCAAATTTCGTTTATCTAGCACAGCTCCTTCCTAGTGTTGGGATTTTTTTCCATCAGTGTATATATATATATATATATATAATATGTATGCATGCAAATGATAAATAAAAGCAACGAAAATTTTGAATTTTCGCATCTATAATATATGAAAATTAAAAAAAAATGTTCATCTAAAAATATGTAGTTGACGTGAATTTATATTTATTTTAGAATGTATAATTCATCTAAGGCACAAATGCATTAATTAAAATAAAAAAAATAAAGTTCAAAAATGAATGAAATACATTTTAAGCTGTGGTTAAGATAAATTTATTAGTAACATTTATATTAACTTATGTGTCTCGTTGTAAAATATTCATTTTAACTAACACGTGCCTTTCAATGCCATTGTTCAAAGAATCATTATCTTTCCTCAGGTATCTCAATGTAGTCCCTTAATATTATTGTTTCACACATTTCCATCTTATTTCAGGAATTTCAAAGTGTTAAATTTAACAATTTAATGTCTAAACCGTCTGAAAAATGCTGATTAATGATGCACATTGCAAAAAGACATAAATAAAATTATGTTTAAACTTTATGCAAGTAATGAAGATTTGGAACATCTGGGGTCTTATTAGGAGAATAGGGCCCCTATTTAGAAACTATATTAGCTACTTGCTTTAGTTTTCACTAAGCTTTCACCGCATTTTTATCTCTTCTATCTTTAATACATTCTCAATTCTGAAGGGAAACAAAAAACACTGTCTTGAAAACCGAAAAAATTATGCAGGCTTAAAAATTTCTTTGACATATTTACTTTTATAATTTACTTACTGGCACCCGGCGAGTTGCTGCTGCAGATCATATGATATTGGAAATACCGTTTGGAATTTGAAATAGTTATCTTGTTTAATTAAGAATGTGTGGTGATATCTTAATAAGACAGATAACATCTACGGGAGATGAGCATGCTTTTGTCCTGTGGTTATGTTATCGGCCTTCAAATTAAAAGGTCCTAGGTTCTATTCCGAGCCCATTTCACTACCACAATGGTGACCTCGGACGTGATGAACTATCACCTTCAAGCAACTGATGTGTGGCGCCATCTACCCGCAACCAATGTCGTCAGACTCACTTGACGGAGCAACACAAAGTCGTCAGACTCACTTGACGCAACAATTCAAGCACGCTCGCCATAATGCTTGGCGTAACTAAAAAAAAAATTTCTCCGCTCGCCAACCAAAAATTGGGTACGGCGCATTAGACACACAGCAACCTCTCACTCAACAAACCAATTCATTACCACTCAACAACAACTCATATCGTTCGTCTAACTCACTGGTGGGTGAGTCTGTGGTGATATCTTAATCAGACAGATAACATCTACGGGATATGAGCATGCTTTTGTCCTGTGGTTATGTTATCGGCCTTCAAATTGAAAGGTCCCAGGTTCTATTCCGAGCCCATTTCACTACCACAAATGATAGGAAGAATGATATGTATTTTCTCGTCGACAGGGAATACATTGATTGAAATTAAAGGATATATAAAGGAGAAGCATAAATAGTATTTATTCTATTTTTGTTATTCTGTTCTACAAACAAATATTCATTTTTATATATTAGATTTGAGTGCTCTTTTAGAATTGTAAAGCTTGGTGTTTTTTCACAATGGTAGTGAAGGAAACTATTTATTGTATCTCGTGATTCATTTAATATTCGTTCCGAAGTTTCAAGATAAATGCTAGAAAACGTGATTAAAATATTTTCTTTTAAAACTGATTAAACATAGAAAATATACTTATACAATGGAATCGTTAATATAGTTTAAAAGATAATTTTTTGAAAACAAAGATGATGTAAAATTATTTGTACTATAGCATTTTCTGAAGTTACTGGAAAAAACTCTAAAATTTTATTAAATATTTAGTTAAAATTTCATACCTATAAAAGTGGTTAATCTAAACTTTCTCTCATACTCTTTAACAAAACTATAACCTCAGAGAAAGACTTTTATTGCATTTACATACTATAGCTACGAAATATTAACGTCTAGCTTCAATTTAGCATCAACACTGAAACTGTTTGTCTTCTTGGCGAGTTATTTGGTAGTTAATCCATGGTTAATAGATGCGGTAAATAGATCTGAAGATAATTTTTATATTTTAGATTATTGTATTATGCCTATAAACTTTGCGTAAGTGCAAGCAGTATGTTGTCGAAGTTTTTTTGGAATCGGATGAGCGGTACGGCACCGCATAAGAAACATACAAACATTCGTTTTTATTTATATAGATAAAAATTAGACTAGACTTTGTTGATTTATTTTTAATTGAGTGTGTGCAGAATTTTTTGCTATTAACGGTGCGAAAATAAATTCAAATATAAAATTATCTGGATTAACCTAGCCAGTATGCAATATCAGATTTAAAAAATAAAAATAGCTATATGCATTATTTTTTCCGCATTTGATAAGAACCTTTTTTTTTTTAAAAAAAATTGAGTTAAGAAAAAAAGAGCTTTTGTGAGTTCTTAAAAGTTTTGACACGCCGGTAATGGAGCCGAACCAATTCACTTGCCCGAGTAATTTTGGTTAAGCAAATGAATTAATCAAAAAATAAATTTGAATCTGATCGTGGGCCTCTTAAGAATGGGATCCAATTGGTCTTATTGACTAAAGACCATCTCCCTACAACAGGATATTATTTTCTTATTTTTATCAAAGAATAATCGGACAAATATGATTTTACCATTTTAATAAAGAGTAGATGAAAGGAGATGAAAAGGTGAATATTTATTTATTGTAACTTCTCGTTGTAGAAGTAATAATATTTGAACTTAATCTTTCAACAGCTATAATAGAAATAAGTTTCTAAAGTTGTTAAGTTTTTACAATAAAACTATTAGGAAAAATAAAAATAAAAGCTTTATGGTGTAGTTACACCAGCTGTTTCAAATATCTTCTTTTTTTCAGGATGTGCATAAAAACTCACTATTTCAAACTTGAAACAGTTCTGTGGGAAGTTGACAGATAGATATTGTTACGATACTAGATATAACAATGAGTTTCATTTGTCTGATAGTTATTTTCGTGAAATTTTCCTTTTGGTTAAAAGGAAATCCAGCTTTGTTTGTATATGGAGATAGTGGTAATAATCTATTCTAGGAATCAGTCTTTCAACAAAATACTTAGGAAGAAATTTTATTATTGTATAATATCTGATATTAAAGAATATCAACATGTTTTTATAACAAATATAAAAAAAATTAACTTTATATGATAAATATAAATACATAGTAGTCCTGAAAAGCTGTTGACCAAGTTTTGGTCAGACATAAAGTAGATCATTTTTGTAATATGGGTTTCAAACGCAAAGGGTGTACTTTAGAGGGGGGGGGGGCTCATTACCACTTATTTTGCAAAAGAAATGGATAATACGATTTAAAAGAATACAGATATACAAGTATACAGCATTACAGCTTCCATGAATTACAACTGAAATGTCATCTGCCGAATTATAAATATAATATCAATAAGGACGTCATTTCGATAGCAAACCAAAGTAAATATTCAAAAGATTTTCTGGAAGGAAGACGCTGCCCATGATTTACACATTGTTACTGAAGTAACTGTTCTGTGAACCATTAAAGCTGTATTTTACAGTTTGATATCCTTTTCTCATATGTAATTAATTGGCAAAAGGTCGCCTGTGAAATATAATATTTTGCTATCAAAGCTGTTTGTTTTGACGTGCATTATCATCCTGGACGCTAATTGATGGAGCTCAAAATCTTCTTGTAAAGTCAAAGAAAATTTTCAATAATTTTTTTAAAAAAATTATTAGATGGCCATCTATAGAAAATCATCAGCATATTTTAGAGTCACGTTTATTGAAAGAAATTTTGTTTTTTGATTGAAGAAAAACTGAATGCATAGCTAAAAAAATTAATTTTGAGAGATTCTGAGTCTAGAGTAACAAAATATGATATTTATAAAATGATGCATTGAAAATTAATATCATTGCAATGCAATAATATTGTAATGATATTGAATAATACCATAACAATCTAAAACTGTTATAGTATACACCATACATTATAAAACAGTAAAATATTCATATCCAAATAGTTGGAGATGAGCATAACTTGACAGATATTTTGCTCATTATGATGAGGGATGAATAATATTTAGATTTACTTTAAACATCTTTTTTTTTAAAAAAAAGAAGAATTTAACTTTTACCGTAAAGAAGTTATGTAGATAATGTGTGTGTGTGTTAGTTTCTGAAGTAAAATTGCTTTGCTATTAATACTTTCAACGGTACCGACGAGTTAAAGACAAATATCAATTCTTCTGGATGGTGAAATATTTTGTAATAAATAAATAAATGAAAACATAAAGGTATTTCTCAGATATGTGTTAGAAAGCTCAGCCTATCTAAACTGGAATAACAGAGAAATTTTAGTCCACAGAAACCTGTAACTGGAAGTATCTGAAAGACGAGATATCTCCTAGGTAGCTTTGAAAGTTTTAAATAACAATTATGTGTACAGTACAAATTAATATTAGTTCAAGGAGTAAATATTTTTATTTACAATTTGAAAATCTTAATATAAAAATATTGTTAAACGTTTTATTCGATACAATAAGGGAGAAGAATATGAAATGATAAGGAATGAAATAGGGATCAAATCAAATTCTTGCGATATAGCACATATATTTATAATAACTTCTAAATAAAGCAATTCACCTCCAAAATTGCATTGTTTAATCATAATATAATAATAATTTTATTTGCCGGTAGCGAATTAATATAAGAGAGGAATATATTTTTTTCACAATTCGAAACCCTTCGAATCAAAAGAATTTTTTAAAACGTTTGATTTAGAACGACAAGGGAGGAGAATATGATATATTAAAGGCAACGAAAAAACAGGCACTGAAATCAAATTCCTGTGGTATAACGTAGGTATAACCAAAAAAAAAAAGTCTCTCTGACACAATTAATCCCTTGCTTCACTCGAAGTAAAAAAAAGTCGAACACAGAATAAAAATGATTTAGATGTATTCGTGCCGCTGATGTATTGTCCCCAAATCCGAGTTATTTTGTGCTTATTCATAGGATGCATTTTTGTCCTTTTCACACCGATTTGAGTTAATTTGATTCACGAGACAGTTTACTTCAAAAGAATTAGGCTGATACGTTGACTGGACTTCAAATTTACTCCATTTTAGTTTTAGTGACCTTTTAAACGGAAATGGGATCCAACTAAACGCCATAATCATGAGCCTGTAAATGCAATTCTGGACTGCATTCAAAGGTCGTGTTTTGCAAGCAAAAATTAAATTTTCTTTTACTGTGGCTTTTTAGTGAGATAAATGTTTGCTAGAGTTTATCAATCGCTTGGTTTTGGATATATTTAGTATAAAAATTGACTAAAAATTTTTATGAGGAGATTTGAATGGAAAATATGATTTTTCATACCATGAAGCTGCTATTTGAAAAACTTTTTCAGATATATTCGTTTTTTTAAATGAATATTTACAGAATTTTTAATTCTGCTTCCAATAACATGTGCCAGTATCCACCTGGGAATCCTTCACACTCTCAATTCTCCAAAATTCTCTTGAATTTCTGACCTAAACCTCTTAAATTAAAATTTTATTTCTACAAAAATATGAAATGAAATGAAATCGAAATTTGTTAAAATTTTTTTCTGTATACTCGTTTTGTTTATTCAAACCAATTAAATGAAAAACGCAATAATTTAGATGGATGAAATTTCTATGTCGTTTTATCACATTTTTAGATTTGTATCTGATTTTTGACGAAATCCGTCAAGAAATTGATTGTTTGTCGCTTCTTGTATATGAGAAGATAATAACCATGCATGGAAGTAAAGTAACACAATGGTGCAGCAATCTAGATGGATGAATTATAGCACATGCCCTTTATATTATGTTTACTATATTGTGATGTTAAACAGAAAACGAAATGGCGAAAGTAAATAGGAGGATAAATAGAAAAATATTTGAAACTATATCCTGAATGCATATTTCTCATATACTTCGGTGTTTAAACTAGACCATAACGGTTGTTAGAAGAATCTTTCTGGTATAAAATTATCAAGTCCATTTGGGAATAGCTATTTAGTACCTTCAAAAGGAGAGATTAATTGAACCAGCAGATTTTGGTGTTTAAACATTCGATTAAATAATCTTCGGTGTGCATTCTGGTATGGAGATGGTGTGCATTCGGTGTGCATTCTGGTAGGAATATGGAGAGTAGATGGCATTCTCTGAATCTGATCACGCTCAAAAATATGAGGTTTTGCTCTGAATAATTTGTTAATACCTTCAAAAGAGGAATTTATTTAATAGTTTTTGGAGTAAGCGTTCGATTAAATGTTTTCACGATGGTATTGTTCGAGATCTTGAAGAATGGATGTCATCATCTCTATCTGATCACAATCCAAGGTCTGACTTAGAACAGCGCTTTAATTCCTTCAACTTAAGCGCCCACTTTTGGAGTTTAAATGGTTGATTAAATGTCTTCTCTCTGATATGGTCTAAAAGTTTGGAGAATGGATGTCACCCTTGCTATCTGATCCTAGTTCAAGATTTGTAAGACCCATACTAGAAAAATTCTTTAATATCTTGGAAACGGAGAATTAATCTAACTATTTTTGGAGCTCAAATGTTTGGGGACTTGAAAATTGTTTTCTGCACGAATAACTGAATATGTAGTTTTCAGGAACAACTATTAATACTTTTAATGTTCTTAACAATTGCTCAATCAATAATTTTTTCCTTCTTCAGTTATCATATGTTTTAAAAAAACATTAATTAAATTTCCCATTATTTCATAAAATGTTTTTTAAATCAAAATGAAGGAGGAATTCTACTTAAACAACCTTTTAACACTGTCATCAACATTCAACTTAAAAAGAACAATTTTAGAATCTTTAAATACCCGACTTTACAGTAAAAAACCTTTTGATAGCAAAAATTAATTAATGAATCTCCCTAACGGATATCCTGTCACAAATAACTTCCATCTTTTACTGAAAGCGAAAGGAATTTTTCATTTAAAATGATAATTAAAGCAGCTGATACAACTGTATTTCATGGAAGATGAATAGATTAATAAGCAAAAAAATGTAGAAAAGTATCCCAATAGCCTAAATAAGAACTATTTGTCTGCCATAGTGCAAGAGATCAATCTCTTTTAAAATGAATGGTAGAAGTAATATGACCGGGAAAACTAAGCTACCGGAACGGTAATGTTGGTATGTAAATAACATTTAAATCATCTAGCAAAATTTTTTTAAAGTCAAATCGTCTAAACTGATTTCGTGATGTACACTAACAGAGCCATAACTTTAACAATTTTATTTTTAACGGTCACTTAACTTTAAGCATAAGTTAAGCTTTGTTGTCTAAATGCCGGATTTGCCTTTACGTTTGCTTTTAGAACTTGTGGAATTTTTTTCTTCTAGTTCGGGAAGAACACATGCGATGGTTAACGATTGGCGACTTTTGTGATATGGTTACTAGATTGGAAGCGTTTTCGCAGTTTATTATTATTATATTTTATTTCTGATATTCACTTCGAACTTGACAGTCGTGATTTTCATGCTGATTAAATAATATTTTTAAAAACCAAGGATCAGTCGAGGTCTAATTGAGTATTTAGCTTTTTTTAAACCAGTTTTTCAGTTTTGCAAAAACAACAGAGCAATCGTAGTATTATACAATAAACTGAAAGAAAAAAAGCTTCTTGATGTATTTTCTTCTTTTCACTTTTTATTTTTCTTATGAGAAATATATTATTCTAATTATTGAAAAACTGACTTCGAGATTGTGAGGGATATTCAAGTTTTATCTGCTTCATTTCGATTTTTTTTGCAATTATATCTATTTGCCGTTTTGTGTTTGTGCAAGCAGTAACTCAAAACAGGGAATTTATAGATGGATTATATTTGGAATGTGTTCTTTTCTCTAGAATTTTAGATTTGTATTAAATTCTGGATTATATTCATGGAAATTAAAAGGAAGGGTATTTTATTTATTAAGAAACACGTCGTTTATTTTAACATAAATATAAGTGTATTAAGAATATGACCAAGGAGGAATATCTAATTTAATGCGATAAAATGACGTTGCTTATTGCATATAAGATAATAAGATTGATGAAAATAATTATTTAACTTTTTCTCTATCTCTATTCAGGACTGTGATGTTATAGTAATAAGGTCTCTGCTAAGAGACCAATGTGTTCTCTGCTCGTTCCATCTAAGAAACGTAAAATAAGTGGACCAGAAACTCTTCCGCTAGTGTGGATTGGACGTTTGGATGGCCGGAGATTGCCACTGAAATCTTTCTCTTCATCAGATCATGACTGTAAATTAGAAATATCCATACTAATGTTTCAAAATGAAACGCAGACTTAACTAGCTAAATTGGAGCACCATTATCGACTTTGCATTAAAATAAAAGTTTTTCATTTTTAGCAAAGTGTTCATACCAGCTCATCCCACGATTTCCGCGGATTGGCAAACAGTCCGTTTTCTAGTGCCTCCAGCGTTTTTAGCAATTTAGAGGGTTTATTTTTTACGATGACAGATTTTTATTATATCATATTATTATGTATAATTTATAGTATAAGTTCGCTTTGCTTTAAAAACATTTGAATTTAGTTGCAAATATCGCATCTAAATAAGGATTTTAAAAAATCACGTAATCAGAGGGTTAGCTTTAGAGGGAATTCTTCTTCACTAAGCAAGAGATGGAATATTTATCTCTTATTAATTATGATCTTATAAAAGTGACCTTTTTTGCACTACTTAAATTGTTCACCTATTTTTAAATTTGATTTATATTTCTTTTTAAAATCTTCCGGTTAGGTTTAGACCAGTAAAACGTCTTTACGTTCAATAATCATGAAAACGTGAACTGTAAGACTCTCTTACTTTTTACTTTAATATAGATAAATATGCACAAAAGACCGTGAAAAAGAAATAGTAGAAATAAGATCATTTCTACATGATTACAAAACATTTCGCTCAATAGGATGTATAAATAGAACTCCTATTAAGGCTCTATTCCCCATAATGAATGGTAAATCTTTCGTCCCTTTCTGTAATATACTATTAAGATTTATCTGATATGAACGATTTGATGGAAGTGGGAGCTTTTCTTTTCACCACCCTATAGTAAATGTCCCTTTTTCACTTACTTTTTATGTTTCTAAAGTTATGGAATTTTAAACCCTGATATATTTTCTAATATTTTAATAATTTTCAGAACAGGTTTATTAATTAATTAAATTTAATTTTGAAAATGTACTAGGGTCACAACCTGGTTCTGAATTCAGAAAAAAAACTTGTTTGAAATATTTCATAATATTTATATTAATGCATTATAGAAAATAAATAAAATAGAATAATTAGACCGACTTTTTAGTGCTATAATGGAAGTGTGCTTTAAAAATGGTATCTGTCAAACTTATTTTTGAAATCGTAACATCTATTACTTTTTAAAATTTTTTTTCTTAGTTTACTTACTATGAGTATAAATAAGCAGAATATCTAATAATATATAGCCTATTTTTGAATTCTAAAGACTCTCTTATGATTGAAAGCCATTGATTTTTACATAAATGCTGTTGCAACTACTATTTATAAATAAATAAATAAAAGCCCTTTTTTATACATAATATTATTAAGGAGATCAAGATGTTATTATTGTAGTATCTTTAGATTTTTGTTTGTTTTAAAAAAAGCAATTATCTATTAATACTTTAGCAGAAAAAAGTAATTTCTGGATCAAAATATGTATGATAAATAAATTGAATTAAAATAATTAAAAAACGAACTTTTACAAATGTATCAGATTGCATATTTCTTTGTTATTTTAATTGGTATTTATTCATTTTTCATTAAAATCTGTTACTTCTCAAGCTGACTATTAAGTAAATATACTGGCCCTAATCAAAATTTAATTTTATAACAGATAAACTTGCAATTAAAATAAATCTGAAATGAGTAAGCTGTTATATGATCAACGAGAGCATTGAATTGTACAAATTCCCATTAAGGAGGATAGTTGTACAATTTTTTCTTTAGCGAGTGGAAAAAACAAAAGAAGATTCCATCTTTAGAAATAGTACGAATCTGGCAAAGTTAATACAATTATTCAAAAATATAATAAGATTACTTATGTAACTAGATTTTTACTGCCGCAGTTGCAATTCAACCAATTCTTTTTTTTTTAAATTTATTTATTAAGGCGTTAAAATTACCATCATATCTCAGTACTTCTAACTCATTCCTTCAATTGTTGATCTGATTTCTTATTTCTGTCTATAGGTAATCGTCTACCAGAATTTGTCTCTTTAAAAGATTCGAATTCGTGATGAATTCGAATAGAGAATCCTCGAATAGTACTTTTGTCTCAATTCTCCTAAATCATTCTTTTCATTTTTCTGATATAGATACTTATTTTTCTCTATTGGCAATCGTATACCAGAATTCGTATCTTCGAAAAAATTCGAACTCATGATGAATTCGAATTATGAATGCCTGAATTGATTAAGTTTTACTCGCTATATATTTTAATAGCATTACATTTACTGAGGAATATTTATTTATTCTAAACAAAAAAATATTTATCTGAAAAGCATGAATGGAACAATTCAATTGTCTATAGTTTTCTCGTTTCCTTATTTCTAAATTTAAAAAATATTATGGAATAAACGGTATGCCAGAGTTAATTGAAATTTAAGCACCTAACAGCATTTGAAATTGGAAGTTTTATTTAAAAGTTCAGGGATATTATTGATATAAAATAATTTATTTGAAATATATTCTTGAAAGGGAAAAAATGTACGATAGCAATTCTTTCTTTGTTATGAATTTTTTTCCTAGGTTACGTACACAGATATTAAATTGCTTGAAAATAGAATATGCTTCTTCCTTAAGCAGCGGTATAGGTAGTAAGATGGTTTGTTTCGTGATACTGAAATGCATGAAATAAAAGTAAAATGTAATAGATTTTTTTTTATCAAAGCGATTCGGACCAGCCTTTGGAAAAAATATTTTCTAAATAAATCACTAGTATTTTAGAATTGAAAAATAGATATTTCAAATCTAGTTTTCGCTGTAAATTGTATTACAGCACTTTATCATAGTAAATCTATATTTCCCCCACTTGCTCAAGAGTTGAAATTCCATACCCCCTCCCCCCATTGTATGCAGTAACGGAAATCGCTGAAATAGGATTTCCACTGACGCGAAAAGTACTGTAATGGGAAAATCTTGTTTTATTCCTTCTTGATTCAATTAACAGAGAATTGAAAAATTCTATTTAAAGAACTACTAAATGTACCCCAAAAGTTATCAATATACTAAAAAACTAAATTAATTGTAACTGGTGAGCAATTTTGATTTGTTTTGTTTGACAGAGGCTAGATTTCTAAATTTGCAAAATTATTTCCCAATGTTATTTTTTTTTAAGTATTTTGTGTTTTCTCTTTTATATAAATCGTTATACCTTATCTCAGAAATGAAAATCAACTATTTTTATTCCCTATTTTGCTAAGGAACTTCACCTTTCTTATATATATATATATATATATGTTATATGTGCAAGTGCTAAAAGTATATGCGAAGAAGTCAAATGGGATTGAGATATATAAATTTCTTTGTTTGACTATTTATTTTTGATAGGTCTTACGTTTTTGTTAAATTCATTTCTTTATGTTAATAGTTGTACATTATAAACTTTATGCTTCATTCTAATTTAATATTATATGAGTTTCTTCGATTAGAGCAGCAAGATATTCTATCTAGCTAGATTATGCAGTTACATTTGGATATGCACTTTTAATATGATTTTCTTTACATTTTTAAACTGATAGATAACAATAATTTCATTTTTAATTTTTTATTTATATAATGAATTTACGTACGTCAACCATCTACACCTTTATTTGCTCATTGGAGATGTCTATACAAGGTGATCAAAATTAAACACTTCTACTTGTGGACTCTCTATACCAGGGCTTCTTAAACTTTTTTATATAGCGACCCCCTTCAAGCTTAGG
>JAPMOQ010033694.1:4933365-4943447 GCA_026543055.1 Argiope trifasciata
CTGCATTCGCGCACACTAAATACTATGATTGCCTTTTAAATTTTAAAATTAAATTTTAGTCTTGTTCGAATCCGAAATAGTTTTTGGTTCCAGTTTCCATAATTAGTTTCGTTTTCTCTTATATTGCTAATTCTCTTACATTCCTCCAGACTACTATACATCTTACTTCGAAAATGCCCGCTGTATAAAAAACAGGCTTTGAAAGAATAAGGGAAACCATTCACAAAGGAAATTATCCATTTTATCCAACTGCATTAAATTGTTTTTCTTTTTTATAAAGCAGCTATTCCAGACAATACCTTATCAGTAAAGCAAAATTATTCGAAAAGGAAATAAAATATGAAATGAGACTACTTTCTTCCTTAGCCAACAAGCCCAGATGACAGAGGCGTGTCATCTGACAAAAGAGAAGGGTTATTAATTCTTGATAAAGTGAGTGATTTAATATTTAACCTCTGATATGTCAGGAAACGTTAATCTGTGTCTTAAGAGAGTCAACAGAAAGTTGGGGTAATTAGTTTCACGGATTACGCCCGCTCGTATAAACTTTACCTCTGGAATTTCGTAAGAGGAAAACTCGTTACTCCGCTTTGATTTTTCAGTCTTAAATTCAAATGAGTGTTCATGGAGCTGGTAGTAGAGAATTGCTGAAAAATGAGATTCAGACAGCAATAGCTGTGTTTGGGGAAATGCAGATTATATATTTATTGGAATATAAAAGAATGGAATGGGATAAGACTACTTTAAATACTTATTTAAATATTAAAAAATGCCTAAATATTAAATTAATGCAGCCAATTTAGTTTCTTACAATTACTAAGTTGTGCAGTAGAGAAAAGCAAATGTATTCACATAAAGCTGAAAATAACATACACGAATGTACCTTTTTTTCATTCCAATTTAAAATTTCATTTAAAACTGATTGATAAATCTGTTTTGTTGCAGGAAAAATATTTATTCCTGTTTAAATGTCGGGGTGTAAAGGATTTGTATTTATTTTTCAAATAAATAATTCTATGTATAATATCTGATGACAGTATATCTTTTTTCTTATAGTAGAAAATTGCTGAATCAAAGCTAACGAAACCACAGTAAATATTTTATTTCTTCAAAAATTCGAAAACGGATTAAATGTATCTAAAAAGAATTACGGCAAGACTAAACGATAATTTTTGAGCTAAAAAGACGCAAAAAAAAGAATTATTGATATTAGGCAATTTTTATAAATAGAAAAAATACCTTTAATAAGTTAGAAAGTATAACCATAGTCAAAACTTTTCCAAATTATTATTTTTTTTAAAATTAAATGAAATATAATTTCAATAAATAAATAATTTTAATTAACAAACAACATGCAATATTTTAAGTGCAGCATTTTTACAATAAGACTTTAAAATAAACAGAAGAATTCTTGTCTAACTGATTTAAAAAGTGAGAAATTTTTGGTTCAAAAGATAGTATAGATACAGCAATACTATGTTCGCTCTAATTAAATGCTTTAAAAATATTACTTACTTATGATCATCAAGAGCATAATCTATGAAAGCAGCAAACAAACAAACAAAAAAAAATGAAATAGAAAAAACAATTTTTATGCTTGATTTAGTACCAACCAAAATAAATTCCAAATGTTGATGATATTTCAACATTGCGTTTAATGGAAAATTTAAAGAATGAATAGAAATATTCAACTTTGAAAGAAATTAAATTCATAGTTTTGATTATTTATATTCTAATGCAGACAAATTTCATCTAATGATTTAATTTTATAGGCGGATGAAAGTAAATGGATTATATAAAGTTGAACAGAATGCTCATAAATGCAGATTTATTTTATTTTATCACTTAATTCATCGTTAAATTAGCCTCAATGTTGAAAGAAAAGTCTACATTTTATCTTTATACTTGTTTTAGGTGAATTTTTTTTGCAAAGAAGAATGAATTGCATCATTTAGTTAACTCTATAATGTCTACTATTGCTTTTTTATTCTCAGCTTAGTTCCTTTTTATTGCTGTGGTATACCAATGAAGGAAGGAAAATCAATCTATATAACTCTGGAGATATTTATTCTGTATTATTATTATATACATTTATTTACTATTTTACCATTATTTTTTATTTCAACTTATCTCCTTTCTTTTTCTATTATGTTTGTCTGGATTTTCTGCATGAAAAGAGGTTGAAAAATACTATGCAGACATTCAAAACTTTTTTATACCAAACTATGTTGAGCTCTTTAAGATGTTTTAAAACTATGCTAGTGAAAATATGAAATTCAACCAGTATACAGCAGAATAAGAAATGTACATAAAAAAAAACTTTTCATTTATCATTCTTTTCTGTTAACTTAAATGTAATATCTTCAATACCGAGAAAAAATCCCTTTTTAAAATTTTTCTTGGTCATGTCTTAATTTTTAACGCCAATGAAGAACTAAATTCGGCATTCATTATAATTATTCATTGAATAACATTACTTATCGGCAAGAACATATATCTGTCTTTTAATTAGTGATTATCCGTGTAGAACTTGGAAAATTATGAGTTTATTTTATTATGGTTTCCTTAATGATATAATTTGCAAATAATTTTAATGTAAATTGAGGAGCTTAAGATTAGTATTTAAAGTCAGTAGAGTAATTTTGAATAACTACGGAATGCTTATTTATGCTTTGAAAAATTGTCCCATAAAAAAATCCCTTTATTCTTTGATGAAATAATATATATATATATAAAACAAAATAAGCCTGGCAGAAAGGAACACAACCGTTCATTTGGATTTTAGTTGTAGATGCATTTGCGCTCACTAAATACAATAGTTGATTTTTAAAATTTTAATTTTTAAACTTGTTTGAATACGAAATAATTTATAGTTTCCAGTTTTAGTTTCGTTTCCGAAATTAGTGTCGTTTCTGTTTCATTTACATAATTTTATTAATTATATTAGTTTAGATTTGTTTCGTTAATTAGTTCTATTTCATTTACTTTTCATTTTGTGAATTGTAAGCGTTTATTTCCGAATTGAATTTTAATTTCGATTTTGATCTAATTTGTTTCGTTTTAATTTTTGTTGACCAGGAAATAGGGTTTAATTATTTTAATTCTTTTATGGTTGTGTATATATATATATATATATATATATATATATATATATATATATAAGCTAAGTAAAAGAGGAATACAATAGTATCAAAATTACAGCAAATAGAAAAAGAATCCGATTGATGATTTAATTTGGATTAACTTACAGAGAATACCAATATTGTTACAATTTGTTATCCTGAAGAATTAATTTTAACAGAAACAGACAAAAATCATCATGAAGCTACTTATCTGGATTTGAGAATCGAAATTACTAATGATAAAACAATAGTTGTTATTTATGATAAAAGAGACGAATTCAGCTTTCAAATAATTAAACTCTGTAATTTTCACTCTAATCTTAACTTTAAAATTTTCAAAAATTTAATATTCTTACAATTTAATAAAATTAAAACAATTTGTAATAACAAAATTTCATTTATAAAAGCAACAAATAGTTTTATTGAAAATTTAAACAATAATGATTTTTCCAAAAACTACTGCAATACCAATATTAAAAAAAAGAAAAAGAAAAGAAATGATGAAATATTAATTATATAGATGGCGCTCAGGAACTCCATTTATCTTTTTTTCTCTGCTTGACACTGTATTATAATTGGAATGGCAGTTGGGGTGATATGGTGTTGCTGGTATGTTCTTTCCCTTTTTGTTTTCTTAATTAATTGTGTATATCGTTTAAATTTTTGGTTGAATATTCTTATGAAGTTTTATTTTATATATTTTCGTTTTATTTGGTGATGTTTTTAATGTTGCTTTTTTTTTTTGTTAAAATTGATTTTTTTTTTGCCTTAATTTTCGGGGCATTTTCGGGTCACGAGGGGTTAATACTGTTGGACATTGTCCGATTCCTCACAGAAAAAATTCCTTATTTTGAATTCTTGCCTGAGGCTGACCCTTGAAAAAGTCTTCTGGACAGATTTTTTTTCTATTTGTTGTAATTTTGATTCTATTGCATACCTTTTTTACTTAGCTTATATTTATAATGAATTTAGATTCGTCTGTATTTTAGTTGTAGCTGCATTTGCGCTCACTAAATACAATGATTGGTTATTTCAAAATTTAAAGTTTTAAACTTGTTCGAATCCGAAATAAATGTTAGTTTCGATTCCAATTTTTAGTTTCGTTTCCGTAATTAGTTTCATTTACTTAATCATATTAATTTAGGTTTGTTCCATAAATAGGTTTTATTTCATTTTTGTGAACTTTTTGTTGTTTAATTCCGATTTCGATGTAATTAGTTTCGATTTAATTTTTGTTGACTCAGGAAGTGGGTTTTAATTATTTCATGATTTTATAGTTGTTATACATAATTTTTATAGTTTATATTTTAATAGTTTAAATAACTTTTAACTATTTACCAAATGACAAAACTAATTAATCATTAAATAAAAATAAAACAGTTTGGAAATTTTGAAATAAAAAAATAATTAGGTTATTTTAATTTCTATAAAACTGTTCCAAATGTTGCTTTGAAAATAACGTTTCTTATTTATATTCTCTATAAATTAAAAGTTTACTTTAAGATCAATTTATTTTATGGCAAAATCTCAAATAAGTTTATCTCATTCTTTTCATATAAATTTATAATTTATTATCATTATTGAAACAATCCTCACTGCCTCTAGAAATTCAATATGTAGAGCTTAATAAAAATCCCAAGAATAAAGATACGTCACAAAAATGGAATTTGAGAGAAAAAATAGCTCCTGAACGAACATTCTTCTTCTTTTCCTTTTTATTTTTATTTTAAAGCTCCATTTCAAAGAAAAATGAACCAGTTTTAAATAAAAGTATAAAAAATTAAAAGGCATTGAAATGGATTATAATTTCAAATAATTATAAACCAGTGTTTCTGTTCGAATTATTATCCTCGATTTATTTAAAACGTTAAACCTCTGTCTGATATTTCAAATAGACTATTTCACGAAAATTCTAATTTTTGATTTAAAAAACAAAACGAAACAAAAAAAAACCCAGATTTATCTGCTTTGATTTGGCCTTTCTGAAAAAATGAAAAATTTCATTTTTTAAAAATCATACTCAAGCATGATTTTAAAAAAAATGAAATTTTTCATTTTTTCATTCTACTCTTTTTAAATATCATATGAATTGTATCGCTCGCATCATATGAATTGTTTCTCTCGCATCATATTTAAAGATTTTTACTGATAATTGAATCGAACGACCATGCAAAGATCTGAAAATTTTGTAAAACTATGTACACTATTTCGCTATATCCACCTAGCATTTCGCATTGCATTCGTGGCGCCATCTATTATTTAATAAGCTCATTAGATTAATATACTTGATATTGATTATTTATGCACGAAATCACACCGACATTCTAATTTTTGATTTAAAAAAAATTAGAATTAAGTGCTTTTAATTGATTCAAATATATGTATTTTTCATTTAGTTGAAATAAATTTGTTTTTCTGTTTAAAACAACATGGAAAGGCTGTGAAAAAGTAATATATAAAGTGTAAATTAAGAGAGGTCATGATTTGTAAATGGGATAATATCTTCAGTTATTTTAAAGGAATACTGCGATGTTTCACTTTTTTGCATAACATTTTAAGCTAATAATTATGCGAATAACTTAGAATTACTAAGAAATAATTGCAATAAATGGCATTTGCTCTGAAGATCCACAAATATGAACTACTAGCCGCCTTTGGAAATCAGCTGGTTCGCCATGAGTAATGCGTTCTAAAATTTTCAATTAAATCATATATTTATTAGCCAAAATTTAAGAAATAGTTAAAGTTAAAAGATTCAGTTATTAGTAGTTAAAGAGTCGGTAACTTTATTCGGAAAAACTTTGAGTTTAATGCTCTAATAATTATCGATTATGCTTCCAAAATATTAAAAATGTTTTTTTCGGTGATATTGCCAAAATGTTAAATATTTTTTTTAAAGAAAGAGAAAAAAGGAAAAAAATTATTGAATTAATGATACAGATATTGCAAACGATTATAGAAATATGCCAATAAGTCGGGATTTCAATGCATATCCTGTCTAAATTCAATCAGGTTTACTGTAAATAAAGATAATTTATGGAATTAATGATATAGATTTTGCAAACAATCATAGAAACCTTTGCTTTGCATTTATTTTTTAAGAAAATATCACATTTTATGTTTCTTTCATTTTATCCGGTCACGTGCTAAAAGTGGCATTTCTTTAGATTTGATTTGCGATGATAGTTGTTTTTTTATTTGAACTTCCGGCATTGTTTTATTTTATTTTATCCAGTCACGTGCTAAAAAAAACATGGTTAAAATATTTCTTTAAAAATTCGTTAAAAATAGAAGCTTGAGTTATACATTAAAAAACTGATACCATTAGAAAGCTAATTTTTTTATCTTTAAATTGATGTTAAAATCATGTTTGTCCGATTATATTTTCAGAAGTTATAGTGGAAAAACGTCGAAATTTCGCTTAAATTTTTATTAATTCAAATTCTAATTAAAAATTCGAAAAAAGGGTCCCGAGATGCACATTCCCGACCTCCAAGGTATACATGTACCAAATTTGGTAGCAGTAGGTCCAACGGTCTGGCCTGTAGAGCGCCAACACACACCCACACACCCACACCCACATAAACCCACACCACTTCTAAATAAACATGAAAAAAGAAATAAAATATACAAATTTTGAACTTTCTTAATATAAATTTAGAAAATGATTCTACTAAATATTTTTTGTAGTGGATTGTATGAATTGTCATAAACGCATAAGGGATTGCTAATGCAATACTTAAATGGACGGTACAACCTTATCTGTGGTTTGAATGTTTCTGAGATGACGGAATGAAATGTTTTGTTAGCATGCAATAGTTTATCTTCATTAACGTTGCGCAATCAGATCTGCCTTGATGCCTGACGACTGGTTATGATATGGTGGCCTCTCTTAATTGGGAGTAATGAAACTCATAGTATAGCCACTTAATTAGGTATATCTATTATATTTAATGAGTGGTCTCGTTTATATCTCGGAATGGCTTCTATTCTTTAAAGAGGATACAACAAAACTATTTACCTATAATATTGGATGTCAGGACGAAAAATATTTAAAAATAACGCGTATAAATCTTAATTAGAATGAAGAAGACTACTCATCAGGTTTCTTTTCAGATTATTTCTGTTGAATGACGGTGGAATCAGTTGGCTCTAAAGCATAAATTAACTCTTAACAACCTAAAGTGTAATTAAATCAATTACCACACATATATACTGTTTTAAATAATCTGAATTGTTAAATTTTTATTTATGCAAAAACAGTTTGATGAACCCTAAACTAAAAATTAAAAAAAAAAATAATAATAATGTTCTATATCTGAACCTTTTAAAGGGCAACATTGATGATGATTTTTTCTAACATATCGCTTTGAAAAAAAGCATTATTTAAAAATAATTTTAAATCTTCATGAAAACACGCTGGTATACTTTTAGTCATTTAAATTTTCTGTTTAGATGCCTTAAGAGGATGATTTCAGGGAAAACGACGTAATTTAGTCGTAGTCCGAGGATGATGGTGGTAATTGAGCCGGAACTCCTTCTCCAAATTTTTCAGATACACGCGTTGTAATTTTAAAGGAATATAAAGTCAAATTTCTAAACATAAAATAATTACAGAAAAAGTTAAAAAGGCTTTTAGAAAAAAAAGTGTGTGTGTGTGTGTGTGAGAGAGAGAGAGAAAGAAAAGAAAATTGCAGGAAGGGAAAAAAATTGTAAGGAAATTTTTAAAAGAAGGAAAAAAAGTAAATAAACTATTTAAATAACTATATAAAAAAGAAACTTTCCAAAAAAGAAAAGAAAATATCTTTCTTAAGAGAATGGACGGATTTAAGAACAAAAGAAAGTTTTAAAAAGAAAGGAAAGAATAAAAGAAATTTTCTAAAGAAGAAGAAAAAACATCCAAATAAGAAATAAAAGAAAATTTAAAAAAAAAAAAGAACGGAAAAAAAAGAAAATAGAATATCTCTATGAAACAATAGAAACTTTTAACAGAAAAAAGAAAAGAAAAAAAAATTCTTTTTTCATTCATAAAAAAAAAAAAAAATCCCTAACAAAATTATCCAAAGAAAGAAAAAAAAACCCCAGACAAATTGAAATAAAATAAAATTAAAGAAAAGTTTGAAAATTTTTTAAAGAAAGAAGGAAAAAAAAAAAAAGGAAACTATGAAAGAAAAAAGCATATACAGCAGTTTTCTAATTAGTTTTAATACTTCTTATCATATATACTTACGAAGTTACAATATTTTAAACTTTGTACGAAATTGTAGAACCTCCTGGAAAAAAAGAAATAAAGCAAAAAGATATGTATTCCCTCTTTTGAATAATTTCTCTTCGAAACAAACGTAAAAACTGTATGAATAATAAGGAAGACAATGAAGCATCATAATTTCTAAATATGTATCCACTTCAAAATGTCATTTGTTACAAACGATAAATGCAATAAAATTACTAACCCGTTCCTCGGGAGAAAGGAAAAAGAGTTAATTTCCGCTTTATTGAATACCCTGACAACATTAGAGAAGAGAGCACGCATTGGAGTTAATTTTTAATGTCACGATATCAGGGCGTTTGAAGCTGTATTTGATGAAATTCTTATCATTAAAGAAATATATAGTAAAAAGTAAAGAAAAATCGATTCCTTTACTTCTACATTGTAATGACATGTTATTAAATTAAATTGAATAAAAGTCATCGGTGTCAAGATTTCATTGCCGTTCTTTCCCTTTTTCATTATTTTGTAACGTTAAAGCGAGGAAATGCGTTAAATAGTTTGACATAACCTTCCACTGCAAACAATGAAAAACACTATTTCGAGAAGGTTATCTTCGTTTTGTCAAATAGTACTTATGAAATGTTTTCATCTTAAAAGAATGCTGAAAGAGCGTGCTTTTATGCTTATGGTTCTCGTAATGAAATATGACCTAAATGGAAAAGTTTCGTTTTTAAAAATCAGCTCTTGAAGGAGAAAGATCGTAAAATGAGTTAATAGTTTTGACTACTTTATATTTTATAGGCGAAGTTATGTCAGGATATCACGTCTTGAGGATGGAAATGAAAAAAAGTAATAATAGCGAATGGAAGAAATGGTTGGATTTCCTGCGTCTATTGGTGAAATAAAAGAAAAAATCTAGTTCCTTACAAATATTTAATTGAATGGAACAGCTTTTGGAAGATTTTATGGTGCATGTCACAAAATTATTCAATTTATAGGGCATTTCTGAACCCTTTGTTTTCATCAAAGTTCATTCACAATGATTGATTCTATTGAACTATTTTCTATGCGTTTTTTAGCTAAAATCTAAATCTGTAATATATGAATATTCTATCCTGATAATCTTGGGGAAAAAAACCCTCATGGCACATGAAACTCAAGAAAAGTCAAGAGAATACTAAGTGATCATAAGTTTTAAGATTTTATGGGTATAAAACCATGTATTTTTCTTCTCTAAATTTAAAACTTGAATGGTTGGACATAAGATAGCTTTTTGAAAATAAAGATAGTTAAGATATTAAATTAAAAAATAAAAACTGAACATTATGGTTATTTATCAATCATTAACGAAGTTTTAATTTCGGGAGTTTTAAGTATCTGTACTACCTTGTACCTCAGCTCTGATTGACAGATTTTATTTTATAACCTATGGTGGAGTATTGATTTCTAGAAGGTGGCTATAAACTTTAAGGACAGCTCAGATCCATAAGAAAAAGTAATTTTTATAAAGCAAAGGGTATCCATAACTGGGAATGATTTGTCATTAAAAGGAAAGGATATATCAGATAAAAAAGTAAAGAAACACATTTTCACAAAAGCACTAAATAAAATTGCATGAAGAACGACATTATAAATGATGCGTATTATGTCAGAAATGATGACAATTTAAACCAGTATTAACAACTAATCTTTGTAATAATCAAGTATGTATATAAAGAACTTGTCCCCTGAAGATATACCTTTCTCAT
>JAPMOQ010033694.1:4943457-4977805 GCA_026543055.1 Argiope trifasciata
ACCATTACTGGCCACAGAACAAGCACTCCCGTAGGAAACACGTACTGGCCTCGGTAGAGGGTAGTCAATCTCAGATTATTTCAGAACCCACTAGGGCGGTGAGAGCCAAACACCCTACCAGCAGCATCCCATTTCCAAATTTGAGGTGTTTCAGAAGAAATGGATACTGCCTATCTCCTTCTGTGTAAGTTTGGAAAGACAAAGTGCCGAATACCATGTAAATATCTGTGATTAAAAATATTATTTCTCTAAAAGATTAATAACAATTTATTTTAAATTAAAGGTTGTTCTAAATTTGAATATAAATTTTTTAAAAATGTATTGTAATATTTTGTTGCTCATTTATTTAAAAAATTGTATCTGTTTCATTCAGAAAGATAAAATTTTTTTTTAAGGGGGATTATTTTATTTATCTTGCTTTATCGTTATAAAGATAAAATTTTTCATTCAACTTTTCATTCATTTTTTGAAATATATTTTAATTTTGTGCACTTATAAGATTTTAATAACGATACAATATTTCATTACTTTGAAAAATGAATTATTAGCTGATCATTTAACTTAATTGGATTTTGATTATATTTCTTAAAGGAATTGAATCAAATTTTATTTTAAGCCATCTGATAATATATTTGAAAAAAAAAATTACTCCATAATATTTTTAATAAGGAGTAATGAATCAAGAATTAAAAAGAAAATAATAAAAAGGAAAGAATTCTATTTATTTTAGCATAAAAATAAAAGTGCATTTTAAAGATATTTTCTTTATTCTTTCATCGGATTTGAGAATGAAACATCACGAAGATTCAAAACTTTATCTAAACAAACAAAAAGAAATTCGAATATTTCCATGAAAATATATGAATAAAGATAATAAATTTCGTTCTCCGGAAAACAAAGATTTGGGAAGAAACAAAAAATTCAATTTTTTAATCCTAGATCTGGGAAGATTCTCAGTATGACAACCCCAAAACTTATAGACAGTGATATATTTATATTTGCAATTTAAACTTACCAGTTTCTCGACTTCCTTGTTGATTTTAATTCCACATTTTCTTATAATTCATATGCGAAATTGAATTTTGAAACGGATGAAAAGAATTTGTGGTATAAATTTTTTGTCATTGCAGAAACTACTACTTTATGATAAAAAAATTAAAAATAAATAAAATTAAAATAAAATAAAAAATTACCCTTATTTTTGCTTTTTTTTTCCCCTTTTCTCTTAAAATGACATTTTTAGCTTGATGTAAATAAGTAATAATGATAATAAATATTTTCATGTGTAAACTAATTCTCTTTTGTTCTTATTAAAAGTGGCCTTGCTGATATTTTTATTACTTTATTCTTTAACTATACTCCATATTTCATTTCTATTTCAGAAAAAGTAGCTATGATCATTTAAATGTAATACATGAATTCCAATTATACCTTCATATTTTTTGCACTTATTCGCAATTTTATGAATTCTTTACAAAACTTTTTTTTCGGCATTTTTTTTATTAACTATGACAACATCGCGAAATGTAATAATCGCTTTGCATATTCTTATACGAATAAAACATCGGCACACTCAGTTATGTTTATAGCCTTTTTATGTATAGTTTCTCACAAAAAAAACACTAGGAATTTAAATAAATAAATAGTAGCTACAAAAGGTGTACTTTTGATATCATTTTTTTTTGCAATGGGGGCCATTATGAGACATAATAGGCAAGTTGCTTTCATATGAAAATGTATTATTACATTTTGATTCTGTGCTAACTAGGCGGAAAAATCGCAATTAAATTCAAAATGTGTTCTGTTTAAATGCGCATTTGTTGTCTCTCGGATGAAATTATTGTCATATTATTTTAATGAAGGAAATAGATGTCTTATCATCGATTTATATATATATATATATATATTGCTCGAATAGTATGTGATAACAAATTATTATAATAAAATAAACCACTTATAAAATTTCTGTTTTTGAAATAATAAATGCGATGTTAAATCTTACAACTAAATCAATCACATTAATGCTAAAGCCTATTATTAAGCTTTATTTTCGCAATCTATGAAAAGAAAGGAGTAGAAATCAGGTAAATTGAAAATCTATTTAATTTAAACCTGCATCTTTATTATTCACAGCATTAAACTGCGTCATTTTATTTCAATTAGCTTAAAATGGAATTCTTTTTAACAATTTATGTTCTTGCCCCTAATAAAAATCTGCATACAAAACCATGCAGATATGCTCCGACTATGTACATTCTTGGGATAAATATTTATAAATTTGTTGTTCATATGCTCTTTTTATACAAACCTGTTCAGACAAATATGTACAAACTTGTTTCTTAAATGTGCTTTTTATGCAGAGTATTCGTAATTGAGAAATTTTATTTTAAAGTTGTCTACGATGAGACTGGAACTTAGAAAATTATGAATTTTTTTAGATATATTGAAAGTATGGGACTTTGTATTGAACGAATAAAAAAATTTCAAGATTTCGTCGACAGAAGGCGTTTTCAATGATATGCACATTTGCAGTTTTTTTCTTAACTTCAAATTTCCCCCCTTATTATTCATAGTTCATCATGATATATTAAGTCATATCCCTTAAATTACACAAGGTTTAATCACAATCTTTTCACAAGATTCAATTGAGACTTTTACACACTGTAAATGAAGTCCCTTAAAGACCTGGTTCTCGGTGGCCTGGAGGTAAGGTTTCTGCTTCGAAACCGGAGGGCTTCAAGTTTCAGGCTCGATTCCCCAGAAAAACTGGCGTGCAAGCGTGTCTGATACTCACTAAATCCTTCTGGGCCAAATACCCTCCGGCTGGTATGTTGTGGAGAGGAGGTGCCAGCTCAGGTATCGTTTTCTTCATCTGATTAAGGTTCAAAATTACTACATCCCAAACTGGCTCTAGTGTTGTTTTAAAACAGGAAGGTAATTCAATTAAACTAAATTAAATCTTTAAAAACCGTTTTCTTTGCATCTTCGAAAGCAATTGCCATCGAACATACTGGTGATCGATTAAAATTTATTTAAAAAACTGTCATCTTGATATTTAATAAGAGAAAAACGAAACATTTAAGTCATGAAATGTCTTTCGCGGCAGGTACTCGAGTTTCCCAATGAAATTTATCATCAATACACTCCTGTGAGTGTGGTGTGAAAGTTTGGAAAGGGGGATTCCATCTCAGGTGGTTTCCATGTCATCTGACAGCGGTTAAAAATTAAGAGGTCCGTCCCCAAATAGCCTTAGCTTTGCTTTAAAACGAGACGTTAATATAACTAAACCAAACTCACGGCTCATTAAAGAAGTGTAAGTCGTTAGTTGCACTGATTCGAAAACCTTTTCGATATGAATTTTTTGAAAGATTTAAAAGAACAAAGAAAGTGAAACACAGTCCTTCATTTTATCAGTACAGGGGTCAACTTGTATAGAGACTGCTTACACAGGATTTCAAGACTCGATGCCACTTCTCACATTAGTTTCTTGTTGGCTTTGAAGTTGAGTCAACATGCTCTTGAAATATCTTCTAAACAGACGAAGCACAGTCTCATTTAAAGATTCGGTGAATACTATCAACTGTCGAATTTGGGAACTAGAAAATAAGCGTTCAATCCAACAGGTTCTGTTGTAGTTACCAAAAGTAACGGTGAGGTGCACTCACCGTTTACTACATCATTTATAATCGGATTTATTGCACCCACTACATCATTTATAATCGGCCCGCATTTCTATGAGGAATTTAGTAATGTGTAATTCATTAAAAAAGTTATTTGAAGGTGTAATTTTGAACTTTTTTTGTTTTCTCAAACAAGTTCCCATTCTTTCATTATATTCTACATAAAATTTTACAACTTTCTCGCCAATAATTTTGCTTGCAGACAGCTGTAAAATGGGATTGTTTGATTAGAGATACCTTGTATATTATTGCGTATACATAAAAAAAATAAAATGGCAATCAGTTATAAAAATTATACATTTTAAATATTACAAAACGTTTTGCTAACACTAAGAGATTATAAAACTGTTGCTATTTCGTAAAAGCATATATGTCAGTTTCGATTCTGTGATCCAATAAAGGTTGGGAGAAATATAAAATTGGAACCATAGAGCAATTTTTAAATTTTAAAAAAGTTTATTCTGCTTCATAAGTTTTTTTTTGAATGAATAAACATAAAAAAATGAACGAAGAGAATTTTTTTAAAAGAAAAGAACATTTATAAAAACTTCATCCTTTAATGTTGATCATAGAAGATAATAAAACAGTCACATCGGTGTAAAAACCCACTACTAAGCTTTGTGATCCTCTAAAAGGACGAAAAATAAAATTCAATTAATTTCAAAATAGATTTTTAAAATTTGAGCATACTTATTTTATTGTTTAAAATTTCTTGAGAGCAAAAAACTTTTTTTTTTGTTAGTTAAGTGGTCTTTAAGACAAGAATTTGATTTTTTGAAAATACTTCAGGTTTTATTCGTTAAGTGGTTACTATTTTTCTGAAGGGTTTAAGTAAAACTTTTTAAAGAAAAAGAGCTCAATCTGTGAATTTATGATTTGAAAATGAGGAACACTGTATGCATTTCGAAAGTACATGATATTCAGATTGGGTGATACTTTTTTAGTCAGAATTTTTTTTGATTAGACATTCAAACTGGAGCTCTATTTTAGATTATAAAAAAATTGTTTCCAAATTGCTTTTACGCAAGCAATAAATTATTAATCATATTAAGGTTTTTTCAAGATAATTTTAATTTTGGGAGATTTCGGGCATTAGGAATTCCATCTAAATGCATTTAATTTTCAGTTTTCTCTGTATTTCCCAAACAAATTTTTTTAAATGGATAATCTACATAATTTATTTAAGTGCAACAAATAGAATAGCATTCAGAAAGTTTTTTTTTTAAATTGTGGATCTTGGTGATTTTGGGAATTATCTAACACATATTTGAATCAATATTTCTTTCATCAAACTAAATAAATCTTATTGCAGTCATTTATTATTTTTTAAAAAATTAGTTACAAAATTTTGCATACTTAACATGGATGATCATCATTTATAATAAATTACAGATTATGAAATCATTACATTTATGATTAATTGCAGAAATGATATATTTCTGATGCCAACTTTTAGACAAGAAAATATTTTAGATTATTAGAAAAAAAAATTACTTTTCGTTAACGAAGTGTACAAAGAAAAAATTATTATAATGGTAGAGAAATTTGACCTATAAATTTTAATTTTTAGACTTCATCGAGTTCAAACCTTCCATTTTTGGATTATATTAAGAAAAAATTCCGATCCTTTTTTTACTATATCCAAAAATACATTTCTAAAATTGTATTTGTGGGTTTGCATATCAGTCGATGTTTAGATAAAAGCTAAAATTCGTCACTTGAAGAGTTCACCACATTCAAAAAATTAATTTTTAAATTACAATAAATTTTAAATTTTAGATTTTTAAATTTCAATTCATTATCATTATCACGCCCCACCAGAAAAAAAAACTCTCTACCTTTCTGATATTCAATTTGTCCGTCTGTGTTTATTATGATGTCGTGTCCGTGTTGCCATGGAAAGGAGTGCAGTAGCTTCTGAGGGTAAAGATCTCTGAGCACCCGAATTCAGAAGTCTAACTTCTACCTTAAATAAATATGAAACACAAACACATTCGCTTACACAATCCCTTTTTACAGGGTGACACATTCATACATTTTACAGATAGGACACAGAAGAACAACCATGCCTAAACCGGGACTCGAACTCGAGACGCCCAGATCACTGGAAAGGCACGCTATCCCTATACCAGGATGCCGTCCGTCTGTATTTTTATGAACATAGTAATTCAAAAGCCTGAAGAGCTGGATTGGTGGAATGCGGCATCTAATTTTTTGCATCAAATTTTAAATTTATATCACATTTTGAGTTTAATCTGTCAATAGAAGATTGTAGCATTTATTAGAAAATCATATATCCGAATCAGTTTTTGAATCCAATTCCTCAAGAATATATACATGTGTTTGACTATAAACATGTTTAGCAATCAGTAGGGGAATCCAATGGACAACTGACAATTTGAAATTAGATATTTAATTGATATTTTTATATTAAAATTTTGTATTTAATTTTGAATCATATTCATAAATAGAAATATGTATGATTCTACAATGCATATTTCATTTACTTTTCGAAATGATGGAATTAAAGTTAAAGCAGTTTATATTTTGTTGAAGTATACAGAACAAAAAAAGGAGATAACACTCTTAATAATTTTTAACTTTCATTATTGTTACTAAGCTTTATCCGAATCTAAAACTTTAATGCACCATTGCAGAGTAACTTTTCACATAATCCTGTTGATTTTATAATATAATTAATTTCTAGGGAAATTTAATATTCATTAAAGAATAAAATCTTCATTGTACTGATATATACAGACATCACAGAAAATTTAAGTAATGTAACATCGTGCTGATGAATGTTACCTTAATCAACGCCTTTATTATTAATTCATATTCTGGTTATTCTTTTCGTAAAATTCTTCTACTGTCAAGAGATTTCACTAAGAAACTCAAATACAGAACACTTTTTGAAATAGAAGCAATTTCGAAAGAGAAAGAAAAAATTGGAAAGGAACGATTTGCCGCACTTTTCCCGCATTTTGTGTATTCGTCAATGTCACCACATTCTTTTGTTGGATTTCACGTTGGTTATTCAGATTTTTTTTTCATTGGAGGATTTGGGTTGCTTTGGAGTAAACTATTTTCGACTACTTCATACATAACGTCTAGCTCTTTTTATTCTGTTTATTTTAGCACTGTACTTTTCAGTATTTCCCTGAAGATACCATTTGTGAAACTTTGTCTGGTTGTCATGGTGCTGAATTTTCTATCTAATATAATCATTTCAGAAACAAGCAGAAAAAGGATTTTAGTTTATTTAAATTTTGAAGTTACGGAATTCATCTGATAAGCGACTAAAAGGTTTTTAGGTTGATATTAGACTAACACTGAAAGAAAGTATAAGATTCCATCTATTTTAATGTCCAGAATTGCAGAAAAACGGTGAAAATCAAATTGAAACTGAAAATTAAATGCTATATTTTAGGAAATGATGCATTGGTCTTGAAAAAAATAGAAAAAAAGAGAGAGAAAAAGTTTTTATTTATAGACTGGAAGCAGAAAATAACTTGTTAAAGAAAATAAGTCGGTCAAAACGAAACCAGAAAAGTAAGAGGCGTAATAGATAATTGAAATTTTTATCATTTTCATAATATATTTTTGATCTCTAAAGCAGTGATTCTCAACCTGTGGGGCGCGCCCCCCAAGGGGGGCGCAAGCACACTAATGGGGGGGCGCGAGCATATCCAAGAGAAAATGTTATTTAAAAAAATTGATTAAGTTACTGAAAGGAAAGAACACACACATACAAAACAAAATACATTTCGACATATTTAATAATTAACTTATTAAATTAAAACAACTTACTAAATTAAAAACAAATTTAATAATTATTAGTGACTTCCTTGGGCCTGTTTTATAGAGCAAAGTTTTTCGAAGGAGGGTTTCATATTAGAAATAGACACTCTCACTTCTTTTTCTATAATTAGCTGAGATCTATATTTTGTCTTCAAAGAAGCCACAGCAGAAAATTCAGTTTCGCAAAGGTAAGATGTTGAAAATGGTAGTAGAATACGAAATGCCCTTGTTTTTAGTGCAGAAAATTCATCATCCACTCCTGCCCAAAATTCAAAGAGTGATTTATTACTAAATTGTCTTTTGGTTTCTCCGCTTGTTGTGAAGTCTATGAAGGTTTCTTCCTCTTCAATTAAGAGTCCTTCTGGAGTATTTTGAAATGGATCCCTCACCCACTTGTAACTTGATATCAGTTTGTCGTCAGCAAGAAAGTATTTTTTAAAATTCTTTGCTAGAATTGCTAAATGATTTTCAATGGTTACAAAAATAACTTTTATATGTTGTTCTTGAGCCTTGTAAGTTTTAATACAATCATTCAAATTTGCAAACATTGTTAAGTTTTCTTGCTTTAAATTTCTGCTCCACAATTCCAATTTTCTACAAAAAGCATTAACTTTATCACTCGTATCCAATATATGTGTATTTGCTCCTTGCAGTTGAAGATTCAAGTTATTTAATTTCTCGAATATGTCGACCATGTAGCTCAATTTCATCACAAATAAACTATCGCGAAAATTCTCAGCTTCCGGTCTGTTTTCCTCTTCTAGGAAAACGGCGATTTCTTCTCTTAATTCATAAACACGTCGCAAAAATTTCCCTCGTGATAACCATCTTGCCTCGCAATAAAATAGTAACGCTGAATGTACTGCGCCCATGTCTTTACAAAGTGCGGAAAAGATTCTTGATTTCAGAGGTCTCATTTTTATATAATTTACTACGGTTACAACCATAGTTAATACGATATTCAAACCAGGACTCATTTCTTTGGAAGCCAAAGCTTCTCTGTGGATCATGCAATGTGTCCAGACGCACTGTGGTGATTTTTGTTTCACAAGTGCTTGAATACTTTGGAATCTTCCGGACATAGAACGAGCACCATCGGTGCATATTCCGACACAATTTTTCCATTCTATGTTTGCCGCGTTCATAAAATCATTTAAGATAGCAAATAATGAGAGTGCTGTTGCTTTGAGTTCTATTGGTTTGCAGAAAAGTAATTCTTCTACTACTGACAAATCATCACAAAATCTAACATAGGCAATGAAATGAGCATCTTTATTACTATCTGTTGCCTCATCGAGTTGTATTGAAAACAATTTGTCACGTAACTTCGACAAAAGCTGACACTCTATATTTTCCGCTATATCAGCAATTCGATGGGCAACAGTATCGTTTGAAAGAGGTATAGACTGTAAATGTTTTGCAAAATTATCTCCAAACATAATTTCTACAATCTCAATTGCGGCTGGCAAAATAAGCTCTTCACCGATGGTGTGAGGCTTTTTACATCTGGCTATTTTATATGAAACTTTGTAAGAGGCAATTAAAGCTTTTTCCTTCACAGACAAAGTTTTTTTAAACAATGATTTTTGCTTTTCATATGATTTTAATTTTAATTCGAAGAATTCTCTGGGTTTGTTTACGTACTCACTATGAAGCGTTTCCAAATGTTGTTTAAGTTTGTTAGGTTTCATGCTGTCTGCCGCCAACAATTTTGAGCAAATGATACACAGGGGCCTTTCTTCTTCATTTACTTCAGTACTAGTGAACCCAAAATTTAAGTATTCTTGAGAATATTTTCTTGATTTTATTTTCGGAACCACGCTCGTCTGTTTACTTGTTGATGCTTGTCTATCGTCTAATGCTCGCTTACGCCCGCTTAAAAATCTATCCATGATTCTGCATAAGTCTGCTACCGGTAATATTTAATATGATGAATTGCCATTACAGTAAAAGCTTCTTATCCGCGGTTTCACTATTCGCGGATTAAAAAAATACGACCCGATTCCTCTATTCGCGGCTAAAAATTTCTTTATTCGCGGATCTAATGAGTACATACACAATAATAAAAGGATTCCAATAAGTATCTAACTCAATATCCTTGGTAAATACCGTCAAATGGACTAGTAAAAAAAAGTAAAATAGATCTTATTACACTTTTGTATAATGCTGCAACGATTAAAAACTTGAGCTAATTATACGAATACAGAATCGATGACTCAATTTAATACAATAATCCACCGGAAACATTAATAAGAAAAATGAATAGACAGGCAATAACAATAATGATGAAAAACTAAAGTCATTTTTTTTGCTTCTTCATTGGCGCCACTCCCGTCTGGCCAGATGAATCAAAAATATTTTTTAATGTTGCTGTTCCGCTCTACGGTAAAAGCCGCTTTGCGTGTTTTATTTTTTCGTTTTTCACGTTCATTACAAAAATTGTGATCGAGTAACAAGTCTCTTCCGCTCTTTTTCGAATTTATAATGTCAACTAAAAAAATGAGAAACGAGTTTTGACACGAAAAAAATCTGTGTTACCGCTTAAAGTGAAAATAGAAATGCTTGATCGTTTACGCCTTGGAGAGTCATGTGCATCCATATCACGCTCAGTCAATGTCAACGAATCGACTGTACGATCGATAAAAAAATCCGAAGATAAAATAAGGTCGTCTGTAGCTTCAACTTCACTATCAGCGAAAATTGTTCGTGATCCAGCAATAGAAAAAATGGAAATGGCGTTGTCATTAAGGATCGAAAACCGCAACCAAAAAAGGGTGCCCCTGAGTGGTCCAATGGTCCAGGAGAAGGCAAAGCATCTTTACGCTCATTTTAATGAACCTGATGGTATCTGTAGTGGTGAATGTACAGATGGAGGATTTCAAGCATCGGAAGGTTGGTTCAATAAATTTAAGGTAAGACAATCATTGCATAACATTAAAATCGTTGGAGAAGCAGCGCCTGCAGACACTGCTGCAGCAGAACGATATCCAGAAGAATTTGCAAAGCTAGTAGCTGATGGGGGATACAAACCTGGGCAAATATTTAATGCAGACGAAACTGCACTGTTTTGGAAGAGAATGCCAAACAAAACATTCATTTCTAAAAGCGAAAAGCCTGTTCCTGGATTTAAGGCAGCAAAGGATAGAGTTATACTGCTGCTATGTTCTAAAGCATCTGGAGATTGTGTCATTAAGCCACTGATGCTTTACAGATCGCTTAATCCTCGGGCTTTAAAAAATCTAAACAAGGACAACCAGACAGTGTTTTGGCGCGCTAATAAGAAAGCGTGGGTTACAAGCGCTATTTTTTGTGACTGGTTCCGGATTTGTTTTGTTTCTGAAGTTGACATTTATTTAAAAAAACAGAATTTAGACTTTAAAGCACTTCTAGTTTCGGACAATGCACCAGGTCATCCTCGTGAACTTGAAACTATGCATCCAAATATAAAAGTGACATTTTTACCACCCAACACGACGGCTTTACTTCAACCTATGGACCAGGGAATAATCCAGGCCTTTAAGCTCTACTACATTAGACGAACCTTCAAAATCATATTGGATAATATGGAATGTAATCCTGATATGAATTTTATGGAATACTGGAAGAAATTTGACGCAGCAAAATGCATCGTAAACATAAAAGAATCATTGGAAGAACTGAAGCCACACACATTGAAGTCATGCTGGAAAAAACTGCGGCCTCCTGCTTTGACTGCGAAAAATGAATCTGTGCAAATTCAAACTTTGACTGCAAACATAGCCGAAATCGCGAATGGAATAGGACGAGATGGGTTTGAACAGATAGAATCAAGTGACATTTAGGAATTGCTTGAATAGCAAGATGAAGATTTGACTGAAACCGACTTGGAGGAAATGTTAAATTGACATCCCATTGAAGAAGAGGCTTCCACAAGCACTGGAAACGTGACATTTTATTTGAAAAATCTTAGTGAAGGTCTAAGACTAGCAAATGAGCTTTGTGATTTCTTTATGAACATTGATTCCTCTATGGAACGAAGTTTTATTTATAAGAGGCCAATTGCTTATGCGACTGCTGCATATCAGTCTGAATGGAAGGAGCTTTTAAAAACTACCAAGCAAGAGAAAATTACAAAATTATCAAATCATTGCCTAAGCCTTAAGATAATGAATCAAAATGTTCAAAAATTTCAATTAAGTTGATATATATATATATATATATATATAGTCACCTAGGAACGTATCCCCTATAATCCGGTATAAATTACCATTCCGTATTCACAGTTTCTGTATTCGCGGCATATTTATGGAACATATACCCCGCAAATAAGGAGCTTTTACTATACACGAAAATATATATAACATACACATTCAGAATAAATTCAATAGCAATGGAAGGATCGACTCGAATAAGATTGTCTGGAATTGAAATTGGCGTCATAGAACTTTCTCCTCCCTTTGAGAAAACGTTTGTTCACATCTGCGCACGCTCCTAACTTAACGTTTAAGCTCACCAAATTCCAGACATATCGAAACTTCTCGCGAAACCGTGCGAATGCCCGACATGGTTGGAGGCAAGAGCAATAAAAAGGCATAGGATTCTTGTTTTCTCAATGCTGAGGATCGGTGTTGCAAAATGTCAATAAATGTCCGTATTCTTGGTAATTTCTAAAGTTTAAAATTAAGGTTGCAGAGTAGGTTTAGCTGCAAAACACTCAAAATACATTATTATTGTATACATTTTATTGTATTCTGTGGAGAGGGGGGGGGGGCGTGATGAAAATTATGATTGAAAATTGGGCCGTGAATACTAAAAGGTTGAGAAACACTGCTCTAAAGAATGCTCAATACCTTTTTTTCTCTATGGTATTCATTGTAGATTAGTTTTCTTTCGTATTGTCACGAACGACTTATATTTCTGCGATTTCATTTCAATCTCCAATTATAAAAAAACAACAGAAAACAAACCCATTTCCAGCTTCATTTTAGAAATGCATTTCTTAAAGCGTTTTTATTATTAATATTTTTTTACTTTTTGCTCTTTATTATATTTCAAAATTCATTATTATATATTTTTAAAAACTTAAAATCCTTTTTTCTTTTAATTTTAGATGGCTTTACTTTTATGAAATTAAAAGTTAATAAAAATTCATAAATTAATTGATAACTAGATTCGAAATATGTTAAATATAATATTGTCAACTGGAATACATAATTATACGAAATTTCAGAGCTTTAATATATAAATAAAGAAAAATATTGATTGAAAAATTCCAATTTTTGAAAACAAGAAACGCATCAAGTTGAATTCATTTTAAATGGAACAATTATTTTAAATAGTTTTATTAGTGCATTAAAAAAGTATGATTTTTATTTTAGACATTTTCTGCTGTTTAGTCTTTAATTTATATTTCATTGATATAAACATTAAGAATTTTGAATGCGATTAGTTCTCAAAATCTTTACATGGTAGAGACACTGTAAAGAATTAATTTTTAAGTAAAATTAGTCAATTAACGAGCATTTAAGTACTGAAAAATGTTAAAATATTATAATTTCTTCAATAACACAAAACTCTAGCACACAAGAAGTGAGTTTGAGCCATTACAAAATTCCATCTTGACTATCATGAAACAAGTAAAACTAAATAAAAGTGTTTGCTGAAATGTTGTATTAGGATCTCCCATAAGTTTTTTTCGCATCACGTTTGAAAGAATTTTAACTTTTTTTTTTGTAAAATTGCAGGCTTATCTATTCGCTGTCTTTAGATTCATATTTAATCGTCTCAGAGTTCTTTTAAATTTCGTATAGTTTCTCTCATAGCCTTCTTTAAAACGTCTATTTAAGTTGTTAAAAATGTATAATCAAAGGAAATATCACATGTTATGTTTCGTTACTTAAAAAAAAAAGTGAGCTTGCGACTACAACTTATCACTGTCCGCAATTGGTCTAAGAAATTTGGAACTGACAATATTGACTTAAAATTTGAAGAAAGCAGGAATTGCGAGGCAATGAGAAATGGGGACCGCATCAGGATCATATTCATTGAAAATCCGCAATATAATAAGTGCAAGATAACAGATGCCACTAATATATATAGGAAAACATCATATAACCACCTTATGAGTGTGGGCTGTATTAGTGTGAAGCATAGGTTCTATACCTATTATCGATCGATCTTTTGAACCGGCATGTCTGCTCTCGATTTTCTTCTCTACCCTAGCAACACGTAAGGAGCCTTACATGTTGCTTAAAAAAGTTTGCTACTGAAAACGAAACTTGGAATTTACATTAAAATTTGCAAAGCAATTAAATTTATTCTAAGGACAAAAAACCTTCAACTATTGGGAATTCTGGACTTCATGACATAATAAATTACATACATCTGAACTGATGTATATAATCTAATTATGGAATCTAAGAGTTCAGAAAAGAAGTTATGATAATTAATAGTCCTGAAAAATGAAACTGGAACAAACCAAATAAAACAGGCATGCATGCAATAGAAGGTGGTTCAGAAAGAATAAAAACTAATGCTTCTTAGCTTTGAATTATATGCGAGGAAACAAGGGAAGATAAAATTCATAAAAGAGCATACTAGGGTCCATGCGGGATGAACTGGTGTGAATTTGAGAAGAAAAATACGGTTGCTTTAATCATGCTAAAAAAATTTGGTTATCTAATTTGGGAAGCTATTTTTTTTTATTAGATTTTCAGCACAACTTTAAAATACTATTATTTATAATAATGAAGTGTATTTTTTAAAAAAGGTAATTGCATTATTTTGAAGAAAAATAAGTCAGAAAACATAACACTTTAAGTCTATTAAAATTACTTCATTATCACTGTACAATTAAAGTAATAGGTAGTCCAAGTATAGTAACTTTCCTTTACACATATCATTGTTATCGTATAAATAAAGAAGAAGAATGATAATTTAGAAGAAAAACAATAGAAGGGAGCACATTTGAAGCTGACAAATTTTATGTATAAATCATTTACATTATCTTAAATATGTGTAAACATTCTCTATATTATAGTACTGAACAACAGTACATTCTTACTACTTTGCGTATAAATAACAATTCATCTCGTATCAAAATTATTCCGATTTTTTAGCAAACAATGCACTTAAAGCAGAGATGAAAAAATTCAGTAGTTGAAAGAATTAATCAGGTTATTTTTTCAAAAGTCAAAATATATCGATTTGAGAAGGCAAATCCTACCATCCACCTGATATTCCAGTGGATTAGATCATTTGCAGGTGCTGGGCGAGTTCAGTCGACCTTTCGAAACATTGTTAAGATCCCGTCCTTTGGGCAGATGCTCGTTTTTGGTACGAAAGGCCAACATCATGTTGCTGGGTCGACCAGGTCAAATTGCTGGAGAAGGCCATTTTAGGCAAACTCGACGCCTCGAGGGGAGGAAGTGACTCCTTCACTTCGCTTGGGAAATCTGCGGGTGAAAATAATACCCTTCAGGAAGAGGCGGCATTCTTCCATATGAACGCGGAATCGAAGCGGACCACTCGTTTTCATAATGCTTTAGGTGATTTACTGAGCTTATTCCAGTTGAGGTTTTATTTTATTTGGTTTCGCTTGGTTGGTGAATGAATAAGAAAGGCACGTGGCATTGTTTACATCCTTTTTTTTCTGCCTAAATGGGGTATTTTGCTTCTTACATAGGCTATGCAATTTTGTATTCTGCAGAAAATGTTTAAAATGATGTTAGGCCCCATTAAACACTGTTTGTTGGAAAGTAAGTAAACAGCTGTCTAAAACTCGTATTTTACTGCAGCGGAACTTGGGTGATTCGAACATTTTCCAACTCAAATTCGTTGCGAATTTTGAGTTACTTCTCTATATTCTTAAATTTTTTGTTGACAATATTTTAAAATATTGTCCATAGTTCAAATTAATTTTGCAAATTCTAAGTTAAAGCAAAACTATGAAAAACTTTGTCTGAAACTTTTCCATTTATGAAAATACGTCGTTAGTTATCGGCAGGGATTTATTTTTATGTCACTTAATTTTCTCTAAAAGTTTACAACTGTACTATATGTTGAATAAAAAATCCTTGAAGTTGTAAGAAATGCATTGTAAAATTGATATGTTCTGAGTATTATATATTACTTATTCAATAAAACCACCTATTTATTTATTAAAATTATTATCGATAAAATCATTAGTTTTCCAATCATTATTATCACTTTTTTAATAACTTTACTCCCTCTTTGTCTGTTTATTATACATATATTAAAAAATAAATATTAAAAATAAATCTTTAAGCCATTATCAGACTAGAAGCTGTTTTCTTTGAATGAATTGTTAACCAATTTTTTCAAAAGTCGAATTTTTAAAACCGTTTTAGGTAGGATTTTAATTTCTATGAAAAGGAATCTACACAAAACATAAATTATGCATTAATTCTCATTTGCATTATTTATGTTTTTGTTCTTTTAAATCTATTTTGAATAATTTAGAGTTTAATTGTTAAAATTATTTGTTTACGACTTTTGACTCGAAATAGGAAGATTTTAAGTAACCAAATATTGATTTACCAATTTTAGTTCTTTTAATTAATTTTAATTAAAATATACAGCTAAAAGTGGCTTGCAATATTTATATTTATCTGAATTGATATATGTAATTGCAGTGGAGGAATAAAATATTAAGCAGTCGAGATTTTATGTTACATACGAAGGGAAATTAAATACTAAAAAAGTAATTCCTACCCACCACGAAAATTTTAATATTCAAGTGTTGATGATTAAAAGAAAAAAAAAGTACTCACAGCATTTTTTAAATTAGTATCCGAAAAATGTCTTTCTTATTTCAGTTATTTTATATTTTTGTTTTTTGTTATAATTCATTATTATAAAACGGAATTTTGAATTTAGTTTTTCAGAAATGGTGCTGCTGCTAGTATTTAACGAAAAAGTCTAAAATAAATCAACCCCTTAACTGGTAAAAATTAACCCATTAGCTGGATCTTAATGTTAAGGAAGTATGTTGTTTTTGAGAATAAAAGATTGTACACATTTTCAGAATAACGAAACATTTATTAGAGAATGAAAAATGGATTTCAAGATTCTTGATGGATTGATGATCTAAAATTCGCCACTGCTATCAAAAGAACCCTTAAAAAAGATTATAAGAAAGGTGCACATCAGTGATACTCCTTGAGTTGCTTTAATTTCGCATAAATACCTGCCTCAAAGGTTGGAGGTTCGAAATCCAATTCCAAGGAAAATCCACCGTTCATATGACCTCGAATCTTTTAAAATCCACACAGGATTAAGATTCCTTCCCCTATGTAATGTTGTGTTGGAATTCTGTTTTAGAAGAAACGGAGTACAAATTGCAATAAACGTACATTAAATGAGTTATACAAAATTTTATTGATGTTCAAATAAAAAGATATGCAAATACAGGAATAAATGACATATATTATTAAACAGTAAATAAATTTTATTAACTGACACTAGATTCCTCTGTGCTACATAAGATATTTTCAAGCTCCTGATTTTTGCTGTCTACAAGACGTTACTTCTGGTATATGACGTTCACTGTTGCGACTCATAACCTCCCATTTGATATGTTTGTAATACATTTTATTATTATATCGTTTTTTACTGCTTTTCAACTTTTGGTTCATTCATAGCAATCCAGTTTCATCCCTTTTTTAAATTATTGTTTACATTAATTCAACAGACATCTGATCTTTATCTTTCAAAGCCTTTTAAATTCCCCAAAAGTTTTCTAATTTCAAACGATTTACGAATAAGGCTGTCACATATGAGGTACAACGCATATTTAACATAAATCAAGAGTCAAAAGAAGAATTGTTGATTGAATGTCAGCTGTACTAAAAATATTTCTCCATTTCTAAAGGATTAAGCGGCCCTGCTGCCAAGTAAATAGAGGAAATTTGCATAAACTGTTTACATCGTAGAAATTTTGGTAGTAGGGTGATACAGTAGTAGATATGTGACAGTATAGTCAAAAACCTTCCTTCCATGCCTTCTGTAACTGTTTCTTGTTTTAGAATTCATCAGACCATGCCTTCTATACCATTTTATAAAATTTGGTTTTATTTTGTTGATTAGCTTTTGCTTCAAAAGCCTTGAAATAGAAAAAAATAATTTCGGACGCATTTCAAATAAACATACTCAGATTTTTGCCTCAAATAATTGAGAGTATACCAATAAAATTTTTGCAATATTTTGCATAAAAATAAAGTGTCACTGCTAAGATGCATGCCTTTTGGCTTTTATAATGACTTTTAAATGTCATTGCACTAATTTGACCATTGTTTGGTGGTATCTAAAAATCTTTTATCCCATTCTTCTTGCAAGGCTTGTTTAAACCGGATTTTCTTTATAATTTTGAGTTGAAACGCTTTTTTTAGTATGGCCCTTGCATATTTAACAGCACTGATGTCGGGGTACTGTGGTAGTGTGTGTAACTGCTGCTCACAATGAAAAAGACACTACATTTTGAAGTTACGAGCATTCTGTTTGGGGTCGTTGTCCTACTGGAAAATAAAATTTCCACCTAAACCCAAAATTTTAGCACTTTTCTTTAGATTACTGTGTAGTATATCCAAGTAAACCTTATGGTTTATAATAAAATCTATAAGAATGAATTTCCTGCCTCGGATGAAGCCATGCAACCTCAAATCATCAAGGAGTCGCCACTATGCAGGACTAACTTTTTTGGATCCAAAGCAGCATTAGGTTTATCCATACAGTGCGATGGCTGCTATTACCAAAAATATTGAGTTTTCTTTCATAACTAAATACAAATTTCAAAAGTTAATAGTCTTCAGGGATGAATTTTGGCAAATTTCAAATGCTCTATATGGATTTGCAAGCTGATGAACGGTTTCTCTATAACATTTCGACTTTTATATTAAGTTTGTCTAAGGCCATATCGCACAGTTACAGCGCTTACGTTTTTGCATATGATTCGAGAAGTTACTGAAGTAAGTTGGAATAACTATATGGAAATTCCATTTTCCAGCAGGACAATGACCCCAAGCAGAATGCATGTAACATCAAAATATGTCTTTTTCATTGTAATCAGCAGTTACACACACCAACACAGTACCCCGACATCAATGCGGTTGAATATTATCATATATTGGGAGCCATACTAGAAAAAGTGATTCAAAAATACAAAATTAGAAACAAAACCTCATTTAAAAACAAGTGTTTCAAGAAAAACGGGGTGAAATATCTTCAGATACTACCGAAAATTGGCCGAATCGAAACTATGACATTTAGAGGCCATTATAAGAGTTAAAAGAAATGCAACTTAGCAGCGACACTTTCTTTCTACCCGAGATATTGCAAAAATGTAATTGGTGTACTCTCACTTTTTTAAGGCAAAAATCTGAGTATGTTTATTTAAAATGCTTCTGAAAATTTTCGATTTTGAAGTTTTTCGTTGATTGTTCTTTACTTTTACTCTAAATTAAACAATTTGCAATGTGTAAAAATAAAAGCATGTTTGCACCTTTAGGTCATGTGTTATTTATATAAGAAGTCAGATTTATGAAGTAAAAGTAAGGTGAACTCTCAATTTTTTTGAATCACTCTATACATCTAAATTTTTCAAACCATGTAGAAAATAATTAGATGCATCAACTTTTCTAATCCCATTCTTTCATACTTTCAATGACACTTATTTATTAAACTACAGCTGTTATAAACTGTACATCAACTTTAGGAGATTCTCAGAAATTCTCAGAAGTAAGTAGAAATTCTTGGCAGTATATGACTTGATGATAATAATTTAGTTCAGATTAAATTTCATGAGGGAATATTTATTTCTAAGCTATTAAAAAACTTAATATAAAATACTTAAAATCTTAAATCCAATTTTAAATTGTGCCATTTCAATACATGATCGTGAAATTTACACAAAAATTTAGCACATCAAAAGCACGATAAAAAAGGAATATTTGGCCAATTATAAATTAAACGGCTGGTACAAAAATATATGTAAACACCGCCTTTCATAATTATTTTCTTAAATTCTTCTAAATGGAAGCACTTGTTTTACACATTTAAATATTACAAATATTGAGAAACGCAATTTAAAGTGCAAAATAAACATTGGAATTAGTAATGAAGGAAAATGAATACCTTGATGCTTTCACGTGAATAAAAGCAACATAGTAATAATAGTCATAGATGCTATTTCCTCTTCCTTCTTTCAAAGCCGTTTTTAAACATATATTCACTAACTTAAATAGTAATAATGCGAACAATCATACGCAAACAACAATAAGCAATTTAATAAAAATAAGCGACCGAAATGTTAAAAAGGCAATACAATGTGAGGTTCCGATGGTTTTAAGTAAACAGGAAATTCTGCCTTCATTTTTGTGAGTGTATGATACTGTCAAAACATGCTGATGTATTCTGTTTAAATTAATGGAGCGCAAACGCATTAAAATAATCACTGCAATAAAAGATTAAATTTAAGTCTTAAGAGGAGAAATCTAAAAGCAGGCTCAAAAATATGGAGGGAATAATTTGACGAAATGCTTCACAGTTGTGTTTGTTGTTGCTATTGTTTGGAATAGAAAGGTTAAAATACTAAGCAAATCCATGAGATGCATGCAAAAAGTGTGTCAAGTTCATTATGTCTTGGAAGTTTTAGCTAATTAGATGATAAATGTGTGAAAGAAAAACTTTAAAATTAACTTTATTAATGCTGAATAAATGTAATTTTGATATCTTATAGAGAGTATAAAGCCCATTTTATATCCATATAAGAAGATTCTCTTAAAATCTTATTCGTTTTGGTATAAATGTTAGATATAAAATATTTATTTTAAAATGTTGGTTAAATGTTAAAATATTAAGTAAAGCTTATTATCAACCCCCTTAACTGCATTGTTTTTAATATTATTTAATTAAATAGACTCTTCCGTTTTGAAAATGCTTTATCATATTGATTCAGAGACTTAATTTAATCCAACTGATTGTTGTCCGTAGAGCATTTGAGGACCTTACTGATTTGGCTTCATTTTTATTTCGAAATGTAACATCAATTAATGATTTAATTTAATTAAATAGTGTTTGCATAATTGTATATTTCTATCAAATTTTGAACGGAATCTCTCTCTACGGGAAACATATTTAAGCCGCACGTCCATACCCGAATGCATACTGCTACACTGAATGATTTGACTGCTGTTATAGCAGTGGACGGGAATTCGATTGAATCGCCAGGACCATCATTATTGGCCTCAGCAAACCCTTCCCGCAGGAGGTATGACCTGTCATAAGTAGAAGATAATTCAACCCCCCACCATTACTATATCCACCAGAATGGCGAGAACCATCCACCATATCGGAAGCTTCCTATCCCTATTTCTGAGGGACTCCATGTACGGGAAGTCTATGTTTTTGTCCATCCGTGTTTAAGTGAACATGAGAGCGAAATGGTTAAAGTAATTACAAGAGGTGTTTGCACATTTGTATAATTCTGTAAAATTTTAGGCAAAATCTTTCTACCAGAAGAATATACTTCTCACCATTCCTGTTTAAAGGGACATGATAACATAAAAATGTATCTGGGAAATAGATGAAATTCTATACATGGTTTTTGTGTGTATTTGACAAAAGCTGCTTTTAATACCTTATTTCTACTGCATCATTATCCACGTACGTGTCTTGCTAGAAAGCTCCCTTCACTTGCATTCTTTCCCGTATTCTATCTTCCTCATAGCATCAACTCTTTTAAAATTAGAGGTGCAAATGGTGGCTGAGAATCTACGAATAAAAGTAATATACCATCACATTCTATCTTGAAATCCGCATTTTTTAATGACTACAATGTTTAAAATAATTGCTCCCATTAAATTACTATAATTTTTTCTTAGTCATGCAAATCTTAGTCAAACTCTGCCTATCTGAAATAATCTGAACCAGATTTGATGAGAATTATTGGATAATAATCGACTCGTCCTTTGCCTTCCATTTCTTTTGCCTTATCACAATAATCCGCATGAAATTAGAAAGGAAATGACAGATTATAGTTTAAGAGCAAGAGGAATCTTCTTTCACATTTAAAATTATTGACAAATTTTTTTAATAACTGTGATTACTCAACTGAATATTACGATTAAAATAATTTACCATTATTGTTATGATCTTTTAAATCGCAATGAATTTAGACTATAAAATTTTTATTATTTTAATTAATCGGAACCAGACCCGATATTGATTATAAGATAATTCGGAAAAATAGATCATTTCTTAGAGAAATAAAAACGAAATTTACTTTTAACATAGTTATAGAAAGAAAGCTGTTTAGTACCGTCTGTAAATATGCAAAACGTAAAATAGTTTCATTGGAACTTATCGACGAAAATAACTTGTTTCGTTGGCTTAACTTGTTTATTTTATTATTAAGTTTTATTTTATTTTTAAATATGAAAGGGATTAGGATAACTGACATTTGGATTACTTGAGTTCTACTGATCCCAACAAATTGGATTATAGAATGCAATTCTTAAAAGAGTACTACTTTTTGTAAAAGTACTAGGACGATGGACAAATAAAAAATCATTGAAAAAAACTGATAAAATTCGTTAAAAGTTTCATTTCTTTTAAGGTATGTCATAATTTCAGAATAATTTTTTTGAAAAACGTTACAAAATGCTTGCATTTTTGAACTTTTAAAATTTTATTTTGTTAGGAATTTTATTTTGTTTTTATGAATTTTATTTATTTATTCATTGTTTTTATGATAATTTTTTAAAACTGGTATAAATCAGAAATTTTTATTTTCTAACTTATTACATAATTCTGGAATTAAGAAATAAGCTCTATTTCTATAAACATCTTTAAATAAGTTGTTGTTTCTGGTTTCACTTGTCACTGACAAACACGCTGATTAATTCTGCGATTCTAAGCCGAAATTTTTACATCTCTTGTTTTTCAGTAGAGTAATCTAGTTAACAAAGAGTACGATTTACCTACTCGCGCTTCACAACCCTTTTTATAGGGCGAGCTTCATTTATGCATTCATTGATTCATCCACATACCATAATTTAGACCTTAACCAGAGAATGATCACCTCTGATACAGGACTGCCAATGTATTACTCTCGACATGGAGGACTTTGTAACCACGACAGATTTATACTTGAACCAGCCACTACCACATATGGGGAGTTTTCGGCTAGTTTGTTCGAATTCACTGCCCAAAGGATGCAAATCCAAAGCCTTACCAACGAGACTATCCCGGCCTTTTTAAATATTGTTGATTGATTGTTAAATAACATAAAAATGTTCAATTTTTCTGTCCAGAAAAAATAAAAAATTGGAAAATATTTTTAAATGAGCATATTGCTAATTCTGCTGTCCAAGAACTTAACAACATATAAAGCATTACATAGAATTTGAACAAAAATTTGCATTATATTTTAATTTATAACTTCGTCTGTTCTTAAGAAAGTTTTAACAAAATTTTTAATTTGAGGAAACAACATTTAATGATGAAAAATAGAACTAAAACGTAAATAGTGCAAAAATTAAATAAATTAAGTAACTTTTTTCAAGAATGTAATTCGAAATAAAAGCCGAACTGTTTTATAAAGGAAACTCTTCAAAAATTATAAGCAATGAATAAATAAATATTCGATATCTTCTCCTAAAATAGACGTTTAACTTATCTAACTACCTTAAATTAACCTAAGTAATTCTATTAACTTTTACAGCAAATTAAAACACAATCTATTTATGTAACATCTGCAGATCTTTTGTTTTAAACAATAATGGCTATGAACTAAACAAGCCAGCCGTTAATCCTCCAGAAAAAAGTTATATTCACTGATTTTATTGAAAATAATATAAAATAGCTGTAAAGACATAAAATTACTTTGTAACTGAAGAAACGCTTAATTAATCTGTTTGAGTTAATTTATAAATGTATTAAGCAATTTCACAAATTTTGGAACGTGTTAAACAGTAACACCTCATAAGTTTGTCAATTAGTTACATTTAAAGGCACAGAGAAATATGATACGCTAGTTACTAAATTGCATACAAAATAGCAGCTAAGAATATACAGGATACAGCGTACTTAAGGTAAGTGGCACTAATTGAATACCTTAGCCAGAGTAGTTAGAGAAAATATTTTAATATTTTGTAGATAGAATTATTAGTTGCACTTCATAAGTATGCCTTCATTATATTAAGCGAATGGGTACAGAATATCTCATGGTTAAATGCGCGTACGTAGCTCGAATATCTGAGTAAAATTCTTGAAAATTCATATGAGGAATTCAATATTCAGCAGAAAAGTTCTTGGAACAATTGCCCCCCCCCCCCCCCCGTCTTTCATTGCATAAACTTAGTGCATCAACACCCTTTTCTGAGGTTTTGATCGTCAGTGGATTTTTTCACACGTGGATCATATCTGGGGGAAGTAATTAAAATACTATCTACACCCGGCATCCTCTGAACGATTATGTTACAAAGGTGATAACAGTTACTGTTCAGAGGATGAATGAATCTCAAGAGAATTAGGGCAGAAAAAAGTCATTCAAATGAGTTAGAGGTTATACAGAGAAACAAAAATGTCGAACCAGTAACGAGCCCAAACTCTTTATAATACTTTATATTTGGACATTATATGCACAGTCCAGCAATTTCATAGCAACTACTTACTTATACTCCCAGTTATGTATGTTTTACAACCGTGGTTCATGGATTAACGTTCTTTTTTATGAATAAACGCCCTGGTAAAGGATATGAAGATTCTTCATACAAAGTTGACATTTGCACCATTTGAATATTGAAATGCACGCTCTTCAAAGATGGCTGAACTTTTACAATGAGAGAATTGGAGTTGAATTTCAATTATGGAGGAACTGAATGGCTGAATCTAGCTCATTCGGATGGCAGTTAGTTCCGTTTGTGATCTTTTTATGATCTTGTATGATTTTGTTTTGTTTTTATGCTTTTTACATTATTCCAATCAATTTGCTGATAAGGATAATATAGAAATGAAATTTTGAAAATTTGAGTCTTCTTGTATAACCTTTGAATAGATGACTCATTAACTTAAATGAAAATATTTGGTAGAAATTTTTGTACGTATATATGACTTTCTCACTATAATTTCTCCAGAAGCGTGTACTTAAATGCAATAATTATAATATAAATACTAATAATCATGAAGGTAATAGTAATGCTATTAAAGCCAGTAAAATAATAATAATATTAATATTGGGATAAAATTTAAACTTAGTATTTATATTTAAATGTAGTAGTGATGCTTAATTTATTTTCAATGCAATGCTCAATTTTTTTACAAGTGCAAGAAAAACCGCGTCCACTTAGAAGCAAAAATATAGATAGTTTTACTTGTAATGTAAAAGACAATTTAAACTTCTTCGAAAAAAAAAAGTATTTTTCTTTAAAAGTTACTGAAAAGTATTAATTAAAAATTTTAAATACTTCCTGTCTGCTCCTTTTTTTAATTTCGTAAGTCGAGTTTAAATTTAATGAGTTTCGTTAGGAACTATGTTTAATTAGATAACAATTAATTTTTAATCCTATTAAGTCATTAGGAATTCAATTTATTAAAAGTTCTGCAATATTTAACGAAGTATTCTTTTCAAAAGTGATTTTGAAGTGTGTTTTAAGGGTATTTTTACATCTTAAATATCTTTATTCCCCTCAAGCATAATTCACATGTAAAATTTGATATTATCAATTTTAATTCTAAATTGATTTTTTTTTCTGTTTTCCAACATTTTTTTAATATATAAAAATATTTGTAAAGAATGGTTGATTAAAGTAACTTGAAAAATTCTATTTTAATGTAATTTCAATTAATTCATTAAAACCCAGTTTTTTGTAATACGTACTTTACCAATTATTTTTGGATTTTATACCAAAGATGTAGTGAGTGCAGAATTTTATAAATCAACTATTAAACTATTAATTAATTAAATAAATTAAAAAGGAAAAATGATAATGACTTAAAAATAAGTTACTGCGCAGTACTAATAAAATGCTTCACAATCGATTTGAATAGACTTATTATGACGCATTTATTAATGCATTAAACGAAATTTCGTATTTAATTATGTAAGAATTTTGGAAATGTGAGTCGCTAAATACTCAGCACTGGGCTGAAAAAAATCAGATTTTTGTGAGACTTTGTTACAGTAGTAAAAGATTGCATTGCCTATAATTCATCTATCAACAGGGTGTTTCAAAATTCTTGGTACTAAACATTAAGCTGTGATAGAATGTATGTAAACAGATAAAAACTATTGTATAATGCATAGTCGATTAAGGAGGTAAAGAAATATAACTGCATTTCAATTTTCCTGAAACGATGAAAAACCAGAAGGATAGGAAGCTTAAGATTTTACGAAATACGCTCTTAAAAAACACACAGAAATTATATTGCTCTCTAAGCTAAAACATTTCAGCTTTTTTCCATTGACATTTCGGAAATGTTCATTTCAGATACATTCATGAAAACATCAAGCAATTTTTGTACGGTTGCTGTAGCTGCAGACATCCTGAAAATAAAATCCTCATTAAAAATATTAACAGATGAATATGTCAAATCTTTTTTCAGTGCTATTTGCAACTATGGAAACTTTGTTAACAAATTTCAAATTCGAATACTCATCATATGAGAACTCGAAGTGTTTCTTGTATGATAGATGCAGCTTCTAAAATCTTGGTAACGAGATCTTTATCAAAATGGATGAGACTACATTATAAACAATATTTATTCTTCATCAGATTTTGACAAAAGTACTGTTATAAGAGATTCGAAAATAATACCGACCTCTGGATGCGATCTTTAAAAATGGGTAACGTCTTATAGTGCTTCTCCGTTTGCCTTACTTCTGTGCATGGTGCGATTGTTTCGGTTTATTTAGATGTAATTTATCAGTTCTTAAGTTTGTATTAAAAGTTTTGAGGCTCTCTGTATAAAAAAATTGATCCTACGAAAGAATCGCTCAGATATAGGGAGATTTCGCTGGAGAATGTGACTGGGTTTTGCTTGCCAGTGTTGCTGCTATTTGTGTTTTGATAACTGATTGTATATTTCTGAAAGTGCTAGATACAGGCTATGATACATCCATTACACTTCCCATTTTAAGTTCCATGGAGATTTGATCATTTAGATTATATTGAATGCTAAAGCAGGGAGGGAGTAGTTTTTTCTGATATAAAGAAATCAATAAATAATGAAAGTGTATATTGTATATACAGTTTTACGAATTATTGCTACAAGTGACATTCAGCAAAGCTCCCACTCAATGCAACGCTTATTTTAAATGTTCATTATATGTGAAAAACTTTTCAAACAAATGACAGTAAGTTATTCTTTAAAATAAAAATAAAAATCTTAAAGTCTTTTTTTAATCTGAAGATTTATGATTGAACCTAAAAGCTGTAGAAATCTGATTTCAACTTTATATATTCAATTATTAATAGACCTATATATGTATATATCTTAGTTAAGGAAAATATGTGATGATGAAAAATATTTATTATCACATAACCATTGAAATGTTGTATGATAAAAAAATATATTGTGAGTTGTTTGCCAGCAGACTGTTATGTCTGTAATTTATCAGGTTTGGGGTGTTATTCGGGTAATAAAATAAATATGCTTTCACAAGCTCAAAAAAGTACAGATTGGATCGCGTTTAATCTTGGAGAGCAAATCATATTGATGTTTTCATTTCGTGTCAGAAGTACGATGAAAGAAACTTTGTAGCTTTAAAGTGAAAGTTACAGTTATCATATAAAAAATCAAAGCAAGGATGAAATGTGTTTTGATAGAAGAAAAAACAGCTTGGAAGAGACATTCAACATTAAGAACGTTAAGTTATAGATGTCTTCGATCTATTTTAAATGACGCTTCTGTCGCCTGCAGGCTGTACGAGAGCTTTATAGATAATAAATGAATGGAAGTTCTTGTATTACATACAAGACGACAATTTTAAGACCATGAAATCAATACGAATTTGATTTACAGAAATTTATTTTGGTTGATTGAATTCATTAAAGTCGGAATCTACCACATACAGGGAAATTCATGATGGTAGATTTTTAGAAAAAAATTTAATTCAGATTTTATTTAAAACTTCCTGTTCATTAAAATCCTTCATGTGTAAAGTATATATATGATACCTATTAAACAATAATTCATGGGTAGTTTTTTATATTTATTTTAGTTGTTACTTTTTAGAATTTCGTTGGGCTTTTGATTCAGATTTTAATGCAGAAGTGAATTACACCAATTTTCATTGAATTCAGTAGGTCAACTAGAACTATTCCTAATTCTTTGAAGCATTTTTCCGTCACTAAAAACAGTAAAAATCTGATGAGCTTTAACCTCGGTTTTAAATCTAGATTAGCTGCAAAGAGTAAATGATGTAAAACATGTTAATTTTTGTTCACATAACCTTTCAGTTTAATGTATACGCATACAACAAGATATATGAAAATGCATGAGTTGAAGAGCATAAATTATTTTGCCAATACACTTAATTACTCCATGCATTTTTTTAATTTGAAAACAAACAAACGATGATAGCAAAAATACGCCCATGAATTTAATTAACCCAATACAAAGTATTTCTAAAAGTATGCCAGATATCAGACAGTATATCTTCTGTTATTTTATATAGTGGAAAAATATTTTTAAAAATAGATTTTTTAAACATAAGATAGTAATATTTAAATTAAATGATTTAGAGCTTTTTTAGTGAAATTGCAACGTAGTTCAGATGAGCCGAGACTAATTAATGTTCGTGCCCAATCCGTCTTCTTTTTGTCTAAAGAATGAGCTTATTAGACTTTTGTCTAAAGATTAAACGCTATCCAATCTATACTTTTTTGCGCTTATGAGGCATAATTGTAACGTAAATGGTGTTTCATATTTGTAATATAAATAAATACCACTTGTGTTATAGCACCATCTATTGTTGAATTTTTCCACTAAAATTTATTTAATAAATGTTATTCCAATCATTTGAATGATCTATTGTTCAAATTCTACCTCATTTGGACGAATAGAATGCTTTCTATAGAACCTTCTAAAGTGGGAAACTTATTTCATATTAAAACTATAGTTTTTTTTAAACATAGAACACAAAGTTTTTTAAATATGAAATATACGCCGTAGTAACGAAGCCTCATGATAAAAATAATTTTATTGAATTTCTAGTTATCCTGTAAGTTATTGTGAGAAGCTTTCGCATAGGGAATCATTTTTAATGCTTTCTGCTCTACCCATCTCATATTTTAACAATTCAGCAAAGTTTTAGTTGACCTGTTGTAATACTAGTTTTGTATGTGATATCAATTTTGTATGTGATACTTAGATTAATCTAACGATACCTAACGACCGATCTAATTACTATTTTTTTCACTGACTGAAATTTGGTCAGAGTTACGCGTTAGCTGTTTATGTGAGATAGTTTGATTCTATTAAAACCACTCTTAGAAATCCTTCAAGAGCGTTTTTAGGAAATAGTTCACGATTCGGAGCTACAGACAGATGATAAGAATGGTCTGAATCGATTTTGATATCAGCTGAATGTCAGTTGTTAGAACTTGAGTTGACATTAAATTTCCATTCGACACCAGCGGGTGGATATCCCACTCTGGGATTCAAGGATCACCATACTCACATAAACGACACAGTTTCATAGGAATTGAGATTCAAACCTCGATTTTTTCAGTCTCAAAACTGAGAGCTTACTACAAGCATACTGCGAGTTGCTGTGCTATCGTTGATGAAGCTATGCTGCTAACATTTTTTAGCTCTATTTTATTTCCTCTTTTAAAAAGCAGGAATTTCAGGTAATGGTAAAAAACGTAATTTTTTTAAAAATAATTGCAGTATGTAAAGTGTATTTTTTGGTTTTGTAGAATAGTTTGATATCTAAGTTATCATTGTTTCTGTTCAATAATTGGTAAAACTTCCATACATTCAAAACTGAGTTTTGATTCTGCAAGTAGATATTCTCCTACAAATAAATGGAACAAACTATCCTCTTCTCTTAACTTTTAGGTCCTTTCCTTTCATTCTCAACCAATGAAATTGGAAGTCGCTTGTAGGAACCACTAAAGAGCTTTTAGGAGGAGACAAGCTAAATGAGTATTGTCAGCGAAGAAACTCTCAGAAAGAAGGCTACCATTTTCTAGACCAGCTAAGGGGCGACATCAACACAAAAGTTGGACAATGCTTCTACGACACGCAAAGAAAATCCTCATCGGGAGCAATGGAGCAGCTCATAAGATGCACTCTAATCAATAAAGTTCCTTAATGGTAGAATTTGAGAAAATTTTATAGAAGGATAATTTCTTTTCTGAGACTAGATTTATATTGTGTTAATATGTTATATCACAGAGTTATTCCAAAGAATTATCAATGGTTAGTGGCAGTAAAATATTGGGAAATAATAGAATTTTATAAGTAACCAGGAGATTTTCTGAACTTCAACCAGGAATACTCTTGACATTTGATATCCAATCTAGGAAGCCACCTATAGAGAGTTAATGACAATATTAAAATAAAGAAGTAGTGAAATAAATAAAAATTTGTAATGGCATGAAAATATAAAGTACTGAACCACAAAGAAAATTCTAGGCAAATCGTAATGCTATATTGTAACATACGCTTTAGATCATGTGGAATTGGTTTATAAAGAGAGAAAAATACATGATGTCTCACGAGTTTTCATCCAGGGCAAAACTGGTGCTTCATTCTGAATTTTGGTGACCAGATATATTTGAAAACTAAACAATGAAACGTTTTAAATCATTTGCAAAAATTTCAAAGACATTTCACTCTTAACAACTGGCTGAAATTTTACACATTTATAATTCACTTATCGATATTGAAATTAAGAGCTTATCTTTTACAATTTTGCTTTTTTTGTTTCCATAATTTAGATTACAAAATAAATTAGACAAGTGTTTTTTGTATCATGGTTATTCTGAAAATGATTCAACTAATTTGAAAAGTACATCATGCCTCTATCTTCCTGTCAGTTGTGCAGTGTTGTACAATTCCTTAACTAATTATGTACATTTAGCGAATACACTAGTCGTTTTAATTGATATAACAACCAAAATTACAGTTATTATGACCAAACCATAATTTACATTCATGCAACATTTGTTACAAAAGATTAACTGTAAAAGTTAAGAAAGGCAAAAAACAAACAAACAAATAGAAATGTTAAAAATATTTTTGTGTTAAAATGTCCTTTGAATATAAGTATTGAATAATATTGTAGCTGATCCCTTTTTAGCATTTGTGTCTATTTTATCGCTAAAAGTTAGTCTGTGGTGTTATTTTCGGTGAAAATATAAAGATTTTTTTTCTTTATGAATTGATTTCTCCAGGTCTAGGTAGTATACATACGCAATGGCATTGGGTTTGACCTTGTAGTTCTTTCGTAAATGAGCTCTAAACACTAAATTATCTGCATTATTATTTTAACATTTTATCCCCAGATTAGTCCATCTACATATGTCACCTTAATACTTTTACGCAGCTTGGTTTAATTTCTACAACACCTATATCAAAGTATTTATTGCAAGGGGGTTTACTTTTTAAAGCACTTAATAAAAAATATATTTTTAAAGTTTACAAAGATAGTTAAATTGAAAATTAAAAATATGCTTTCTTCCTTAAGTACTTTAAAAATTGAGCCACCATGCATTAAATGCTTTAATGTAAGTGATTCAGAAAATAGACCATTGTTTTTGAAATAGTTAAGACAATTATTAAATGTAATGTAATGGCTCAGAAAATAAACCACTGTTCTAGAAACTGTTATATGTAATGTAATAGTTAAAACGAAGAATTCTTTAGAAATTTACTTTGAAAAAGTAAATGAAATTAATCAGTTCTTTTTAATATTAATCCTTTTCGCTCGCAAAAGTCATTCGATGCATAATTATTCCTCTAGTACGATGATTGGTTTATTGCTCTGAAAAATAAATATGCATAATTGTTTTAAGTCGAATTTCTTTGAAAAATTATTCCACGTTATTTTTACCGTTCTGTAGGCGGTTTTAACAATCGAAATTCAAAAATCAATCAATAAAACTTCAAAATCATGCATCGTCTTGAATGGTGAGTGAGAGACGGCAACCGAGTGCAAAGGGTTAACTTATTGTTGACACATAAAATGCGTCAATGCAGTGCCTTTTTTTTCATTCTAGGATGCTATAAAGAAAATCAGACTTTCCTTGACTAATACGTTGAATTGAATGCCTGGTCAATTTATTGGAATTTCATAATTTGAGAGTTTCAAATTAAACTTTCAATCTTTTTTTATTATCTAATTTAGATATTAAATCTAATTAAAAAAAATAAGCAACCCTTTTTAATTGGTGCTGCTTAAATATAATATTTGGGAAAATCCGGGACTGTTCTGTATTACAACGCGTATCATTTTAGCTTAACAAAACTTCCAGGGAATTAAAACAAATTAAGAAAAGTAATAACTCTTCATCTATTCATTAAACGCGTGGTTATTTTTTTAAAGATATTTTTAAAGAAAAAAAATAACATCATATGTTTATTAGAAAAATAAAACTACAGAATCCTCATTTAGTATTAAAAAAATATCCATAGAATAGAAAAAGAAATGCTACCTGAAGGACAGCTATGATGAAATGCCCTACAAAATTTATTTCTTTCTGCATAAAGGCAACCCTAGAAGGATTTGTTTTTTAAAGGTGAATGAGAGATTATTTTCTGGGAAAAAAATTAAGGAATTGTTTACCGCATGTTTCTGAAGTATTTAGTAAAGATGACGTTAATTTCTTTCTCCTGCTCAATTAAACCATATTTTTTTTATCATAATATATATGAAATTAAGATTTCTTTTATTTCATCCATTTTTATGGCGTTTTTTCATCAACGGAGTAGTTTCCGATAAAGGGATTTTATAGCATTTTTGTAAGCTTCTATGTAAATGGAATTTTTTTTTAAAGATGACTATTTACTTGTCGATTTTTTTATGTTAGATTAAAAGAACTGCGTGTGAGTAAAAATTCATTGATTTTAAAAGCTATTGGAATATCAATAAATAATAATTGATAGATAACCACTTGCAACAAAGGAGAAGCTGGCACACAAACAGTGTAGATATTTCAACAGTTCTCGTTTGGCTTAGTCAAACTAAAATTTTCAGCTTAATTCTAACTAATATTTTAAAAGATTTCAAAACAACAGATGCTTTTTGACTTGATAATATTCTTAGGTTGGGATTATTCCAGTAAATTGTTTCCCACATAATGTTGTTGAAATCAAAGCATGCGACAGCAAGGTAAATGAATCAAGTCTAAACATTATGATGACAATGTCGTGTCCGCGTTACCACGGAAAGAGGGTGCCGTAGTTTCTGAGGGTAAAGACCCCTGAGTACTCTAGTGCAGAAGTCTGCTGTCGACCACAACAAATTCTGTTGATACTGCTACGTTCAGCTGTGGGGGTGTTGTCAGCTGTATGCAAGAAGAATGCAGAAGTCTGCTTTCTAGTTCACATGAAAATGACGCTCACACACTCGTTTACACGACGTCTTTTTGTCGGGGATCTTTTTCACACAACTCACAGATACAGCACAAGGGAAGAACAACCATGTCGGAACCAGGACTCGAATTCGGGACTCCCAGACTACGGGGAAGTTGCGTTACCCCTAAGATAGGACGCTGGCTGTAGACATCATTATTCTACTATGTTTCAGATTAGAGTTTCAATTTTTTCTTCTTTTTTTCTTTTTTCAACCAGTGGATCTTGAAACGGTAACCAAAAGATATAGAAACAAAATATAATTGGGTCGTCTCGGTTTGCAAATTCGTAGTTAACGAAGTTTTGAGGCTCTAATTCAATATCCTTTCAGAGAAAATATATTTCAGAAAAGAATTCCGTGTATTTAATTTTATAATATTCATGCTCTCAATTTTCAGATTCTCGCGTCGCTCATCATTGATTACACCACAGCTATACAGAAAAGGAAAACAAGATATTTTAAGAATTTCTCCGAAATCATTAACGTATTATTATTTCTTTGAATTTCAAAATTGTTTGCACAAAACCTTATCTCCGCACGCATATATTCAATTCTTTTTATTCTCTTAGGGTTTTTTTAAACTCAGTATTCTTCCAACTATCAGGTGAGTAATGCATAATAGCATCATATATCCCTCTTCTGCATATCATATTTAAAAAATTCAAACAAGAAAGAGTAAAACTTTTGGCCTAAAAAGAATTGCTGTTTCTCAAATAACCAGGTTTTTTCCCATTTGTCATTGTCATCAACGATGAGAATTATTCTCCCGTGACCAATTTTTGCGGTTTTATGTAGGATTCCGAATAACAGGCCAGTATAAAACATTACCTTGATTCTTCTTTCTTAAATCTTGGTTTGGCCGACTGAAAGAAAGACATTTTCAAGTTTTTTCTTACTGTTTCGAAATATCCTTGTTAGGAACAAGCTTTTTGAAGGCATGGATTTATTTCTGCAGAAATTTTATAAAAAAAGGGTAAATGTCATTAACAAAATTGGCGCATTTTTTGTAACTCTGGTAGATATGTGTTCTTGAAAGATATTTCATTTGATTACGTAGTGACAATGAACTATTTTTCTTTTGTTGCCAGAATATCTAATTAGCATCATTAAGGGCTTTGTTTTGTCACTACCTTTTGAAAATCACATCGCTTTCTTTTCCAGCGAGGATATATAAAAGTAGGACTAATTTCACTAGTTAAAATGATATTGAACCCTAAAATATTGAACTATGAAAAACTTGAAATGGGTAATAAGAAACTATTAACAAGGAAACTGAAAAAAAAAA
>JAPMOQ010033694.1:4992805-5016931 GCA_026543055.1 Argiope trifasciata
ATTTATCTAAGGTTTGATCTACTTAATGTTTTGTACTAACGAAAAGGTTTACCATACAATGGCTGAAACCGCTAAAAAATAATCCACCTGACGATTTTGATTCAATTCTGCTGTAAGGTTTCTATGCAAGAGGACAATCTCTTGGGATGGGCTAGCCATTGATGTAAGCTAAGCTGCGTTAATATTGTTTAGTATTCATTAAAACGCTCTAGAGTTCAAAGCAGATCTTTTATTCATGGAGTGATTGTATTGATTTTTGGAAACACTTAGCATTTTCTTTGGGAAATTATTCCCGTCCGTAAAAAGACGTTCTCCGGCAGAAAAAGAAATAAGAAGCTTTACCGGCAAAATGACTCTCAATTCCTTGTTTGGATATCAGCCAAATACCGAACCGTTTTTAAACAGAGAAGAGTAGAGAAAAAAAAACGGAAATGGCGGTAAGAAATAAAGTATTTGTCATTCGATTCCATAAGCGATTTTGTGCTGGACGGAAGATCAAGTCAAAGCTTGAAATCTTCAAGGGTTATGTCATGTTTGACTTTTTTTAAAAAGTGGAAAGGAACGTGTGTTTGGATAAATAATGAATCGTAATTTCTTTAGGAAAAGAAGTTGCATGGGTATTTAATTCTTAATGAATTTTGGGCATGAATGGAAATGGTTGAAATTCAAATATTAGCTTCACTTAGATTTCTTAGTATTTTATAAATTGTACTTCGAATATGATAGTAATGTGTTCGGAAATATGATAAACATAGGCGATGTATCACATTAAAACGTTGTTTTAATTAAAAAAATACGTGAAAAAATTGTGACACGCCTTTTCAAGTTTGACTTCGTGACATTTTATATTCATACATAATTAATATTTCATTATTAAATTCTTTTTCCATTTGTTTATTTTTATAAATACCTGTAAAATTATTGTAATTTACCAGGACAAACCATTTTTCTTCGGATCATTTTTTTTTGTATTATAATATTGTAGGAAAATAAAATACGATATTTCTATGAAAATGATCTTACAAATTACTGTGAAAACAGTACGAAAGATGTGTAATGGAAAGCGATACTTTGTTCCCCGAATATTTAAAAAAAACCATCACATAAAACTCAGTTAAAAAACAAATCGAATGGTAACAAAAACAATCGAGATATTCTTAAAGGACTGGAAACTATCAAAGCAAGCATATAGCAAATCGTTAATTAGTAAACAGCAATAGCGCTAAACTTCCACAGCTTCAGAACTCGCTCTGAGTATACATGACCGTAGAGAGATTCGTAGCTCATATGATCACCGCATCTTTATAGAGTGACGTCAAATGGAATTTCCCAGAAAAACATCAGATTTTGGTTCCTAAAAGATTTTTCTTACATTTAATTCTTACATTTTTTTAGATAATGCATTTTTGTACCCAAGATCAAAAACTAGCAGTCAATTTTAATGCCGATGTCATTTTCTTCGCATTTATTAAAATTCATTATAAATCTTTCTTTCCAATAATATAACTCACAGTACAGAGAAAAGAGGTACGACGAGATTACGAAAATAATAAACATATAGTTCTATACATATATTTCTTTGTTTTTGAAGAACTAACCTCTTTTACGAAACATAATAGCACGATAGTATTTAAGCTTGATTCGCCCGTCTTATTTTTGTCGATTTCGGTGAAGCCACGAATAGCTATTTTTTTATACCTATGAAGACAAGATAAAAGTGTTTAAAGAAACAAACAATAAAATTTTTGCAAATTTCAATTTCATCCCGTAAGAGTTTTCGTATTTATGCTATCGTGACATATTGTATTTACTATCTTAGATTATAATATTCATTTCGCTATTTTTAAAACGGTAAAAAAATTTAATTTCAGTAATAGGAAGAAGGTGACCTTTAAAATACTTCAGATTTTAGAAATGAGAAATGCATCTCATGAAAGATAAATTTAATTTCAGTTGAGTACTTGAATAAAATACTCCCAGAAAAATAGCTAAATAACAATTATTTTAATAGTTATCGAAATTTCAAAGGAAGAATTGAAACAGCATCATTGAAACAACAATAGGACGCACAGTTGAAAATAAGAACTTAAAAAAATTCTATATAATCTTATAGATTATCACTTTCTTTGAATGTTTTTATTTTTATTTTGAATGCCTTTAAAGAAGTTAGAAAACTTTTCAAGTTAAAGTATACAGTTTTTACTGTATACTTTAAAATGAGTGCTCTTATTTTAAATATTTCTTTTCTTTTTTTCATAAGTAGGATGAACAGAAAATCTTATTTTTTTATTCTGATGAAATTTTTGATGCATGTTTTTGAAAAGTAATAATTTTTTTTGTTAAAGGTAGAATATATTAATATAACTTTATGAAAATTTTCCAAGGAAATACGAAATTAAAATATGCATGCTTGTGTGTGTAATATGAGCGAGTCCCTGAAATTTGGCGTGATTAAACCTCTACATAACTTTTAAGATTTTTCAGAATGAATTTTTTTTATATATAAATATTTTTAAACACTACAAATGTTTCGATGGTAGATCGCTTTCCAGAAAAGATTTTCTTTTCAAGTTTAACATGATTAAAATCTAAAGTTACATATGTTTTCATATTATAAATTTGAAATAAATTAAATTCCTACTTTTTGGTGTAAATTATGAAACTTTTAAAAGAACAGTGGTTTTTTTTTTGCATTTTAGAAGTAAAACATAAGTTACTTTTCAAGTGGTATTTTTAGAATCAGTTTGTTGAAGAAACAAAAAAAAAAACAACTATAAAATAAACTTTTTAAACTAACTAAATGGATATTTGCATTCATTAAAATTTTGATTTGTATTTTTATGATGTTCAAAATTCTTTCACTATCAGATATATTTTTAATTGATTTTTTTTCAATTTTGATATCATGAAATACTAATCAAGATAGCTCTGATCAAATTCTCTTATAAAGAAATAAAATGCTCTTTTCTATCAAACTGAAATTGCAATACAAATTATTGGAGAACAAGGAATTTTTGCTAAACAGTTATGCACAGATTCAAAATTGCTGTTACTTGAAAGGTTATAATTATTTAATTTCTTAGGGGGATTTCAGTATTACTTTTTACTTCTACAAGTTAAGAGATAGATTTACTGACTTCTTTAAGTTGATTAATCGCCATTTCTTGAAAATTAAGCGTTTTCAAAACTTGATGACGAGTTAATAATTATGAAACTAAGTAGATAATTTTTCTTCTATTTGCTAATTAGTAAGACAATTACTGTTAAAGAAGACAGTTAAAAATGGTAGTTATAATCATAATAGTTTTATTGAGAGTGCTGTAGAGAGGAAATAACAATTGTCATAAAAATGCCAATTATTAAAAAATATTAAAAAAAATATGTAGATATGAATGATGCAATAAAGGGAACCACTAAGATGTCGGAGATACCTCCGCCCTGCTTAAGCATTTTAGACAGTTTGAATGACCGTTGTCATGACAGTATAAAGTCGTAAATAAAGGTTAAGCCCTTCTTGCCATTTACGACAAGGAAACAAATCTTTACATAGGAGGTACGTCTCGTCATGGAAGTGGAGGTTATTCAACACCACAGACTTAATGCATTCACTCGGGAAGCCAAAATTAACCATTATATTGAAAAGTCATTATTCCCTTACTTGAAGTGCTCCCGATAGGAACGAAAGAAAAGCAAAGGGGGGAGGTATAGAAAGAACTACATGAAAAATGATAATTTTCCATCTGAGGCTCATTTAATTTACTTTACTTTGTATGTATTAATCAATGGAAATTTTTGGTTTTACTGCAGGTATTAGTATCTACATCAGTCTATACCATTCACAATTTGCAATTAACATCATTATAACTTTGAATACCCAAAAGCGGCCTAATGGATTGATATAGGAGTAGGCAGAGGAGCATGAATCGGTAAATGGAGGCTGTGTTATATTTCTTCTCTGTATTTTTAGCTAGCTAAAACTTATAAATCAATGTTTATTTCATCAAAGAATTACTCTTTGTTGAAATTTTTTTGTTTTCCTCCAGTATTTTTTTTTACAACGAAGGAATCGCTTCTAAAGGTAACTAGTATATTTGAGTGCAGTTACATTTCTATTGATAGTGCTGACTAATTACTCTAAAAAGATTCCCCACTTTTTTTTCCATCATGAAATCTAGATTCATGCTCATGGCTATAAATAATAAACCAAGTATTATGGGATTCACCATCATCAAAAGTTGAAGATTATATTATGTTAATACCAATGACTAATCACCTGCATTTTTCTTTTATTAATTTTTAAATCATGTTTTAAAAGTTGGCTTGTTTCATATTTGTAATGTGATATAATCATTTTTTTCACATGCTCTCTAACGAGTTAGACGCTTTGAAGGCTGTGCAGTTTTGAATTGTTGATCAAAATATACTTTTCTAATAATTATAGAAGTTTATTATCATTTTAATATAAAAATTCGTTAAATTGAATTACGAATGCGTTCTAGTGGCAATATCTTGTTGCGATTTTAGGAAACAATCAATAACAAAATTAGATCACAGAAAATATTTCAAGTAGTATAAAAATTACTGATGGGTAAGCTAATAACAGATTTTTAAAAATTCTTTATAACTAACATTTGAATATTTTTCCTTTTTTGAGACGCATAAAACTAAGATTAAGATTTCGTATGGCTCAAAATTTCCTTTTTAACAATGTTCTGAATAATGTTATTAATTAACATATTCTAACCATTTATTACTTCCTAAAAGGTCTATTCATACCATCGAATACTATTTCTTCTTTCCAAAAACATTGAATATCTTTATTAGAAGATAAGTTAGGAAGTTATTTTGTACGCACTGGTAAATAACTAAATCAATTTTGATCAAAATTAGATCAACGAATTGGGAATGAATAGGGATTGAAATCAGAAAGTTTCATCGGATGCACGACAGAAACTAATTCCTTTCGAGGGAAAAAAAACTTTTAAATTGGTTGCAATCAAGATCTGTTTCATCTCCTGATTTGAGATGTATAAGAAAACCATGGAAAATAAAGTAAAAGATATAAATTCTTTCTTCAATACTAAAGCCAATTACTACTTCCCTTTCGTAATTAATTTATATATCCTTAAGCAGGTTTCAGTTAACTATCCTTCCTTAAATACAATAAATATTGAACATGGCAAGATGTCTTGTAGAATCTTCGAATAATTTTGAAAAGTATGCTTCATCAACATACATTTTGTGATAAAAATTATATTTGTCGAGTACTATCAGCATCAAATTTTTATAAAGTCTAAATTGTTTCTTCTTGCATTTTATTTCTCTAACTCAAAACTGATAAATTAAACGATGTAGTGATCACATTAAAAGAATGTTATTACATGCATTTGAATACGTTGGAGACAAAAAAAAATTCACAATATAAAACGAAAGATAGCATGAACTTAGAGAATATAAAGAAATATCCACTCTATCCCCCAGGGGGGCATCTCGAAATTAGAAATGGGAGGCTTCCGGTATGGTGGTCGGATCTCGCCACCCTGGAAGGTACACGGAAAGGTGGGGGGTCTGATTTCTGCATCGATGACGGAACGTACTTCCTTAGAGAAAGGTTGTACCGAGGCAGGTGATGACCCTTAGAACTCAACCACAGTTCCCGCCAGTGTCGCTGCTGCAGCGGTCCTGTCATTCAGTATTTACTATCCGTTGTCTTCTGACTGGTTAGAGAGTCAGTGATATGACTATAAAGCAGTCTTGACATGGGTACTGAAGAATGCAGAACGAAGGAACGAGATCATCATTAATTGAAAATGACTTTAAATGCCTTCAGTTGCCACTTAAAACAATCAGAGTGGATTTTTAATGTGTTTTGTGTGTTATCTTGCCTTTTTCATTCTTTCCTTTATTTATATCCTAGCTTTTTTTATGCCAAAATAGAGTTTAACCTTAAACTTTATTAAGTTGGCTCTCGCCCAGAAGTTTAATAATAATAATTACATTTGAATTAAATTACACTTGTGTCCTCTGATCAAGTTATGATTTCTTTTCTAGTGAAAAAAAAATCTACCAAATTGATCTGCCAAACAAAATTTGTCCTACAATATCTGCTATTTTATTTCTTTCTGCTCAGTTGAAGATCTCAGAAGATCCAATAAAATTCTATCTAATTAATGTGTAATAGACTCTTTGTTTAGCGCATATTATTATACAGGAACACTAAAGTTAGATTTCCAGTGAAATTAGTCGTAAATTCACAAACAGGACAACTTACTTAATATCATGTTACATAATTACATGGGTTCACAACATCCCAATGAATAGTGACGAACATAGAGTTAGTAAAACTTAATTAAATATGATTCACCAAACTAATAAAGAACTTCCAAACTATTCCCGTTTGTGTCACTCCTCTGCCCGTCTATTAAGTCTCAAACCAAATTACTTCTTAATCAGCACCCGCGAAAACAGTTATTAGTATCACTCACTTGACAGTTATCGCTAAATTAGCAAACTAGACATTGTGAAAAATTCATGTCTCACAGAAAGCAATTCTGCTTTAAAATATATAACGTAGTTTCATCGCTTTCTTCGCAGCAATTCTAATAAACAGAATTTGAAACATAATTTGAGGGAGAGGGGAATAAACGTGCAGGAATGAAACATGATTTATTTCATATTTGTTCCGTATATAAATTTAATATTTATGTGAAATATTATGTTGACTTATGATAGGATTTGAGAAAATATTATATTTTTTTGAAAAAGCACTTTTTAATTGATATATTAGAATGTATAAAATATATTTTTTATATAAATATTGATAATTTAACTCGAGAGGAACTGTCTGTTATTGAGTTTTAATAAAGGTGATTGCAAGATTCCTAAACTATAATGAATTGGTGAGTATATTATTGACTCAAAAATAATAACAATAAATATTTTAAAGCTATGCTTTTATAAATATACACGAATGTAGAAAATATTTTCTTATTTCTCATTATAATTTAAAATGATGTTTGCCACCTAGAAGTGAATTACAGTATAATTAATGATGTGATTTCATAATAATAATGAATTGTAACAAAATGTTTAAATATAATAAAAAATTAAAGTGCTCTTATATTTAAGTGCTACAACATCGAATAAAATTTGTTAAATCAAAACTATGGAATGAAAACAAAATTAGCGAAAGCATAAGGCTTTGTTATACAATATAATTGGATAAGAAAACATTATCAATTCATAATGTATTCTAATTTTTTGTGAATATTTAAAAATATTCTTCCATGTATATTCATTGTGGTTTGACTTTTATATAAAATTGTTTTCAAAACTTCGTGTGCTCGTAATTTTATTCTCTCCGATTTCCATATTTTTATTAAAAAGAAAAAGTATGTAACCTGGCTATACATAAATAAAAGCATGCGTTTGAAAATATATTTTTCTTTTTGTCATTTATGACACATTACTACGGAATCTTGTATCCAGTCTAATCAAATTCACTTTCAGTTGATGTCTCGTGTATTAAATCAAAAGAAAATAAAAGTCAATGGCGAAATTATCATTCAGTTCGGAAAATACTATGATATTGTGTTGGAAACAAAACTTATATAGATTTTCGCAATACTGGCACAACTGGAAATAAATGAAAAATTAATTTTTAGAATTTTTTCTTTACAGCCATGAAACAAGTTAAGTTAAATAAAACGTTTTGTTCAATCAAGCTAAATAAAAAGTTGTAAAATATTAATTATTCGAGCAATAGAAAATTTACAAATGTTTTTGAGTTAATGCTCTAGATATTCGAAACTAAGATGTTTTCAACATTCAATTGAAATTGAAATCAGTTGACTACATTATTAATCATTGATAATTGAAGCTCTATAGATATAATGCTGTCGATACACTTTATCGATATAAGGACTGCAATTATCTAGAAAATGATAGAGGATTCATTTTGAAATTCATTTACAGAACACACAAAAAATTTTACTTGCATTCATAATTTTTTATAACATATCATTTCTTCCAGATTTTAAAAGTTAAATGATCTGCATTAACAATATTACCATAATGATTCTATATTTAGTTAAATGAGTTTACAGTCTATTTTCTTTAAAAAATTTATTTAATGTACTGAATTGTAGATTTTTATCTAGGTTTAAATTGAAATAGTTATATAAACAACTCATTATTTATTAATTAATATGTTTTATATCACAAGTCAAAATTGTTTCGAATTAGAATAAACATTTGTATGGAGTTATTTTAGTTAGAACTGATTGCAATTTTGTAATCAGTTCTAACTAATTCGAGCTAATTATTTTAAACAGCATGGAAGAAAGTTTGTGTAGTTTATTATAGAAAAGTGAATTAAATTAGCAAATTGAATAAAATAGCATCTATAATGCGATATTAATTTTCAAACAATGTAATATCTGAAATGCTTAATAAATTCCATCCTATTTGAGTGGCTGATTAAATGTAAATTTTATTAATTCAAAAAGAAAAATTTAATTATAATTTTGAAATACAAAGCAAAAGTTTGTTAAATCTTAAAGGCGTATCTCCCCTACACAATTCCGTTAATGTAATCATTCAATGAAAATGATGAAATGAAATATCAAACATAATAAATTGGCATTTCAATATTGATTTTAAAATAAATATAACTGAATTTTCATGTTGAACAGCGAAAAATTTTCAGACAATGTATTTAAAATTATTCAGTTCAATACAAACATTACCTTTTGAACGTTTGTAATAGTTACAACAATGGTTATAGCATAATTTATACGTTGGTCGTTTTTATAGTTTCATAGTTAAAGGAATATCTATTTTCATGAAATCACTAAATTTTTCGAATGGCTGTTTGAAGAAATTTGAATTATCTAAAATAGCGAAGTCAAATGTAATTTATTATTCAAATAGAATTTATCACAAATAAGTTTGCGTTTTTCATTGAAATCACGTTTCGGTAAAATTTTAAATCAGACTTTGGCTGTTCGTTTGAAATTTCTATAAATATAGTAGTTTCTGATGTGATATAGATAATGAATATCTGATTCATATTTGATTTTCCTCTTGATTCTTTCTCTCACGAGTTCTGAGAATCTTGTCGGCGATGGAATAGAATGAATTTCAGAATAGAAAGTATTATTCTACAGAAAATATTTCAAACGGTAAATTTATGAAAGAACTTGCATTTTGTCAGATGAAATATTTATATTTCGTAGAGAATTTTAAATTAGTGCAATCGAAAGGAACTGGCTATTTAGGTATATGGGAATAAACAAAAATTATAAATTCGATTCCATTCGATAATTCCAGGGTAAGAGTAAATTCATGAGTACATAATAATGAAAGATTTCTTTTTTTTTTCTTTCGAAATTTGATTCCTTTTGTTACTGAAATGTTTCTATTTCAGTCGAGTAACTCACTAAATTTGTTTTAGATAACGTTCTGATATGCTGCAAGTGGTTTGAGGCTTCAATTTCGAAAAGGCAGGCACCAAGAGATACGTGGAATTAAAAATCTTCTTCATAAACATGTCTAATAATCCTACGACAGATAATTATCTGATCGACAAATAATTATAAGTGAGGTTCGTCTCAAATTAGTAATTACAGTGATGTAATAATTTATTTGACCATTTTTGTGATGTGGCAAACTCTTAGTTGACATTTGATGATCAGGTACAATCCTAGTTCCTCACGGTTTTCGATCTGGTACACTCCTAGATCATCATATCCAGTGATCTACTCTCCTGGCTGGATATTTTCTTCATACAACTGTGTAAGAGTGATAAATAACCATTGGGCTGAATAACCATACACAAAGAGAATATCATCTTGCTCTAAGACTATGAACAGATTCATACTGAACTCGTTCGATCATCATCTACAAAGAGGATCTTGCATTTTCTGATACAAAAAGCTGCGTATCCATTTTCGACGTAGCTTTCATATGTATTTATGAACCCTGTATACATACTTTTCTTCTCCTGTTTATTAAATGGGCTTTTGGAATATCCTATATTTGCTTTATATATCACTAGCCGCCTTTGGCGACCAGCTAGTCCGCCATGAGTAATGCGTTCTAAAATTTTCAATTAAATCGCATATTCATTAGCCAAAATTTAAGAAATAGTTAAAGTTAAAAGATTCAGTTATTAGTAGTTAAAGAGTCGGTAACTTTATTCGGAAAAACTTTTTGAGTTTAATGCTCTAATAATTTATCGATTATGCTTCCAAAATATTAAAAATGTTTTTTTCGATGATATTCCCAAAACGTTAAATATGATTTTTAAAGAAAGCGAAAAAGGGAAAAAATATTGAATTAATGATACAGATATTGCAAACGATTATAGAAATATGCCATTAAATCGGGATTTCAATGCATATCCTGTCTAAATTCAATCAGGTTTACTGTAAATAAAGAAAATTTATGGAATTAATGATATAGATATTGCAAACGATCATAGAAACCTTTGCTTTGCATTTATTTTTTTAGAAAATATCACATTTGTATATATTTTTTATTTTATCCAGTCACGTGCTAAAAGGTACGTATCTTTAGATTTGATTTGCGATGATAATTGTTGTTTTTTTTATTTGAACTTCCGGCATTGTTTTATTTTATTTTATCCAGTCACGTGCTAAAAAACAGGGTTAAAATATTTCTTTAAAAATTCGTTAAAAATAGAAGCTTGAGTTATACATTAAAACACTGATATCATTAGAAAGCTATTTTTTTAATCTTTAAATTGATGTTAAAATCATGTTTGTCCGATAATATTTTCGGAAGCTATAGTGGAAAAACGTTGAAATCTCACTTAAATTTTAATTAATTCAAATTCTTATTAAAAATTCGAAAAAATCTCTCCGAGGTGCACATTCCCGACCTCCAAGTTATCTGTAGGTCCAACGGTCTGGCCTGTAGAGCGCAAACACACACACACACACACACACACACACACACACACACACATTGAGCTCTTTATTATAAGTATAGAAGACTAATATAACCCAGTAAGGACCACATTGCTAGTTTAGTTTAGTTATATTAATGTCCCGTTTTAAAGCGACAGTAGGGCGATTTTAAGAATAGCCCTTGTAATTTTGAACTGCTGTCAGATGATGAGTGCAGCATCTTAGTTGGCCCCTCCTCTCCATATTTCCACACCAAGCCAGTGGGAGCACGTTTGATGTGGAGGACGGATTTAACGTGCAGCAGACTAGATTACAAGACGGTTTTTTTCCGTGGAATGGGAACCTGAAAATCTCTGATTCCGACACCGAGGCCTTGTCACCAGTCCACCATCTCCCTACAAGGATCTCACTGCATAGTGTTCTTAAACTCTTGAGGTATATACTGCTGTCATCGGACTATTTTCCCATTAAATCACCTTGGATGAAGTACATATCAATTAAATTGCGGCATGTAATTCTTTAGATATTGCTGCTCGTTTTGAAATTCATGACCGGATTGAAGTTGATTAGTTTCATTTATTTGTACGTGTCCTCATAATAACACCTCTTTAAACAGCTTTCGTGATCCCCAGTTCTTAAGTGTTTGATCTTAGGTTTATAATTTGATTCTGTTTACTTGATCTGTTTTTTCATTCCATCATTGGTATTTTATATCTCTTTGTATGCGTATATTTTCTTGTATAAATTTTGAATAAATTTTTTCACACAGTACAATCAGATCTACTACAATAAAGCAGCCTAATGATGGAAAACTTGTATAGCGTAATTATATTAGCTTAAATGTTCCTTACTTTACAGCATGAATTTGTCAAGATGTTTTACATTGAAAATGGATATCTGTATCTAATTTTGGATCAAACGTATCAATGGAAACAATTGTTTGTTAGCCGATGTACACATAAACACGATAATTGAGGATCATGACAAGTCAGATGGATGAAACGCTATATCATGTGGTATTGACTCCAAATTTGAAGGCCTGTATCAAATTTTGGAGTATATTTGTTCTACAAAGAAATTTTCTGGCTTAGAAATAGAAATGTGTTAGAAGGTTTAGGAGAGAATAGGTTCATTATTTTAAAGATAAAATAATTGAGAAGAAACGTTTTGATTTGAAAAATTTGCTATGAATGGTGTTATAAAATATCTCTTTTACTACTTGGTTCGCATTTTAAATTTTTAATTGGCTTTTAATGTTTTTGCACTAAGTCTTTGAATTTCTAACACATTAAAAATGTTTTTAAGTTTCAATATTTGGAACTTACTCTTAATACATCTTTTAGTACTTTTAATGTTAACAGCTATCATTCTTTTTCTTTTTTTTACGGGCGCGGTGGCCTGGTGGTAAGGTCTCGGCTTCGGAACCGGAGGGTTTCAGGTTCGAGACTCGATTCCACCGAAGAACCGTCGTGTGAGGGGGTCTCTTGCACGTTAAATCTGTCAGGCCAAACGTCCTCCCGCTGGTGTGGTGTGATGTGGAGAGGGGGGTGCCACTTCGGTTGTCGTCCTCGTCATCTAATCGTGTTTCAAAATTACGAGGTCCGTCCCAAAATAGCCCTAGTGTTGCTTTCAAACGGGACGTTAATATAACTAAACTAAACTAAGCTAAAACTTGTCTGTTTGACATTCATTTAGAGTCTTACATTTCTTACATTCTGTGACATGTTTTTTGTCTTTTTGCAGTACATATTGTTTCGATATGAGTAAATCGCATTCTCCTTTTTAAATATAAATTTGATGCTTAAATATGGAAAAGAATTGTTTTTAAATGCTGTCTATAAACCACAAGGAAATTTAGCCTTAATTACACTGCTTTGAATGGGAACTTAATAATGTGACGTCTCTGACACTTGACATACACTTCGTAATGCATTTATTACTGGAGACAATTCTGAAATTAAACTTTTTTCAAAACTTGTTGGAAAAAAAAGAGTTTATGAAGGTTACAAAAGTATACTTGAAATGTGTTAGTCGCAAAAAAATAATGCTTTCTTTGCTGGATTTTATGAAATCTCATTTAAGAATTTAACCTACATATTTTGAATCCTTTTGAACAATATAAAGTTTTAGATTTTGCAAGAAATAATTAAATTATAATTAATTGGGAAGCTTATTATGTTTTAAGAAGAGCTTTTTTCTAGGTCATAAAAAATAATTTTCTTGAAAAGTCAATTTTTTAAACAATTAACATCTAATTGATTCTAAGTGTATAAGTTAAGGAAGCGAGTGCATTAATATTTGAGTTGTCTTTTCAGCAATAAAAACAAACGCATTTCTTTTGCTGAAAAAGCATAATAATCTTATAATTAATCTCTAAAAATAATTATTCGCATATTAAAATCTGATGTGTGAGAGCAATATCGATTTTATAGCTATGACATTTATTAATTTAGAAAAATTTATCGATCAGATTAATCTGCAAAAAATTTATATATGTTATTAATGGAGGAATTGTAAGTCTTTTTTTTATGAACAGCTATATAATACAGAAAAAAGGTGTGAAATGTTTAAATAAATTAGTTTCCTTTCAGTATAAGAAAAAGATTAATTAAAATAAAATTTTAAAACAAAAAAAATTATAGATAAATAATAGAGGTACAGAGTGTAAACAAAAACACATTATAGAAACTCTGAAATAGTAGGAAAACAATGTGAATTTAATATTAACATAACAAAATAAGAAAAATTTTAATAATATATTCACATTATTCTCTACAGTAATCGAAAATTTTCTATGAGATTCTTATTATTAAGTAAGAAACATGCTTCAAAATATTTTAGATTAATTCAAAACATAATTCTGACTATACATGTGCTGATTTATGAGGAATAAAGAAACAGGCAACTGAGCTTGTTCTCCAGGGTAAACGCTTAAATTTGAGACAAAATTAAAACAAAATTATTTTTGATGCTTGCTTACACTAAAAACTACAAATAATTAGTATTTTTAATAAAGAGGTTTATTTATTCTTAAAAAATTTTGGTTTACAAAAAATGATCTCAATAAAATTTTCATAAAATCTTGAAGCAAAATAATTTTAATATATTATAAACACCATCGGAGAAATTTATGCTCCGTTGAGAGAATAATTATATATTTATAAAATAAATCTTATTTATCAAAGCTTTTTATATAATTATTTTTATCTTATTCAATCGGATATCTTAATCTCATTGAATATTTATTTATAATAAAAGTTTTCTTTCAAAATAAATTAACTGTATGAAGAAAATGTTTTCCACTGTCTCTATCCAGAAATTTATCAATATGGTATGCAAAATGAGTGAAAAGAGTAAATTCATGATAACATAATTCACTCGAAATGTATAACGCTTTCATTTTGGAATTTCTTGCTCATTTTTTGGAGAAAAAAATAAGTTACGTTACAGCACAGAGTAAAATAGAGTGATTTTAAGATTGGCGGTATGAAATTCGACTGAATTTTATTAATATGCAGATAAGTAATATACTCAGAGAAAAATTTTGATTCATCTGATTTTGAACCATCGATTTTATGATTTGATTTGATAAGTCAGATTTAACCCATTAGCTGCCAAATTTGTTTTCGAAATTTTTGATTGGATAAATTATATACATGCACAAAAAGTTGTGTCATAGTATTATATGCAGATTATGTTTTATTTTGAAAATATTTGATACTTTGAATACTTTTGAAAATAAGTATCGTTATAAATTCATCGATAAAATCCTTTAACTTAAAAACAAAAGATTGAATAAGAAACAGATCGTTACAATAACTGCTAAATTATGTATTTTTATTGTTGCAAACTTGTGGTTTTGCTTCCCTCCGCGAATAGTGGCATCATAAAAAAGACTGATTTACAGTCATCTGTTTTGGATGGTGTCGGATGTCGCGTCAGTGATCCCAGAGCTTAGCGACCATTTGGTGACTTTGGCGACAAAATGAATAATGCACGAAACATCGAGAATTTTTTCGATCCGTCCATTAGGAACCAAGATACGTCCAGATATGCCTTGATCTGTCCAGAAGCGTCTAGCCGTGCCTCTCGGGATCTATAAAAGGTCGCACTTCAAGCTGAGTCATCAAACATGGAGTCCTGAATTGAGATGTGATGATTAGTAGTCGTATTCGACATTAAATAGCGAGTCTTCCAGAGAATAACGAAGCAGTGACTGAGTCAAGCTAGGGCTTATCTGAACTGTGTGCCTTGTTGCCTATTGTGGAAGCAGCGTCGAGTACTGTAGCCAGTCTTGTGGTAGTTATAAAGCTATGCGAGGGACAGCGGAAAGTATTTCAGCCATCTGGAGAAACCGTTAAGCAAAGTCCCTAGGATTCACACACCTGCTGAATCCTGTGTGGCCGCTTTGTGTGCTGTGGACGTTTTTACATCTTGTCTGCTACTGTCGTTGTTGTGTCCTCGTCTCGACTATAAATAATTGTCATCTTTATGCTGTAAATATTTGTTGTCTTTGTGCTGTCCTGTCATCGTCGTAATAAACGGCGGCGTGGTTCTCTACTAAAGAACTGTTCATTGTGTTTATCTCACACCATACACCCCACTATAAGTAAACGAACCCAGCGAATAGGAAATTCGTAACAATATATTTCATTTTAATAGAAAAATCAAACAAAAAATATAAGGCTTGAAATATGACAATTCAATTCTGCTCAACTTACAGAACTTCAAATTTGTTCACTTGTAAAGAAACGAATACACTCTTAATATAAAAAATTAAGTACTAACTAAAGCCAAAAAAAACCCTTTCTGCTACATATATTATCGAGTTATATATATAGTATAAAACTAAATTGTCAGGCTTAGCAAATATATTTTCGTTTCTGCGTCGTGTAAGTAAAATTCCAAAATCCTCCAATGATGACATGCAGCTAATGGGTTAATGCAGATGAGTTCAAACTCTAAAACAAGTAATTTTAATCAAATCTGAAGCTATATGAATTAATTTTATTTTATTAGTATTCAAACAAAGAGCGTATATAAGAATGAAGAATTCTGCTTCATCTAAACCTGAATTATCACTTTTTAAAATTCAGTTATGAACCAGAACAAGTGTAGAAGCGATAAATCAAAATATAGAACTTTTATCAAACTATAACGTCAGGGGATTGGATTTTGATTATTACATTGATAAAGAATATTGGGGAGAGTGTTATTCTTTTGATCACTTCTATCTGTTACAGCGACAAAATTTTGTTTTTCGAAAAAATATGCTTCGTACAAAAATTAGTTATTAATTCCTTACCTTAACTTGATGTTATTTTAAAGAAATGGATATTTTGATGAATAAAAATATTTACCTGATTTACTAGGAAGTAAATATCATAAAAATAATATTCTGCTTCTAAGCATTTTTTAATATAATTAAGAAATGATATTATTGCATACATATTATCGAGAAATACTCTAATTTTGTCCAGGTTCTGATCTCTATATGAAACCAAAAATTAGTAATAGAGTATTAAATGCGGAAGTATACCCTGTTTGACCACCCCGATGCATAGTTCTTTTGACCCCATGAAAGGTTCAGTATATTTATGTAGAAGAAGCTAGACACTATATTCATCTTCAGTCGTTTTCTCAGATTGTGAGGAAGATGGTAATTTGTGTATGCTACTTATATTGACCATTGGGTCTTATGGTCTATTTTCATGTTTTGGTAGCTAAAAGTAAATCTTCTCTTTTTATTTCTCAGTCGATTAGAAGCGTATTCTTGAAAGGAGATAAATTATTTCTCATTTTGAAGCATACCTACAAAAGCATACAATTTATTTTTTCATATATATATTATTGCGCAATCTTTTAATGCTAATACCTTTAATCTTTAGATTATTTTTCGTCAAAGATTATTTTCTTACGAGATTACTTCTCGAATTTCATAATACTTTAAAATTTTTTCCTGTGATTACTTTTCTCCAGTTATTTAGGCAATTTATCAATCATAACCAAATCCTGAAATTCTTCTTAGTTATGCCTTAACGACCATGAAACTCATGTAACTACTTCCTGTTATTGAGATGCCAAAAAAAATAGTCCTATTATCATGATATTTTTTCCTCACAACATCAATCGAATAAATTCTTTGGGGTAGGAATGTATTTGGCTTGTTTAAATACGCACCACAACAAGGTCATAACCAAATGGATATGAACTTCAAGTGACAGATGCAAATCTATTACCATATATGATATGGCAAAATTGGGTTACTAAATAAGATTCTAAATAATATCATGGAAGACAGGTGTATAATTCACTAATATCTCTTACTTGATTCAGCCATTGTAGAATCTCGACACAGATTCTGACTCAAACTCCTGTTATTCTAAATATACCATTGACCTTTTAGGGATATCCCTTGAAAAGGCGAAACTTTTTCATTTAGAAAAGAATAGGAACAAGTAAAGAAAGATCAAAATTTAAAGAATATAAGAGTTATTCCTTAATAACTCGCTTTAAAGGCACTGAAGTCAAATGATGACATTGATTAATTAAAATTAATTAAAACATTGAAAGGGACCAAAAAGCAACTCTGGTCCTTTTAAAAAAGGTTAAGAAAAATGAATAATGAAAACTATAATAAATTTTCTTTGAAATCATAAAATTAAAAAAAGATTGATCTCATTTATTAAATAGTTACATAATGAATAGATTTTAAAAGGAAGGAACATTTTAAAAACTAGCTGTAAACAACTTTTTATCTATAGAAATTTCAGATTTAATTAAAAGAACTATGTGCATAAATTCGTTCCTGAAAATAAAATGTATTCACTCGTTTATGTTCATTTTCATAAGTGCAAGTACAGAATCTTTTGGTCAAAAGAACAACAGCCCTTGATCAATGGTACAACATCCCTTAGTCAAACATGCACCCCTTGGTCAAAGTTGTAGCATCTTTTGGTCGAGTACCTATGTCGATGATGTGTACCAATGTGTATTTCACCAATGTGTAAAGTTTTTGAAAAATATTTTAAAATGCAAAAACTTAAAATATTATGTTTTTTAATGTAAAATATCGGCAAAATTAAGTTGAATTAAGATCAGCATTATCAACAGAATTCATTTAAACTTACATACAAAGCCAAAAAAAATTAGAATCACTTTAGACACCAATTATTGTTGTACAACAGTCTTCCCCTTATGCATAAAAAAGTCTGATTCCTCTAATAAATTTAAAGTATCAATTTTATAAATCGGCAGTGGGAGTCAGAATTTGTATAAAAGAGATAAAACAAAATGTAAATATAATGAAAAATTTTCAAACAGCTCGTGATGGAAAAGCAAATTTTAATACATGACTGACACAATAAATAAGACTTTCATACGCAACTCAATTTTTTATTTTTCATGGAATAGTTGTGTGATCTGTTAAGCAACATAAAAAAATTATGGTATAAAAAAGTCATAATTTTGATTCTGTGTCAATTTATGAATTTTTATTCGTCAAAATATTTTTTGTTTTTTACTACCTTTCATTTTATTTGCATGCTTGCAAAGGCGAAATCCTCTAGTTGGGATGGATGTATTAGAATATTTTGAAATTTTGTACATTTGTGTGATCTTGATAACAATGAATTAATTAATAATATCAGATCTTAGTTATCAATAGATTCCCTGATTTTAATTAGTTTTGATTCAGTGCAAATGACAACATTTAGTAATAAATTTGACAAAAACAAATATGAACAGAATTCTAGTATAAATGTGATGATGAATAATGAAATATACAAAAAAAGTAAGCAGTAGAAACTAATAAGTAGAAACTTTTTTCAATTAGCACACTTTTATCGATTCACATAAACAGTGAAAATATTTTTTCATAAAAAAAATGTATACAATATATAAATTATACAATGTGGAAATTAAACCATAATGAAAATAAAAAGCAAGTTAACTTTTAAACATTTATTAAAAGTTTAATTGTACTTTGATTGATTATGCTATTAAAATTTTCAATTTATTTAGATTATTAACATCGGCACCACAGTCTTTTATGATTTTTACTACGACTATAAGATACTTTATGAAAAAGTTTTCTTTTTGTATTTTGATTTCCTGGATGATATGGGTTTTTAAAAGCATTTTTTTTCTTTATTATTTAAAGTAAATTAGCCATTTTAGTTTTTAGTAAATTAAGAATCGCCAAGTATAAAAGTATATAGCAATATATTATAATATGTCTGGATTTTAGTAAAGTAAACAATTAATTGCACAAGTAGGATAGTAGATTCTGGTGAACGAAACTTGCTATCTGCTTATTAATTACAAATGTGAAAAGATTTTTCTTAAAACAGGCACAATAAAAAAGCTAAATATTGAAAAAATGCAGAAAATATTAAAGACAAAAGAAGTAAGGGTAATAGGGATAAAGAAGTTAATGGTAACGGGTGCTTTAATATGCATCGATGAAGCCTTAGTGAACTTGGAAATATGGGCCTTCTTTAGGTATTCTTGAGGAAAACGAAAAACCCATTTCTAGTTATTTCAGTGAATAACACTTTCTCTGTTTTTTCAGTGTTACTCTGTAACATTTGCTTAGTGAGACTGAAGTCAATTTGAAACCATAACTATTATATAGGTCATTACTGATTCTCTACATTCGCAAGGTAAATTGCTAAGTTATATACTTCTTGAATTAGTAAGATATACTGGTTATGAGTAATATTCGATTTCCGTTTTTGGAATTTATCACGAGAAAAAGAATTGTGGTCTCAATTACTGCGGATAATTTTCATCGATGGAAAATTACGGTTAGGATTTAAATGTTATAGGAAACTATATTTCTCATGTGTTTGGATTAATTCATTCTAAATCTAGGAATGTGGTCTCTCCCTTCCGATCAATAAATGCTCATTATTCTGTGTTGAATTAATGACATGTTTGAAGATTCTACCTTATGATCTACATGTGTATTACTTTTTACATGTGAAAGTTGGTTATTAGTAATTATTTGTTGCTGCATAGAGTCATCTATGAAAAAAATACGAACGTCGAAGAAGAAAAGAATGTTATCCTGAGGGAGGAATTATAAGAAGATGATTTGGAAATTTATCAATAAGAAACTGTAGTTGTGGAGATGGAGAGAATAATATCTGAATTCATCCTGTATTGATTTCTCAACAAATATTTATATTTCGATCGATTATGTTGAAGGTGCCAGAATGAATGATTATTATTGAGTGATTGCTGGAGTTGATGGTGGTCAACTGAATGCGATTGTTTTGAGAGCACCGATTTGACTAAATCTAAAATAATTTTAATGATAATTTAGGATTGTCGAGAATTGGATAAATGTTATACTACTATATTTTGCCGATGAGTAGATTATTCAAGTAGCTTACACATCAGAAAAAAAATTAGACGAATATGAAATTGAATGTCACGCTTGAAGTGAGGACTCTGCTTTTCATTACTTAATTAAGCTAATAGTCCATAAGTATTTTAAAGTGCATTGCTATGTCAGATATTTCCTTTTCGTGTTTTGTGATATTCAGTTTTTATATGGATTAATTTCTCAATTATTTTCCGGAAAATTGAAAAAAGAATGATTATTACTTACTTCAAGATGATAATATTATCAAGTTATGATAGTTTATATGTTAGGTCTCATAAAATAAAATAATTTTTTAAATAAAAAAACAGTAAAAAAATATAAATGGAAAGTACTTAATTACTTTGGAGATGTTGGGACTGGACGATAAAATAAATTATAAGATAAAAAGCAGTAATATTCTTATGATTTTCATCATATTCGCTTCAAATTAGTTTGTTACTACTGTGTTTAGAAGCCATAACACTCGTTCCCAATTACACCATAGTCTCTAGAATAATAAAAGGAACCTACTGAGTAATTGTGAGCGTTAATGTATCTGAGACTGGTTAATTAATAAGTTATTTTGGAAGAAAATTATTGTTTAATGAGTACCCCACAACATAATTAAGCACTCACATAAACAATAGGTCTATTTATAATTTTATATATTTCTTTTAAATCGGAAAATAATGGCTAAAGCCAAATTTGTTCCCAATTATCCAAATTGACACAATGTAATAACAAGTACGAGAAGAATATATACAGAGAAAGGTAATAAAAAATCAATTCAACTTAAACATATGTTGGTGTAATGTTTGAATGAATGCACGAATAAATAAATAAATAAACTAATAGTTTATCTTACATGGCTTTACTTACTTAGCATGAAATGGTTTGAGTGAATAATTAAAATAAGCAATAAGAGTCGCCATCGAGACAAACAAGTGTACATTTAACAAATAACATTAAATTTAAATTAAGTGACAACTAAATTTAAATAATTTTAATGACAACTAATAATTAGTTTTTATAAGTAACCGTAAATGAATATGAAGATCATAACAAATAAAAGTTCATAATGACTAAGTAAATAAATTGTCGCAAAGCAAAAGGACTTCTCTTCGCATAGTATCATTTACAGCTAAAATAGCTCAAAGGCAAATTTTTTTAGAACAGAAAACTACTTAATGCTTAGTATTGGGCATTTATTCGCTAATTTGTTACATTTTCCTTTCTGAATTAAGTAATAGTTTTGTAATCTGATTTTACTGGGTTTAGCTTGCAGTGGAACAAAATCGATGTCATTTAGAAGTCATAAACTCGTTCGAACCTTATTTGCTCATTACTCGATTAATGCTACTGGAGATAATTATGGCTGTCATCGATTTTGATATCAAGCCAAAAGTCTAAGAATCCTTTTTATAACTTCTCCGGGAAATCTCCTTTGGTTGATTCCTAATGGAATATTCTAAGATTCGACATTTGCTAATAGAATATCTAAAAATGCAAAAGATTACTAAGCATTATCTTAGAAAAACTGCTTGAATAAATTCGTACATAAGTTAGAATTCTAAAATGTAGATTTTACAAATTAGTTTATTTACTAATTTGAATTCAGTTGTCATGTGGTCAAAAATGAAAAAAAAAAATGTTACAATAGGAATTATTCCATTCGATACTTGTGTTCTTGTGATTCATGCTTGAAAAAGAAGCTCAATTTTATATTATTTACGACATTCTGACAAGAAAATTCATAGAGTCGAATTTAAATATGAATAAGTAATGGCGTCATTAAGGGTTTCAAATTATTTGTCATTATGTTAACAGATTAAATTTAATGAGCAAATAATTACTAAGCTTATTTTTGAAGGAAAGCGTAATCCTCGATTTTTAAACACTTCTTTTTCTTGAATCTTTTATTATTATTTTTAAGTTAGCGTGTTTTTTTAAATTCTTTTGTCTGTAATCTTTACAACAAATTAGTATCTTTAATAAGACTATCATTCATCAGGGTTAGCAGACATTTTTTCTAAAAATAAATATTTTGAAATGTTTGAATTGAATTCTTATAAAAATGTCTGTTTCTTTTAGAAAAATCAAATGCCGCCAGACGATGAATGAAATGTTTTCGAAGATCTGATAAGTGTAAGTTTCAAATTCTGTCGAAATCGAAGAGATAACTGTATTATATACACTTAATGCTTCTTTAATTTACCGAAGTATAAGGATTAAAAAAAGGTAGCAAATTTTATTACAGATACGAAAAATTCCTTTTAATTACTAAATACAAAATATTAAGCAAATCACTAAAAATAATAAACTTAGTGATTCCATTCCCATTAATTAATAATTTTTAATTATTTAAGAATTGATTATAATTTCACAGCGTAACTAAACGGATTAAAAGTTTCTAGTAAAAGTGTTGAACTTTATATTACGAATAATTTTAAGTTTTCGAGGTGAATTAAGGAATTTACTATCTGCGCAAAGCATAAAAAATATAACAAGTATTTTGATCCATATAACCTCAAATTTCACCTTAAAAGACCAAATTTATAAATAGCTTCTAGTTTTTCCATGCATTTATGAAATTTATTTCTTTAGTTCGGCTGTGTCTTATTTTGAAACTGCACGATAAATCTTTTGGACGGGACTGAATTTTGATATACTGAACCATGGTCTATATTTTTATTTTACTTTTATCACATTAGTAAAGATGGGATTTTGTAATCGATTCTTTATTCATTTCCTGATAATATAATTTTAAAATTGTCTCCACTTATTTGCGCTTGGTGTCAATATATTAGTTCAATATTTTAAGAAATTTACTATCACTTCATTGATTACTTTAATTAAATAATGATTACGTACTAGTGTCTCTACCTGAATCTGAATTTGAAAAAGAATTGATTGCAAAGTTGTACAACATTTGTTATAATACACAATAAGTTGACGAATAAAAAGTAGAAAATAATTAAATTAAGAATTTTTACTCATGAAAGTATATTTAAAAAATAGTTTTTATTAAATTTATTCATATTGTTTCAATCCCGTTGTTAATAAAATTGATATCTTCTAATAACCTTCGGTATAGAGAGACTTTTAATTTGTTTCATTTTTGCATACATGTGTGGTTATATGTAGAGTTAGTTTGATTCGTGGTCTGAATTACTACTCTTTGAACTAAAGGTAGCAGATCAAACACGGAAGACGTCTGGCCTTCAAATTGTACAAGGTCTGTGCTTAGGGGAAAGCTATTTAGGATCTAGGATAGTTAGGGAAGGATAATTAGGATTTTACATTGTTAGGGGAAAGTTATTTGGGGTCTAGTATAGCTAGGGGAAGGGTAGTTACAGTCTAGCATAGATATGAAAGGTCGTTTCGCTTCCTCTACGTGGGGTCTAATTTCAGTTGATGTGAGAAGAGAAGTCACAATTGCTCCGTGGTTTTATTCCAACGTTAAATGTCCGCGTGATAATTTCCAATTAACTTTATTCTTAGTGATGCAATAAAATGCTCTAACACATTTTATTTTAGATTTGAATTGGAATTTAAATAAGTTGTTAATATAGTTAAATTTAATTCAAAGAATTGTTATTTCGAATTTATTAAAAAACGTAAAATATAAAAAATGCTCATAGTGAATTCAGACCAATATTTTCTAAATATTGTTTAAACATTTATTTATAAATTTGTATAAGCATTTGTTTACATTATTCTTGTATAAACATTTATTTTAGAATAGTTAGAATAAATGTTTTATTCTATTATTTATAGTTATTTATTCTAACTCTTCTTTGTAGGTGGAATAAATGTTTTATTCTA
>JAPMOQ010033694.1:5016941-5114978 GCA_026543055.1 Argiope trifasciata
TATTTATTCTAACTCTTCTTTGTAGGTGGAATAAATGTTTTATTCTAACTATAAACATTTATTTATGTTCCACAAACACCTGCACGTATAATTAATATGTCATTGCAATATATTGTTACGAACGTATAGTTTTTCCTTCCCTCTCTAATAATGCCGTCGTAAGAAAGACAGATTTACAGTAATCTGTATTGAATAGTGAATGGGTGTAACGTCAGTGATCACAGAGCTTGGCGACGAATTTGGCGACAAAATGGATAATACCCGAAACATCGAGAATTTTCCCGCTCCGTCTATTAGGAACCGAGATACGTCCAAATACTCCCTGATTGGTCTAGAAATTTCTAGCCATGCCTTTTCGGACTATATAAGGACGACAGTTTCAAGCTTCGGACAGAGTAGTCAGAATCAAGTCGAAGCTGAATGGTCTGGTGTGCAATCGAGAAGACAAGAAGCGTGGCGGCGGAGAATCAAACTGAAGTACGGCAGAGTTGGGTCGAGAAGACCTGAACTGAGAGGTCTTGAAAGCTGAACGGAGTATGGTATTGGTCGACCGAGTTTACCTAAATAGAGAGGTCTGAACTGAGGAGTCATGAAGTGAGGACTGCTAAATTGCTGTGTGGTGTATTCTGACGAAGCCTGTGTCATAGTTCGTTGTGTCGGCTTCGGGAACGGAGCTGTCCTGAAATGAGGAGTAGTTCCGTTGTGCGAAGTAGTGAGTCGACAGCGAAGGCAAGAAAAGACAGAGGAGTAGTTTCAGCCTGTTTGGGAGAGACCTACGTGAGTGTAGACAGAATTCACTAAAGATTCCGTTTCCTGCTGAATGCCGGCCGCTTTGTGAGCTGTGGACGCTGTCACTACGGAATTTCTGCCTATGGACTACAGTAGCTATTGTGGGTTACTATCTACAGTAGAGTACTGTTGTGTGCTGCCATGTGGGCTCATCTCGGCTGTATATAGTTGTCTTTTGTAAATATTTGTCGTCTTTGTGCTGTTCTGTCTTCGTCCTGTAAATAAACGTCATCTGTGCTGTGTCGTCTACTAAAAGGGCTGATCATTCTGTGTGCTCATCATCTCTTCTCACACCATACATACCCACTATCACTATACAGGTATAAAGAACCCGACGGATTAGGATAGGAAATCCGTAACAATATGAATGAATAAGTAGCAATATATAAATAGACATTAATGCCGTGTCCGTGTGTCCACGGAAAGGGGGTGCAGTAGCTTCTGAGGGTAAAGACCCCTGAGAACCCAGAGGGCAAAAGTCTGACTTCTATCTCAAATTGAGGTGACACACACACATTCGCTTGCACAACCCCTTTTTACAAGGAGGAACATTCATACATAGATAGAGCACACGACAACTTTGCCCAAATCGGGACTCGAACCCGGGAAAGACACGCTACCCTTATACCAGGACGCCGGCAAAAATAGACATTGATGTTCGGTATTATCTATTTTTCCTGAAATTTTTATAAACAAATAATTTCTGCACCACTTTTGCTCTTTCTTCGAACCACAGTAATTTCCAATGAAAAAAGTAATAATATAAAAAAAGAAATTAATGTATTCAGGTATTAGATAATAAGGAACTTAATCTGCCGGATCACATATACATATATTATATGCTTATAAAAAGGAACTAAATAAAGCGATGTTTTTTTTAAATAATTCGAGATAATTTATTAATTCTTCGTAATTATTACTGAAATATGAGATTTTATCACAGAGCAAAGATAATTATCAAGGGACATTAAGTTCTATTTTGTACTTTGTTTCAAAATATTCAAACGAACATTTATTTGTTTACTGTAACCTTATTTCTGAGAAGAAATATATACTTTCACAAAGCCATGTGAAACGTTACCTTTTTAATCTTAATGTTGACTTAATGTGTTGCTTATAATTTAGGAATCATTAAGAAATAATTTCTCTCTCTCTCTCTCTCTTTTTTTTTTTTTTTTAATCTGTGATACTAATTAGCCAACTAGAATATACTGTGCATTTGAAAAAACTAGTTTCTAGTTGCAAGTCAGTATCAATCTATAATAAGTACACACACATATATATATATATATATATATATATATATATATATATATATATACACACTGAAGTGACAAAAGTCATGGGATAGCAATATGCAAATATACAGATGGCAGTAGTATCGCAGCGAAAAAGTATAAATGAGCAGTTCGTTTTCCAGAGTTTTCATTTGTGTTTAAGTTATTCATGTGAACAGGTTTTCGTGATTTATGGCGGCACGACGAGAATTAACAGACTTTGAACGTGGAATGTTAGTTGGAGCTAGACGCATGGGTCATTCCATTGCGGATATCGTTAGTGAATTCAACATTCCGAGATCCACAGTATCAAGAGTGTGCCGAGAGTATGAAATTTCAGACATCCCATCCCATCATGGACAGCGCAGTGGGCGACCACCTGCACTTAACGACCGAGACCGCCGACGTCTATGTAGAATGGTCAATGTTAATAGACACGCAACACTTCGTCAAATAACTGCAGGAATCAATGTGGGACGTACGAGGGACGTGTCCGATAGGACTGTGCGGCGAAATTTGTCTTCCTTGGGCTATGACAACAGAAGACCGACTCGAGTGCCTTTACTGACAGCACGACATCGCCTGCAGCGACTCTCCTGGGCTCGTGAGCATATCGACTGGTGCCTAGACCAGTGGAAAACCGTGGCGTGGTCAGATGAGTCACGATTTCAGTTGTTACGAGCTGATGGTAGAGTTCGAGTGTGGCGCAGACCCCACGAAGCCATGGACCCAAACTGTCAGCAAGGCACTGTTCAAGCTGGTGGTGGCTACATAATGGTGTGGGCTGTTTTTACATGGCATGGACTCGGTCCTCTGGTGCAACTGAACCGATCATTGACTGGAAATGGTTATGTTCAGCTGCTTGCAGATCACTTGCAGCCATTCATGAACTTCACGTACCCACACAACGATGGGATTTTTATGGATGACAATGCGCCATGTCACCGGGCCAGAACTGTTCGCGATTGGTTTGAAGAACATTCCGGACAATTCCAGCGCATTATCTGGCCCCCTAGATCACCCGATATGAATCACATCGAGCATTTATGGGACATCATCGAAAGGTCCGTTCGTGCCCAAACTCCTGCACCATCTACACTTTCACAATTAACGACGTCTATACAGACAGCATGGCTCAATATTCCTGCAGAGGACTTCCAACGACTTGTGGACTCCATGACACGTCGAGTTGTTGCACTTCGCCGGGCAAAAGGAGGACCGACACGATATTAACAGTCATCCCATGACTTTTGTCACTTCAGTGTATATATATATATATATATATATATATATATATATATATATATATATAATTTATAGGACGCCATGGGAATTTCTTTTCTGCCAAAAAATGTTCAAAATCTCACCATCACCATTGTGAAGGGGCGCTGTATGCAATGCTGGTAAGCAAAATAGGAGATGAAGACATAGGTTTAAATTCGCGGAATTGAAAGTATCGATAACTGACCTGTGTATAACTTTCCTCCTGATATGCTAAGAACTACTGTTGAGAATGCAGTAATGAGATTTAACTTGCTTTCAGAAAATGATGCATGCCCCATTGAACAAGCTTTGTAACACGTTTGAGAAACGATTAAACACATTTTAAACACATGTCTTCATGTTGTGTTTTGATTAACAATAGTGCATACAAAGCCATTTTTCCCGTTTTTTTTGTTTTTGAAAAGAAATTGCCATGACCTCTTTGAAAGTAGTATTTTTGAAAAATAATTTACATTTCATCACGCAATTAACAAAATTATTTTTAATTTCTTGTTTTTTTCAGCAATTAAAAAAGGCTGAGTAAAAAAAAAAATTTGTATGCAAGGACTTCATTCAGTTATATTTTTGTTTTAATTTTTCTTTAATAATAATTTATAATTCTTCACAAGTATTAGCAAGGATTTTTTGACATGAATAAAGGCTTTTCACTTAATCTGTTATTTAAAAAATAATAGCTTGAAATGTGAAAGATAACAGGAATTGTATCAGAAAGACATCACATTCTAAGATATGTTAATAGGAACTGTTATCAGAGTTAGTTAAATGAACTTATACTAAACGTAAACTTGGAACACAGATTTGACATTTCAAGTAAATATCAATATCAAACTTGGAAACGTATTCTTCAAGGGACGACCATCAATCTGTCTGTACTTTTCTCAGCACATAAAAACGATAATTTTAAACCACAAAGATTTCAGTAAATGATATTTGATAAGCTATCTTGTGATTACAATTGAAAATCTCAGCCAAATTTTAGTTCCTTTGGCAAGAAAAATGGCTATCAAATTAATTATTCTGAGTTCTTGTATTTGCATACTATCCTCTGTTAGCTATTAATTAATTAAAATAAAATCGCCAAGGGCAGTAAGATGATTGGCTCTTACTTAACTGTTGTTCACCAACAGTAAGCGCTTAACAATACTCAAGAACGTTTGTTAGAAAGTATACGAGTAAATTTTGGGAGCACTATTGCTGCTAACTGAAATATCACACTTAAAAGCAAAAAGGAAAATTTATTAAGTTGTTAGCTTAGAACTATGTTAGATATAATACATAGATGCATAGATTTACCGAAATCTCGACGTTAAAATTTTTGCCAATTATGATGTTACATAATTTAATTTTTTTATACGAGAAAGTAATTATACATTGTGAGATCTAAACTGACAGATTTTCCCCCACAAAAGCTTCATCTATTTTTTTAATGAAAATAAATAAAATGTTATAAATAAATGAGAAAGATCTTCTTGGTCAGTTACCACATACCATGCTTTAAAAAGTTTTATATAATCTATGAATAATATATTTATTCTAAAAAAAGTTTTCTCAAAAATAATACTTTACATTTTACAGATTCTGTGCTTTCTGGTATTAAGAAAGCAAAAAAAAAAAAAAAAAAAAAAAAAATATATATATTTTTTATAAAGTGGAATAAGATTCAACAAATCGGAAGCAGGTCTCAGGTATCAATAAAAAATTGAAAGTGAGTCACAGATGACTATATAGTCATTTGAAATCTGCTTTGGATTTGGCGAAATTTTATTTCTCAATTATTTTATTTTTTTACAAACTTTCTTAGACTTATAAAGGAAACTTACAATACTTGAATTGTAATTTCAATTTCAAAATTTGTGAAAGTGAAGCAAGCAGTATATATGAACTCACATATGAATAGTACCGGCGACCTTGTATAGGGGTGGTGCGTCTTCTCCGATCGGGTCATCCCGGTTTCGAGTCCCGGTTTGGGCATGATTGTTTTTCTTTTGTGTTCTTTCTGTGAGGCGTGTAAGTGTGCCCCTCCTTTAAAAAGGGGTTGTGCAATCGAATGTGACGCATGAAGTAGCTAAGTCGTACTCTTGATCCTATTTGGCGCTACTGAGAAAACAAGAGACTCTCAATCGGCTTAAATCGCTGACAGAGAGTTATCAGCGTGCTTGTAAAGTACAAGAAGTCACAAAACACAACATGTGAATAGTAACTATATTTCGCTATATAAAAAACTCGGCATTTCTTTTTTTTATTTTATTAAGTTCACATATTTACAATTGTTGCGATGTGGAAATTTCAAGAGAAAGATTTCGACTCAAGTATCGTAATCGTCATCTGACCACGAAAAAATCACAAATTCTATCACAAATTAGCTCAAATAGATTTTCAAGGGAAGTCATTTAAACAATTAAATGATACAGTATGTAAATAAAATATTTATAGACAAAGGTTGATTGAACCAGAATTTGATTTCATTTTATTTGCTTGTAAACATAGATCATTGTAATTGACTTCCCACTTTCTAGAGTTTGAAATTTTTTCATAATTTTTGTAATTGACATTAACAAATTGATTTAAACAAATTTGAATTAAATGATACAGTATGTAGATAAAATATTCATAGACAAAGGTCGACTGAACCAGAATTTCCTTTAATTTTATTTACTTGTAAATATAGAATATTGTAATTGGCTTCTCACTTTCTAGAGTTATGGAATTTTTCACATTTTTGTAATTGACTTCCCTTGAAAATCTATTAGAGTTGTTTTGGGATGGAATTTATGTTTTTTTTCTTGTTCAGATGTTGATGGCGGCACTTGAGTCGAAGTCTTTAGAGCTAATTTGATCTTGATAACATCACACTATTTTCATATTTTCAGAAAAAATATTAGTTGATTTATTTTATTGAAAATTTACTTTATACGACTTCCGCGATCTGGTAACAAATCTAAGAAAATCCATAATACCTACGTACGTATTTGAACAGATCAGCCCATTTATTGGGAAGAGGATTAGGATAGAATTAATATGTCGTTTAAACTAAACTCGCTGATTCTTCTCTACGTTCAGCATATAAATGATCTACTATTTATAAATTTCCTTAAAGAATTGTCATTTGTCTTCGCCATTTATAAATTTCACAAATCACTTTTGTGCTGCATACTGGTATTTATTTAATCTTTGTAGTTATGCTTAAGTTTTACTGTTCAATTTTCTAAAAAGAACGACTCATTTTATAAAAGTTGCATCTTTACTTATATTGAATTCAACATTTAATTATTTTCTTTTCTTTTGACAGTGATTTCCTTACTATTAATATAATATCGTTTTACATTAACAGCAGTATTAATAAACTTCTTAAAAATACCAAACAAAATATTCATTATATTTAAGGGAGTAAATATAGTATAGAGTAAATTCGTAACTGAAATTGCAATTTCACAGCCAAAACTTGAATGTAAATAAATTCATAAGGGCGGGTAAGAGACAACCCTTACAGTTTGAATATTACTGTTTTAAAACGTTGCTTAGCAGCCACAAAATTTTTAACCACCTTCTTAAAGGCATAAATAAAAGTTTTTGTCCAATTAGCATATTTCTAACAGAATGTTTATAAAATTTGGGGGAGTAACTACAGTATGGAGTAGATATGTAACCATGAATTGTACTTTCACTGCTAAATCTTGAAGCTAAATAAATTAATAAGGACAAGGTAAAGACCTCCCTCAAATTAGGAGTATTATTGTTTTAAAACTTTACTTGAGGCAACAAAACTTTTAATCATCTATTTCAAAACATAAAGAAAGGGTTTTTGTCAAACTAGCATATGAGAAAAAGAAAACTAAAATAATCCTGAATTACATTTTTCATTGTTAAACCTTCACGGCTAATAAATTTTTTAGAGGTAATATTTGGAGAAGTAGTTGCTACCTCTCCCCTCCTCCTAAACGATGCAATGAGACTTCGATAACAAAAATAAATAATAAAAAGAATAAATATTTCCCCCTCTGCTTTTAACTACTTTTGTTGCATCAAAGAACAATCTTGAAAACAAAATAAAAGAAAACGGAAACAAACAAAAGGAGAAAATGTAATATTCTTCCTTAATATATACTTTTATCATTTCTTCCTATCAGAGAAGAGCTCTAGGGACTGTTTTCTTTATTCTTTTACGCTCCCACCTGTGGTAATTTTCAATATTTTCTCACTCAACAGAGTGAACCATATTACATTACGGTCTTTTTCTTAAAGTGGAGCTAGAATGACACTTTAACGAGCGTTTAGAGTATTGGTCGGAACATACTTTTCATTTATAGCTCTTTGCGATTTTATTTTGTTTGCAAAATATACATTAAGAAAGTTTTCAGAATTATACTAGCAATCCTAGTAGAGAATATTGTGAATCGATAAATTTTGGGAGAGTGTATAACGAACGCAATGTATAAAAAATGAAAATTTTGCAAAAGAAATTGAAGAAGAATGTTAAATTTAAAATCTGCGAAACAAACCACAATTCCAAAATACCATTCCAGAAGAGAGAAGACAACTATTCCGTTTCTAAAGTCGAAGAAAATCCCCATGAATAAAAATACAAAATAATTAAAAATCATTCAGAATATACATACTGGGTGATTACAAAAAACTATCACGATACTTTATATCGTAATTATCACGTAGCTCACAAGAACGGAATAAAATTTTGGTTCATGGTATTTAGAAGATTTCGCTTAAGAAACACATAAAAACAACGGTTAAACACCAACAATTACTATTACAGTGACAAAATTTCTAAATTTTCAAATGGCAACAGCAACTTTTTTATTGAAACATGTTTTTTATTGCGAAACACAATGAATAGCGTTTTAAAGATAACTGCAGCACAAAAATAACTAGCACTGGACAGACTAAGAAGAACAGAAAAAACTGTGATGATCATAACAGAAACGTAAGTTTAACAGATTCTTTTTGCCATGGGAAGTGCTTTGGTTCTAGGCATCATTTGCCGCATGCAGAGTGACACCGTGGTTGAAGTGCATTGACGGAAAAGAAATCGCAACACTAAGAAAAAAATTATTGTTGAGTAATGAAATTTAGAAAATTCATTTTTCTAGTTAACATATCTATTTGATTAAATTTTCAGGATCACAGGTTAGTTTAAGCACAAGAAAATGCATTTCAAATGCGAAATACTATTACTTTAATAGCCGGTGTAACCTCCAGAATTTTGGATGTAAGTCTGCAAACGTGCATGCATTGTGTCATGAGGTGCCGAATATTCCTTTGTACTATGGAATGCTACACATGTTGTACTTATTCTGCCAATACTGGAGGAGTCAGTGCCGACTGTGGATGACAATGCAATTGTCGTCCAATGATATCTCAAACGTGCTCAATCGGAGACAGATCCTGTGATCTCGTAGGCCAAGGTAATATTTCGACATTCAGTACTGCACGCTGCGTTACAACTGCGGCATGAGTACGACCATTATCCTGTTGGAAAACTCCATCTTGAATGTTGTTTATGAATGGCAGCACTACAAGTTGAATAACAAGACTGATGTACAAATTTGCAGTCAGCGTGTTTGAGATAACCACGAGAGGGCTCCTACTGTCATAGAAGATTGTTCCCCTGACCATGACTCCAGGTGTAGGTCCAGTGTGTCTAGGAGGTGGCAGTTTCGTTGAAGTCATTCGCCTGGTCTCCTTCTGACCAACCCACGGTCATCGCTGGCACCAAGGCAGAATATGCTTTCACCAGAAAACGCAACAGATCTCCACACCGTCCTCCAATGAGTAATGGCTTGATACCACTGGCGTGGCAAACGGCAATGATTTGGAATCAGTGGAAGGCACACAGCAGGTCGCCTGGTTCGGAGCTGTTCTTTGTTGTTGTTTCCCTCGTATTAATTGTTACTTTCTCTTTTCTTCTTTGTCTGTCTAATGCTATTAAGTTCCATGATACAGGTTCTGTTCCAACGTTATTTATTGTTTTTCCCATTCCAGTAAAAAAATTAAAAAGTTCGCTCTACCTTTTGAAATTTTTTTCATTGTAATCGTAACTGTCAGAGATCAACTACTTTTTTCGCATGATTCTTGAACGTATACCTCAAAATATAAGCTTTTCTTGTATAAGCTTTATAGCAATGAAATAACACGTTGTATATTATCAAAACATTATAGCATCGTACCAAAATTATGTCGCTCCTTAGAACGGCATGATAGATATGTCTCCTATATCAGGATAGTTTTTTTATAATCACCCTTTACATAAAGGACTTTGGTGAAGGATGCTGTAGTTGAACTACTCTAAGATGACAAATAAATAATTTTAATTAAAAACAAGTAGTTCTATTTTTTTCTTAATTTTTATCTTTAAAACAAATAAACTTTTTAGGCAAAACTCTTTAGAATAGAGAAAAAAAAATAGCAAATTTTTTAAAATCAGTTCTGATATAGGAACTGACTGGCCGGATGGTCGCAGTTATTTTATCAAGCGTTTTTGAAGCAAAACTATTTTCTGATTCTGAAATTTGCATCGAAATTCACTGTGTGAATTCATTAAGGACATATGCACTGCATAAATTATATTTTCTTTGTCTTTTTATATGATATTAAACTACTTAACAATAACTTTTTTCCCTTTGAACCAATATTTGACCCATTTAATAGCCTTTTTCTTGCTTTTTTTTGCTGCACTTCCAATTTACGTACTATGTTGTCATCTACAACATATGTTACTATTTACAATCCTATTTGTGTACTATCTTACTATATTAGCTTTTTGAACTATTCTAGTTTAAAATTCAAACTAAGTAATTGTTTAAACATCTATTAGACCTTTTCTGAATTTTATATTTAAACTATTTTAATGAAATTATTATGGAAAATTGTAGCCACACAAATTTCTGATTAATAGATAGGATAACATATTTTGCTATTTACTTTACAGCAACATAAAAGCCTATTATTCTTTTTTAAAAATACTTAACTGACAAAGTCTAAATATAAACACTTGTTCTTTAACTACAACTATAAAGAACCTTCGCTGAAAAATAATTTCAAAAACACACTGACATATTTTGCCTATTTTTCTTGTCAAATATTTAACAAAATTAAAGTTTTAATATTGATCCAATTTAGACGTGGGCTCAAAAACATGCAATTCTCTTTTCTATGCACATTTTCAAATAACTTTATTACCAAAGCATGAAGTATTATTTTAAAGTTTCATGATAAAACTAATTCCTTTTTCAGTGCTCATTTCACATATTTCTTTCTTTCTTTTGCCAACATTATTCTAAACGTCTAGTCTGTATTTTTTAGACGGAGGAATGTTTTAAATTCTAGGTATTCATTTCTAATTATCTAAATAATTCATTTCCTTTCTCTTTATTATAATCTGAAAGCTTAATATAATCAGTAAGATATTATAATGAAGACAATGGGTTTTCATTAAACCCATCAAGAACCAAATTAAATCTTAATTGTGTGAATATTAATAAACTGTGGTGGTAGAAATATAACTTGAATAGTAAACGAAATGCTAAGAAAGAATTATGGTGTCCTATAGAACTAACTATTCTAGATTTTCCTTCAAATCTTTCTTATTCTCTGCATTCCCTTTAAACGTTTTGAGAAGATTCTTTGAACCCGCTTCTCACAAACGAATGTTTCCTATGATAATGAAAAAAAATATATATAATATTTTACAATTTGCTCACATCTAGAGTAACAATTTTAAGTATACTATAGATGCTGTCTCAAAATCATCCATATAAAATATTTCTAAATCTCGGAAAATTCTTCATTTTTAAACTAAAATATCCGAGACTCTAGCTATATTTGAATCAAACTTACATTTGGTTGAATCCATTTATACCTAATTATAAATGTTTTAACTGAATTTGTTCAGATTAAGTAATAAGTTCAGTAAAATAACTGTAGATCGGAAAACAATTAAAAATATTGGATGTTTCTGTCCAGAAAAATTTTAGGATACTGACGTCCGTTGTGTTCATAAAATCAGAATTAAATCAAAATTACAATTTTGTCAAATAAGAAGGGGTTATTATTTACGTTCTGTGAAAAAAATTGCAGCTTTACTTTAAACGATATGCTTCTTAACTTTTATAATCTATGTTGCAGATTGAATCAGCATTTTGTCGCTATTTCCATTAAGAAATCGAATATAGTGATTATCAGGTGAAAATTGTCGAGATAAATCTAAAATATATCTCTTGAGTTTTAACTCCTAAAAGAATAGTTAGTACCCATAAAATATAATCTGTATCAATAAAAAAAGCTACAAATCTCAAAGATTTATTTCGTAAAAATAAATAGAATCACGATGAATTGATAGTAAGATCTTGACTTTAGTATCACAGTTCAACATTTTATTTTATTAACTTGCATTAAGCATACATCCATGAAATTCTGTTGTGATGTATGTGTCATGAAGTTAAATTTGCCAGAGGAATGCTCACGACACCGAATTGGAACAGTAAGGTTCTATCACAGCTATTCAAAATGACGAAGTCTGTTATAAATTTGCTCTTTCCAAAATGAATCTGATCTCACTTAATTAAGCAAAATTGTTAACTTATGGGTAAGAACATTTTTTATTATTTCAAAATGCCCCGATTTTTATTAAAAGCATTATTTTTTTGTAAAATTTATTGTTGAATTTTTTTCCAGCTTGTACAGTTTTTGCGAAAGGTTTTTGCGTATGAATTGCGTATTTTATTGACGTTTTTTCTGTTCTTTTAAATTACTTTGTTAATTAATATGCATTAATATCATTCCACAGCATTAAAAACTGCAAAATACAGAATAATTTTACACTAAACGAAAAAACGTCACGATTTGATGCTTCTCAATAAGGTATTGATCTCCTCCTATATATGTCTAAAAGCGCAAAAGTGATGCTTTTTATTCCATGTTCTTTAAGTTTTAAAAATTTTTCTGTGTGTACATGATTAAACAGTCTAAGTAACTAAAATTATATTTCTTCTTCTGATTAAATATCTTTGATTTTTAATTTGGACATTTTACTGATGTACTGAGAAGAAATTGGTCTAGTTATTAGAAAAATATGATTTAACGTAATACCTGTTAAAGGGATTCCGGTGCTTCCATTTTATATTTATAGAGGAAACTGAAGAAAAATACTAATTTGTTTTAATCGCTTATGCTTGGATATTTAATAATGATCCAACAAATTTTGAGTATCCAGAAAGATGATTTTTAGTATTTTAATTGAGTTTCTTGATTTTTCGTTGAGGGTTTAAATGGGAAGTGAATTATAATAAATTAGCCACCTGGGCGATAAAATTATCCTGATATATTCAGATTTGTATTTTTTATTAAATGTACAAAAGTACAAAATTTCTCATTAAAATATTGTACTTTTGAGATTATTTGATTACACATGATATTATATGCAAAGTAATGTTGAAGAATACTTGTCTTTTAGAAGCTTCGGACCAGTTCTATATATGCTGCTCTTTTTCACACATAACTAAAATTTTACTTTTATTTTTATTACTTAAAATATCATAATTTTTAATAAAATTTTCTTAAAATGCTATCCGTAAACTTAATAAGAAACATTTTTTTAAAGATTCTGCAGTCAATATTTGATTGCTTTAATGAAAGTACTACATTGTCCTATAATCAGATAAAAATTACTTTTGGATAAATGGTTGCCTATTTGTAAAGAAATAATCCCTTTATATGCCTCATGAGCCATTTTCAAATACATTACTTTCAAGATGCTCCAAATGATTCTCACTATTGCAGAACTAATAATCCAATATTTGTACCGCATAACGTCAAAAGCTCTAAAAAAGGACATATTTTTCAGTCATGCTTTGTTTTTCTCTATTTCCGGATTGAGTTCAACGTATTTATTAATATCAAAATTTAATAAAAAATAAATTTCCAATATTTTTTTATTACTTGAAAGTGATAATAAAAGTTTTAAATTGCTAAAAATTAAAAAAGAAAATTTTTATTTAATTTCTAGAACTTGCTATTATGAAATTGGCTTCTGAAAAAGGGATTACTGTGCTTAAAATATTTCATTTTTTTTTTTAATTTAAATTTTCATCCCTGAAACCTTAAATTTTATGAAGGAATTTTACCTCAGAAAATAAATCTCTCTTGTACTAAATATTTGTTTATATTTTAATTTTTTTTTCAATCTAAATTATACTCAGCAAAACCTTTTTTTTCGTTTCATGTCTCTTCACATGCGGAAGTAGTCTCATTGTTATGCTTTATACATTAAAATGGTTCATATTGATGTGGTGGATATTTTTCTTTAATCTTCTGATTGTTAACTTATTTACTTTCCCTTCATATGCATAGAATTATTCGACATTTTTCAATATGCTCTGCACTGGCCATTGTGCCACAGAAAAGATAATTGTTCATTCAGTAGGCATGATAAGATTTTAAAAGGGCGAAAAGAGTTTCAAAATTTTTTCGTTAAAATTAAAAATTCTCTGTTTGTATTAAACTGAAATGGATAAAATATGAGTATAAAATAAATGTTTTCACGAATCTTTCAGTGGTGAGAAATAAAAAATTAAAATAATATAATATATAAAATAAAAAATATGAGTATAAAATATGAGTATAAAAAATATGAGTATAAAATAAATGTTCTCACCACTGAAAGATTCGTGAAAACAATCCTCAGAAATCTTGAGTTTAAAAGCGTTCCGAAATTTGTCCCCATTGTCACTCGGAATGGAGATTCTATAACTTTATTCAAATGAAATCACAATAGCGCATCACGTATATGCCTTTTATTTTATTTTATCTATACAAAAACAATGCATAAGTCTCAAAATTAGTTGAAACCAGAATAATGTGCTTCTGTGCAATATTTACAACTGCATTCACGAATATCAAGGTTGTAGTGCTTTGTTCGTATTCAGATGGGTAAGAAAGCATGTCCTCTTTGAGTGGTTCGGCCAGTGAATTCAAGCGGTTAAGCCGTCGATGTTGAAAGAAACGAAGTCAGAATAATCTTCGCATGAAGGGAATTTAAAAATATACTGACGTATACAACTTCACGCTGTCAGTAAATAATTCATTTTTTTTTTTAAAAAAAGGAAAAATATTTTGTAAAATCAAACAGATTTAAAAACTGTGAGAAAATGAAACTTGAGAACCTACGATGTGTTTATAATGGAGACCAAGAGTTTCTCAGCAGTTATTTATTTATTTTTATAAAATTGTGCTTAGAAAATATTTAGATACGAATCACATATTGATTAAAATTAATTATTTCTCAATCTTACCAACATATCAATTGGTCATTTTTAAAAAATTATGAATGCTCTTAATTTAACACGTCATTCGAATTGGTTAACACAATAATTGCAATGCAGCTGTTGAGTGTGAGCTGAGCGTATTCGTATTCAGACAATGACATATAGAGCGATCTCACCAAATTTTGAGGTACCATTAGGTCATCGTTCTATACAAATACTAAAAGTTCCACAGAAATTTACGAGATGATGCAATATGAAATTGACAACATGTGAGCTGATAGAAACAGTCTATAATAGCTGGTTATAAAAAAAAAGTTTTTTGTGTAAAATCGCGTTTTTTCAGGAAAGACAAACAGTTAAACTTAAAAATTGAAAACATTATCTAAACATAACATTTGATCGAGATACACGAAATAAATTTTTATATATACAAGAATTTCTCGTTTAAAGTTTAAAGATATTTTGTAATCTTCGAACTATTTCACTTCGAAACTTTGACGAATTCAGATCTCCCTGAATCAGAAAAACACCTTTGTTGAATTTTGTATGCCAAAATTTGTCAAGTTTGACAGATTAAATTGGATTGTGATCATTACACATAATTTCTTGATTTCTTTTTTTGTACGACATCCATTGATATGAAATTTATTTGTCTTCCTTATGAGAGTAGGTGAAGGCGATAATCACAAAATATAAAAAGCTAGAGGGAAAAAATATATTGTACAGATTTAAGAGTCTTTTATTCAGTATTACCGCATGCATGTAAGCTTGATTATTCAAAAAAAAAAAATGCAACAACTGAGATAAACGAAATTTAGTATGTAATCTTTTTAATGAAAGAACTACATTCTGAGTAAAATTGTGGTTTCAGTAGGTAAGGAAAAAGTATCTGAAATGCATACTTGATTTTCTTCAACTTTGTACGAAACACGAAACGCTCATATGTAGGACTAAGAAAATGAAAATCTGAGCACAGACAATTTTCACAAATTTTCTTAGGGTCAACAATTTTTATGCAAGGGTGAAGAGTAGGTGAAAGTATCTTTATTAGGGAGAATGCTGCCCGTTTTAAAAGAAGATACTTCGACAGAATTTTAAGTCTAAGTTGAATAATTTCTTATTTTCAGCATCAGCTTTAGGTAAATAAAATAGCTGAATGAAGTAACATTGGAAAAATAAATTTAAAGATACTTTTGGATTTAATTTTAAATAAATTAATAAAAATGTAATAAAATTCATATATTCAAAAACTTATCTTACCTCAAACTAAAATTTTATAAGAACAAAATATTTATTCATTAATTTTATCTTGAAGTTTTGTCAAAGATAATACAGATGAAAAGTGTTTAAGGTTGTTCAGGGTTTAAGATTGTGAAATACATAAAAGTGATAATACATTACATACGAACGTTAGGTAAGCAAAAGTTTTGAAGTAAAATATATAACAAAGAATAAAATTTTCCTATATATATATATATTGGGAAGAAACGGTACTTATTAAATGTGTTACACTAAGTGAATTATTTCAGGATTGTTAGCTTCATAAAATTTAACAAATGCGTTTGACGGCATGGATGCATTTAAAGAAGCAAAGTTATATGATTAGGATGATAAGAAATGAGGATTCTAAAACATTTAAAATCATTTAACTAATATCTCATCAAGCATTTAAATATAAAAAACTGAGTTAACTAAAATAAAACATTAAAGTAAAGCATACTACATCTGCACCACTAGCCGAGCAATCAATATATATATGTTATCATTAAAGCATGAAACACGTTATTTCATAGAATATGATTAGTTATTTCCCGAAATAGCTAATTATTCCATGAAATAACCGAATAATTTTCTTAGTGGTAGCATATAATAAAAAATTTACCTAAACGTAATAAATAAGAATATATAAATATTCATATTCTTATGATGACCCCATTACATGCAACTAATCCAGCATTATTAAAGATTCAACAGCTATCTTGATGCAACCTAACTGAACATACCACTAGATGGGTGTTTTTGTTTACAATTCTGAACTTAAAAAGTCTAACAATGAAAATGTTCGAGTCAAAATCTTTAGAAATTTACTGTCAGTGTAAAATATAAAGGAAGAACAAATTATGAAGTACAACATAAAATTTTATTTAACTGATTCAATGATTTTTCTATCTTTGTTAAAATTTGGTCATAGGAAATTAATATAAATATTTATTACTCTTTACCTTATTTCTAGATTGTTACACGTTGAAGTATAAAATATGCATGGTTAATAATTGTTTTTTTAAACCAAGCCGAAACATTTTGTCCAATTTAAAATCATTATTTGCTTTTCTGGAGGATTTTAGATGTTTTCTTTTACCTAAATGGGTGGGGACATCGTAACTGAGGATAAAACGTTTCCGGTACGGTGGTTGGTTCTTTCCAAACTTGTGGGTACACAAAAAGGCTGTGGGATCTGTCTCCTCCCATTGATGAAGGGACGTATTTCCTTAGGTAAGGGTTGTACCGGTGCCGGTGTTGACCCTTAGGACTCAACCACAGTTCCTGCCGGTGCTGCTGTTTCTGCGGTCCGATAATTCAAGTTTTCCGTGTTTCCGTCCAGCTAGTCAGAGTAATCAGTTTGCGATAGTAATTTATAAAAATTTCTCAAGCATCTCTATAATAACACTGTCAGTTTTTTGCTTTATAAATTTCAATACCTTATTGCTTAACTTTCGTATCTCTCTTCGTAGTCCTTGCTATCTGAGCCACAGCCATTTGCTATTAACTTCTACATAATATTGCTAAGCAAGATTGACTGCTCTCTCAAATTATATGATTCACTTGATCAATTTCGGGATCATTTGGAAAAATAATAAAAATGATACCTTTGACTGTTTCTAATATTCGATTTTATTTATATATTTTTCAGTTGTATTGTATTTTAAAATGAGAAATATTCGATACGGATGAGGAAAATAAGTAAAAGTATAAGAGTAAGTAGCGTAATTGCACGCATTATAGTAAACAGCTTCAAAAATATTACTTCAACATCATACACAAATTACCCATCACATAAGCCTCTTTTATCTGGGGATATTCTGAGTTCATTGAATCTTTGTACCTAATGTGGATAATCATAACCTTTCTCACTTGTAGAGAGACTAGTTTTCCTTCCTGATAATCACTATTCACAAATAATTTCTCCCTTGATGCTGCTTCAACGGAGGCAAGCGTAGGCCTCTTACCAACATAGTTCCTCATTATAACAAACATAACACTTTCTAATCGTCCATCAACTATAATTCCTAGTTATTGCAGATATAAAGCTATTGAGAGCTAATTTCCTTTGCTAAATGCTTCATTATGTGTCATCATATGGAACAGCGAATTCTATTCCATTTGACTTGCATTCACATAATTTCAGTCCAATGTTAAATTATTACTCTTTGGCTTTTCCAATCCAGCATTGGAGCATTGATGATAAATTGCACCACATTTAAAATATTGCGTCAAATCGAGTGACTACTGAGTCTAGATAATAATATTTCAATTGTTTGAGGACTTGCTCATTTAATGTTTATTACACAAGTAAATTTTGTTAATGATTTTTTACAGTTATAAATAACATGAAGGGATCACATGCAATTGTTTTCCAAATAAAATGGTTGCGAGCTAAACTTAATAGCATTTAATATACAGATTCTAGAATGTAACACGTTACCACGTTATTCAGTTGCAATTATCCCCCCAAGACATGTTTAAAAGGCGATTTTTTCTCAACTATGCATAAATATAACAAGTGGAGAAAAGGAACTTATATCCGTTTCGTTTAAACAAATTAATTGCAGAATTTGTAAGACAATGATCAGTACAAAGCTAAGTTGAGATAAATTCTTAAAAGTTATTTTTCAAATTGTCATATAGAATAAATGTTCAAGACACAAACAAGAAGAAATACAGTTTAATTTCAGTTATAAAATTATATTAAGAAAGCAAGTTTATCAAGAAGAAGATTTTTTTAAATAGGTTAAAACTCTGCTTTATAGTTCGTTTTTATTAAAGTAATCTCGACACGGTTAGTGCTTAACTATTTCTTGAGTTAATTATATCTGTTAAAAAGGTTTAAATAATAGCTGATAATATAATTTATGCAAAGAGGGAAATTATTTAATTATTCAATGATCAACACCATTTTTTGTTATTCTTGGAAAAACGCCAACGCTAATGTTTAATCTATAAATAGATTAAATGGATGGAATTTATATATTTCTACAAAGAAAGATTTTGAAACAGAGCCCCTCTTCTTCGTCTAAGAGAGGTAAAACCTAAATTCCATTTCGATTAATTGGGCTATTATTCATTATTTTCTGTCTTCTCTAAAAATACATCACATCTTCTTGTACGATGAGATGCACAAAATTTGGAGACCATAAAAGATTTCCCCTAGTCCAACTTTAAATTCAAAGATACAGAATGACCGAATCACCGAGGCAATAGCAGTGTAATGTTTCCCGTTAACCTGCAGCTATTCCCGGCCTCCGCATGTCTCGTTGGAGGTATGCTGAAACCACACAGTTCCATCACCATTACTGTAGCCCGTAGAAAACCCAATAGCTTCTCATTCCTGTACTCTGTATGGGCATAATAAATCAAGGACTCATTCTATTAAAGTTATCGCTGACTTTCTACCTCGGTTTGCGGTACAATACTGAGGGCCCAAACTCATGTAGAATCTTAATGGACCTCAGAAATTACGATACAACTTCTCCCGTAAGACGTATTGTTCTGGCATAGAACTAGAAGTAGCTCGAATTCACACCTTAAAAATATCCACATTGGAAGTGATAATATACTACCAGGAGTTTCTAATCTCCATAAAGGAGGGATATACTGATACTTTATTGACATCAAGTATAGTTAGTTGTAAGCAGTCCAGAAGTTAAAATTGGATCAAATATTACTCAAAAATATGAAAGAGAAAGAGATTACTCTCTAAGATTAGAATGGTATATTCATAATAAAAGTTTTCTGTGGTTTCCAATAACAGAGCTGTCTTATGAATCGATAAAGAAAAAAGTTTCTTTCAAAAATAGTTGTTTAATATGTAGAAAAAACAAAGCTAGTATATTATTTATGCCATTTGCTATGAAAAAATTGATTTCTCATTATTTAAAAATATTAATAAGAAAGGCATTCATCCCAAACTTAGCGATGGTGTTATCAATAAGTCTTCTGAAACAGAGATGAATCCAGTGAATCAATGATGGGAAAGACGCTTTTCATAAATATTTATTAAATATGAAAATCGACGCATTTCCATTCTAGATGTTTATATAAAGATAAAATTTGCAATATTTATTATCATTTTATAATACATTTTCCAAAAATATATTTTAGAAAATGGTAAAACACTATAAAAGACAAAATCTATGTAGAGAGAAAAACAAAACATTAATTCAATAACAGTATTTTGGCATTCATTCTCGCTAAACTTGAAATTTTAATTTTCTTTATTGATCTTCACTATAAAAGCAGGAAAATTCATTAAAAAATGCAATGATCTTAAAGCTCTGCTGTTCGAATAACTAATTTATCTGCTTTCATTTATTTTAAGACGGAAATAATTTTCTGAGATATAGTCTTTCCTATTCTACATAAATAAGTAAGTCATTACTTTTAGAAACACAATCTAGAATTTTGAGAAACATTTAAGTAATCGCTTTTCTGTTTGTTCATGTGATTAATTTGAAAATAATTACCAGGAGCATTTCAAAGCTATAATTTAAGAAGCAAGAGTTAAAGTTATATAACCCTTCTCGTTCGCAATTATTTTTTCATCTAATGATCTTTCTTTTATTATACGTACTTTGGTCATCACGCTTTATTTCACCTTGTTGAATGTTACCTGCATTTGGCAAGATGATTCTTATCTCTTGTTTTTTTACTTTGTTTCATTTCAACGGTTCGCGTAACACTTTAATTAGTATCTAACAAATATAGTGTAAAGATCCTTCCTGTTCGTGTTGATTAACAAAGATTGAGTTCTTTCAGATTAGTAGGTTATGTCTGATTTTAGAATAATAGATAATAAACTAACAACAAAATTCAATTTACTATATTTACTTTTATATTTGCCGCAGCATGAAAAATCTAATCTTTTATGCCAATATACATAGTGCTAAAAATAATTCATGTTTAAGTTTTTAGTTGTATTTCTACTATTTTTTAAAATTTTCAACTACACGAAGCAGACAAAAGATTAATATTGCAAAAACCCATCGGCCTCGGGATTTTAATGAACTAAAGTATGAAAAAGGCTCTAATGAAAATGCTTTTGAAGTTTTAGAATTCTCTGAATCCAAAAACTCACACATACGCATAATGCATATGACTATATTTGGGACTTTTGGTAGTGAGAATACGACCAGTGGTTCAGTTTCCATGGATTTTAAATTATCATTGACTTCCGAGCATTTACTGATATTTCGAGAGAAAGTTCAAATCATATTAGATCCGAAGTTGGGCTTAAGTATTCTCGAGGCTGGAAGCATGGGACATTTATTACACCATGGGAAATAAGATTTACCATATACTAGACCACATGCAGATCTGCGACAGAATTAGATCTCGAACCTAAAGCCCTCGGTTCGATATCCAAGACTTTATGACATGGCCACAGCAGCTCCCGGAAACAATAGGATTAATACTTCAGGCCTTCTAATTCAATTATCGGTATAGATGGTACAAATGGCTATTTCATGAATAGCTTTAGGTTTTGTAATTCTGCAATTCAGTCTTTGTACACTCGTATAACTTCTGAGATGAAATAGATAACTTCCATACTGAACTAGAAGTATTACGATTTGTTATTATTGTTAGATGATAGTACATCCCCATTTTATCACACGTATATGTTACGGTTAATGAGATTAATTTATTTATCTCATGGATTGATTATTAGTAATAAGCCTTAGTTATTATTAATACCAATCGGGGCTCTAAATCATGATAGCTAGGTTTATTTATAATAACATCGATCGTTAACAATAATAACTGATTACATTCGCAGACCGTAACATGCACATTACTTCAACAATTCCATTTTCCTTCGCACAAAAGTAATTTTACTATCGAAAGATATGATTATATATTCACTGTTAGCCTTAAAATATGTCGGAAATCAACCGGATTTGGAAACTTTAGATAAAAAGATAAGTTACACCTAAGAGATTTGCATTATAAACAAATGAATAAATCTTAATTTGCTTCGGTAAATAAATGCCGAGAAGTAACTATGTATCTACATGCGGTAAAGATGAGTTATTCATATGAAAAGTTTCAATCTAATGGTTCCAGATTATTCCTGTAATCATTCGAATATTATCTTCTGGTGCATAATTATTATCTGTTGATAATGGAATGCTATAATTATTGCAATAAATTAAAATGGGAATTAAGATTCACTCCATCTAACAAAAGGGGTGATAAGGTTGTCACCCTATTTCAAGCTATCGTTACATATCATGGTTTCGAACAAAATCCAGCAGAAATTGGAAGTGGCATTTATTTACCCTCATTTAAATACTAGAAATTCAAATGGTACAAAATAAATTGTTCATTGGGAATTGAAATATTCCTTGGATTTTATCCTACATTAGTTGTTATCTATATTTTATTAATGCCTTAACAATTCGCCACTGGTAGATAAGCTTATTTCGAAATTATGGAAAGCAGAAAGAAAATTATATCGGATTTTATAAAAGTTATTGCAGTTATTTAGCAACGTTAAACTATATTCTGCTTTACTGTACTGATTTTGTTCTTTTATGTCACATACGTGTGTAGGATTTTGTTTGAATAGTACTTTTAATCGATGATTTTTAAGTTCATTATTGTACAAGGTGATATGAGTTAAAACTGAGTTTAAATCTCTTTTAAACCCTTAATAATCGTGCGTATGCGTCATAAAGATGTCGAATTTACACTTCTTAGACTTATTAGCTAAAATTAAATTATTCACAGGCGTTATGATTGGATAAAAATGATTTATTTACCCATATTTAAATAATAGAAACTCAAATGACACAAAATGAATTGTGCTTTGACAATTGAGTATTTCTAGATATTGTTGTTTCCATATTAGTAGTTAAACCAATGATGAAACAATTCTCCATTGATAAGTGAATTTATTTCGAAGTTATTGAGAGGAGAAATAATATTTTTATGTCAGACTTTATCAAAATTATCACACTTATTTTGCTACATCAAATTATTTTTTGATTTATTGTAATGATTTTATTATTTTACCACACATGTGCGAACGATTTTGTTTGAATAGGTACTTATAATTTTAAAGAAGATTATTGTACAGGATGATTTATATTAATGCCGGTTTTCACTTGGCCTTCTATAAAAAAGCCAGTAGGCAGTGCAGGCGTAGAAAGGCTGAAAAATGCTGTTCAGTCGATGGTAAATAATTGTGGCGACGGGACGACAACGTATCATTTTATAGTACTTTTTTTTATTGCGCATGCGTTTGTTGAATTTGGAGGATTTTTTGGAGTGAAAATAATTAATCACTTATCATAGATTAATCCTGTCATTTTTTGTTCTTTGTTCTATCTGAGATGAAGTTTTTTTCCCTACATTTTTTTTTCTATAGTTTTTCGAATTTAAGAATGCAGACTTTTTTTTTATTATTTTACCATGTTTCTTTGTGTAAATGTTCATCCTTTTAATACAACACGACGTGAAAAAAAAGCAGGGACGCCAAAAGGGCAATTTATAGCCGAGAACAGAATGTCTGAATCTATCTTATGAAATTATGGCAAACATAAATCAGTTCCTTTTTGCGCATATGTTGTTGTCTTAAAACTACTTGTCGTCTTATAACAGACGAAGTGTAAACCCTGCTTAAAACTATGAACTTAAATCGATTTTAAACCCTTAATCGTCGGGCGTATGCGTCATATAAACATCGAATCATCGCTCCTTAAACTTATTAGCTAAAATTGAATTATTCACAGGTGCTATAATTGGATAAAAAAATTACGCTTCATCCAATAACACCTCAAGCGTTTTATGGATGCTAATTGAGTCAGTAAGACAGTAGATTTTCGAAACGGAAATGTGTCATCTAATTAGAGATTAGATAATAGAGAAACCAAAACAGTTAAAGGGTTCAAATGAAAACCATTGGCCAGAATGACCTGCCATTTGACCTGGGTGCAATGGAATTTTGCTCAGAGAAGGAGAAAAGTACTTCAAAAAGGCGGAGAGCATAATAAAAGCCGAATATTGCTAGGGAAAATCGTAGGTGTTTGTTTTAGGATTTTAGTATCGGGATGCTACTTTCACTTTTCCCATAATAGAATATTACGATGAACGTGGCCCCTCTTTACGTATAATATCGTTTTTTTATAATCAGATTATCACTTTCTCTAAGAAGATTCTTATTCCGCTTCAGCTGACAACATACCCATATTCTCTGAATGCTCAGGTGGCAATTACTTTTTAACTAGTTAATTTGCTTACACATTAATCCAAATTTTCAGTTTGCGACTTAAGTCCGCATCACTCTTCATTTTGTCGTGGCTGGTGTCAAATTTTTTATCTAATAAAGATCGCTTTGTTAGGATTTTTAAGAATGAATGAATCTTATTCGCTTTGTTATGATTTTTTTTTACAAAATGCACCGTGTAACCATTTGTATTGTGTTCAACATGTGCATGCGCCATCGCTTGAATTTAAAAATAGGGCTTGGGAGACATTAAAAATAAATTTTGCAGTTGACCAATTAAAGAGATATTTTTTGACCTTTCCTTATAACGACCGTTACAGTTCCCAATATCGGTGAAGAATCACATATATTTTACATCACCTAACACACTTCTATTGCTTCAAATGCTTTCGAATCAAATATCGAGTCTTTCTGATTTGTGGTTTTTGCTTTTAAGTGTTTTGAAATTACAATTAACTATAACCGTCCGGTAACGAAATATACTTGTATTTCTGGAATTTGCAGTTTACTGTTTGCAAATATTAAAAGAGGCGAAGTATTTTATTTATATCCATTGGCTAATTTCAGAACTTTCAGGTAATTCTTATATAGGAGAGATATAAAATTTAATGTAAAATAATAAGCATTCGCTTTGGTGACTAATTTTGGATACTTTGTTAATTACTTATATCCATATACTTATAACATTCTAGAAATTCATAAAATTAAAAATTTTTTGGATGTTAATATGTAGTGTATATGTTATAAGAATATTAAAGCACTTAAGGCATCCGAATTGTTTGTAAAGAAGATTTTTCCAGAAAATGTTGAATTTTAATATTTTTATTTTTTGAAAATAAAGTCCTAATTTCGTAGATACTAAAACAGACTTTATTTTTAATATGCGAGATGGATCTACAGCTAGAGTAGTTTCAATAATGCATAGCAAGTAAAAATGAAAAAAGTAATATTTCATATCTTTATATTAACTTTCTATATACTCAGTCATAGATTATTTTTGAAATTTTTATTTACAAAACGAGAAAAACTACATTTATTTCTAGCTCATATTGGTGAATTAATTTACAAGTACAATATTTATACGCATTTTCTGAAAAATGAATGTTTTCCTCCGATTAATTCACGGAAAACACGATATCTCAAAATCAGTCATACAAAATTTCATGAAATTTGGAATACCGATATCTGAAACCTTTGAGGGTATGACAGACCGCGAATTTTAAGGTGTCTTCATTTAGACAGGAATAAACATTTTATGTTCAAAACATAGACAAATTTTGACAAAAATTCCTTAACGGCAAATTCATATGCTCATAAAATGTATATTTATTCAAATAATTTTTTACTTGTGCTCTGTTACATTTTATGTAGTTTCCTATACACATATATTATATAGCGAAAGGAAAAGTAAACTTTTCCATTATTTTTGAATTTACTGTTCTTTCCATTATTAAAAATTTTGCTAAATTTTCATTAAATAAGCAGTTTTTTTCAAGAACCAAAGACAAAGTATGCATTTTTTTCTAATAGTGATCTTTCACATCTGTTTTAGTTAGCTTTATTTTAAAATTAGATAATAGTTATTATTATTAAAAGTTTGTTTCGTTTTTTTAAAAATTCGTCACAAAACCTAACAGGATACCTTAAAAATGTGGCTGATACACTTATTTTTTCATATTAACTTGTCATTATTATGCGAAAAAGAGAATTTTGTTTACATTATTCGTAAAATCGAAAAAATAAGGACCTCAGAAAGGATTGATATTAAAAGCTTTGCTTATAAAATTGGATTAAAAATATTTGTCATAAGATTTTTTTCAATTTTTTAAAATCTTAAAACATTAGTTGCATCAAGTTCTAAAATAATGACCGGCATTAAAATTAAAAACTCTGGTTTAAAATATGCATTGTTTTACATTTTTTGAATATTTTTAGTTAAAAACATTAACAATGTCAGACAGGTATTAGGGGTGAAATATCGAATCATAATTTGAGAAAAACAGAAGCAACAAGGATAGACATCGACAGTCTGAAGTGTAAAGGTAGATTCAAAAACGATATGTCTCACCATTTTTGGGATTTTGATATTGGTGGTATTATTTTGATATTTCGATGGTTTAGAAATTCGATAAATAGAAAATAAAATAAACAGAGAGCTATGCGTTCTAGATATAACGGCATATTAAACTACGAAGTATTGTTTTAGCTGGACATCTGGTCAGTTTTCAATGAAAAACATTGCAACAAAGCTGATGCAAGACCAAAAATAGTTCACTAAAGAAGTCCGTTTATTTTTAGAAAATTTTTAATTTTTTTTCTTCCTGATTTCATATTTGGATTGAATAACTTGAGTTTTATTTTTAAAAAATGTATTAATGGAAAAAATCCGAACTAAGGTAATTTTAGTTTTTGAACTTGTTTGTCAATTAGGTTAGAGAAATGAATTGTATTCAGAATAGATAATAGATATTGAATAAAAACACTATGGAAAATTATAGAAATTTGTCTTTCATAAAGAATTAAAAAAATATTCCCTTGTTTCTGCTAATGCATAGATATATCAAACAATTTGAAAGAGTTGTATATAAAGATTACTGAAGGCTCACACTGTAAATATTCTATATCATATCAGCTTGAGAACTGATAATTCATAGAAATCGTGCTAATCTTAATAAATAAGATTTTCTCTGGAAAAACAAAAACAAGTTAATAGTTTTTCTCTAGCTTAAAACCAATTACTAGCAACTTTCCTTTTCACTTAAGAAAAGATAATTTCTTGTAGAACCAGATGTATGCAAATTCTAGTTAATAAGTATCGCCTAGAATTTTAGTTTCCATTGTAAGGAATAGAAAAAGTACAAAAATAAAGAATGGATATAGAAATATTGCAATAAATTAACTTACCGAATTGAAAAATCATGCACCATGGAAAATGAGTTCGAAAAAGAAATTCGGAGGCTTTAGACCTTTCATTAAATGCATAACTAATGTTTTAAAATTATTTTTATTGTTATTTGTTATTTATTACCCAATTTCTTTTCAACAAGTCTGAAGAACCAATTTTATGAGCCAGATATATATCCTTTAATCTGAAAATGATTAAAGTGGAAGAAAATGTATTATCAATATAGGGAAGATATTAATTATTCAAATTTTATTATTCTTTTAGCAAAAAGTCCTTATGCAATACTTAGTTTCCACAATGGACTAACTTACATTTGGTGTAGTTCATCGGAAATGTATACGAATATTAAAATGCGACTTTGATTTTAACGAAAAGGGAAATCGCATCATAACAAAGCAAACCATTCAAATTTTAAATATTTAAAACAGCTGGTACAATTTATTACTTTGAATGTTTCTCAGCTGTTACTTATTTTAAATTGCGTGATTTGTATTCTTTTTCCGAGCGCAATCAAATACTAATCAAAAGCGAGAAAATTTTGTTCTTCTCATGGTAAAGGGTAAAGCAAAGCAAAATAAAATAAAGCGTAAAGCAAATAATCTTTATATTGAAGATTAATCTTTCAAATACAAGGCCGATATTATATGATCAAAACATAGTAGTTGATTAAAATTTTTAATAATTATCCATTTGCTTACATTTCCTTATTATTTAAATAAAAAGTTGTTTACCTTTGGAATTTACGACAACCTATAATTCATACAGTAGTAGTGAGTGTTCTAATTGTTTTAAATATCTTATTGTCAGAAAAATCGTATACATATCTATATACATGCAGCACATATTGTATATCCAAGATATCTGCATTCTTTTGACTTGTTCCCTTTTAGCTCTGTATTATTGATATTACTTATTTCACCCTTTGGTTGTATTTAAAAACTGTAAGGAAGTTATCTATATTCACAGATTAATGCAAGAGCCAAGCTATAAATTTTTCCAAATTAATATATGCTGACGATTTTTTGCAATGATGTGTAGGAAAATACCTAAACTATATTCAAATTTATTGAAGTTCACTTACATTTTGTAAATTTTAAGTGAATTAAGTAAATGAAATGCTTTAATGATTAATCCTATTCCTTGAATTGAAAATAATGATTTAGCATCTTAATACTATGTGAATAATTTAAAATATTAATTAGCTTATTATACTTCAGAGTGCTTTTTTAACTGTTCAACGAATAGATAACTGTAGAAATGCATTTATACAATGCTCTAAGTTAGTACCTCAATTAGTTAGAACCTTTTGAATATTTGAGATCTATGTTCACGTTTTGGAATATTGAAGGCCCACGGTGCTATTATATTAGCTTAAGAATAGTTGTTACCAAATGGAATCGAAAAGTATAAATCAATAACTTTTCAACCTGAGAAATTTGAATTTAGAGAGCAATGAATAATATTGAAATTAATGACAAGCAACAGACTGATTAATGCAATGTTAATATATATTTTAAATTTCTTGGACGGAATTTATACTTTTAAAGAATCAAGGTCAACTAAGCTACCAACTGCTCAATGGTTAAGAATATGGCAAAGGAGGAGGGAATTTTGTAGGGTATATTCTCAAGCCGTACAATTAATCTACATTATTTTAAAAATTAGCAGACCGTTGTGTTCTTTAACCAAAATGCAACAAAAGATTGCTTGCTGAGGCTGGACTAAATATTGATATATTTCTTAATTTTTCACAAAGAGAAACACAAATGTGTTCTAGTTTCTCTGGAAAGACCTAAAATATATACCAATTGTGCTCTTTTTTGTTTTAAAATTCTGTGATTAATTTGTTCTGTTTTTCTAGAGTGGAGGAGTCATGATTGCATTGTTTCTGAATATATAACTCGTAACGAATTATATAAAACTATAACTCGCGATGAAGATTAATATATTTTCTCTGCCATGATTAACACCCTCTATCGCATTATATGATCTTTTTCTATTATTTCTTAGCTGTAGTAAAAAAGTAGCAATCTAATTAGATAAGAGGTGTGAATCACAAGTACGAGTCAAAACCTATTAAAGCTCGCAAGTGCTCTAATTTCCATAGCCATTTAATGCATGCACAAGGTTAATGTACTTGTTTTCTAACTTAATGTAATCTTTCACCATGATAAAACCTAATAAATCTAGCTATGGAAAATAAAGAATTTTAATACTAGAAGAAAAAATTAAATTATCATCGAATTAGTTATTCGTCTGATTTGTAAGTCTGAAGGAGGAATATTAAGATGTCATTAATTTTCCATGCTTACTGTTTGAAAATACTGTGAGGGTTTACCCCTTGAAAGATTTTCTTGAGTCCTACTTGTGCTTCAGAATATTGTATTTTTATTAAAATAAGACATTTATATACTTTAATATTAATTACAAAAAAGAATATGGAATCTCCAAGTATCTCAAGTGCGCCCTAGAAACTTTTGTAGGATTAAAACAACAAACTCTATAAAAAAAGGGGGGGGGGAGGGGTTTAAAACCATAAACTTTTATGGGGACTTACATCTTACCTAATTTCAAAATTATGCATTAATCTTACGAATGTATTCAGATTGATAAATGAATATATTTGGCTGTAAAATATATGGTTCGCAATCAGGTCTCGTTTTCCGAACTGAACAAGAATTATTGCTGAGCTTGAATTAAAAGCGACGGTAATTTAATCAAGTTGGAAGAAATCTATTGTTAAAAAAGGAATAAAAGTCAAAACGAAACTTTTCACCCACCTGCTTACGAGTTTCGGATGATAGGCGAACACCGGTGGGCCGTGGCATTCAAACCTGACGTCAATTTCTTTGTTGAAATTGTAGTCGGCGAGCCTCCGGCTCGGGGGACTACAGTTAGTCATTGGGATAATCTATGAGATCTTTCTTAGAATTTCACCGCAGATCGAAGTCGGTAAAAGAAAATAATAATTCTACATCCGTTTTTCTGAGTAGAGCAAATAATAGGTCAAACGAGTTGGTGTATTTTTAAACCCAAGCGAATGAATGAAAATTACATATTTGGTCTTTTATGAATACAATATACAATTACTAATATAATTTATTTCACTTTAAAAGCTAAAAAAAGAATACTCAATGCATGAGTGTGACTTATAAGGGTCATAGTCGATTTATAAAAATCATCAAAATAATTCATCTTAATTTAAATGATTTAATCATTTAAATTAAGTTGAGTTATTTTGATATCATGCTTAAAAGCAAACTAGAAGGTTATCTTGGGGAATAACTCATAACTTTGACTTGTAATTAAATGAAAAGAGCTACCCCTTTCATTCTTTAAACTTTCATAGCATGCAAAGAACATTACTTTTTTTTAAAGATCAGATGTAACTTTTTCAGAGTTCAAAAACATGAGGGATCCTTGTTGGAATTATCGACTCGGATTTTATTAGGGTTCTTAAATACCCAAACTGAGTCCCTGTCATTCTGACCCTCATAAAGAGAGAAGATTCAAGGAGTGTTTTTTAAAATTTCTGATGGCTCAAATTATATTGAATTTTTCTGTTTGTCTTAAAAGTATAATTTGTTTCAATGTAGAAATCAGCAACCATCTTTTATAAAGAGAATGGCGCTAATCCAAGCTATGGGACTCTAATTTTTCTAAGATCTCAATTGAAAAAAGTACCTTTGTTTCTACAATTACAAAGACCCCCTGTGATTTAGTTGCCTTGGACGGAGACTAAATGCGATTGCCCCAAGAGACCCTGACTTCATGCGGTCCTTTAAAGCTTTTAAACTTCAAAGGTCAAACTATTCTTACTGGTGTTCCCGATGAATCTTGAAGTGAGCTTTCAGCTCAGGCATCGATCTCCTCCTCTATTAAAGCTTGCCATATTGAAATGTTGGAATTTGAATAAACAAAATGTTATTTCAAAACTCGCTGATAATCAGTCCATCAGTTGGGTCAAGTACTATAATTAAATAATCAATAATATTGCTTATTTGATTTTATTGGGGAAAAATGCAAAGCAACTACTGATTAGCTTTAAAATATTCTTTTTTATTTTATGTACGAACATATTTAATTATAATGTGTTATTTAATTAAAAGTAAAGAAAAAATTATTTTTCAGTTTGAATTTTGCAATTCTTTCTCCTTCCATATGTTTTATCAAATACATCAGGGAATTTCAAAACGTGTTCAAAATCTAATTATTTTTAATGTGTTCAGTTCATAATTTTTGGTTTTGTATTTATGTGGTTATTTTAAAGCAATTTGAATATACATTTCAAAAAGTATTCAGGAGAAAGTGATTATAGTTTAAAAATGTGCTTGCTATTTTTCGAGACAAAATTAAAATGTCATCATGCTATTGAATTTGTTTATATTTTAATTTAAAATGAGTTTTAAATGTAGAAGATCGAGTTTCAGAATAAAATCAATTTTAAAAATGAGAATAGGAGGATGATAAAAAGAAAGTGCCAAAAGTAAAAATGATTACTTTGAATGCGTAATTTCATTTTAACCTCTTTAGGATACTAATATATATATATATATATATATATAATATTTAAATTTAATAAATGCATATCCTTCACTACTATATTTGTGTGATTAAAAAATGAGCTGCAGTATTAAAAAAATATGCTTTAACAAAAAGAAGTTGTGCTTCTAATCTATTTAAAAAGACTGTATATTAAACGTAATTGATTTATTTCGAAAAGTTTTATGTTATAAGATACCGTTAATACTTTACTAATATTTTCCTGTCAGTACTTTAATAGCATTACTTTTTGCATTTGGTTAAACAATGGATCAGAACACATGAGTATTTTTGCACTTTTTTATTAGACAGCTCAATTTAAAGTTGGCTTCAAATTTGCTAAGGTATTGGAGCTCTAAAATTTTATACACATGAATGTTCTCGTTGATAATGCATCATTTTAATATTTCAGAACTTAACCTTTCGTTAATCAACAATTCAGATAAATTTTGATTGCATATAACTGGTACCTTCTGGTGTCGAGTTACAGGAACTGAACTCCAGGTTAAAATGTAGAAATAATCAAAGCAAAAAAATTCTGTTAAGTCTTTTGTCTTTGTTAATAAAAGCGGTTTTGAAATCTACTTTTAATAAAATTATTTGATTCGACTAATTTTAAATTTGTAAAGATGGAATTCGCAATCAATTTCTTACTTTCTTTTGTAGCACAAGAGTTTGAAAATTTTATATTGTCCCATGCTCCGATGAGAATAAAATATTTTGAAAGCTTCAGATTTTAGAATATCAAGTTTATCAGTTCAATTAATTCCGATCTCCTTCATGATGCATCTGTCATTGTATTCCTTATAACAGGATTTGAAAATATTTCTAACGATAAATTGTGAAAATATTAAATACTAAACAGCGAAAAACAATAAAAATAAAAATTGTATAAAAATATGTTTATATTAATACGTATAAAAGTAGAAGACATTTTTTCTTCTCAAACATTCGGTTATCAAAAGTATAGGCAGTTTAAAAAAAGAATTTTAGAATCAAGAATTTAATAAACAATAAATTTTATATAAAAAGTTTCAGACATTCATTAAAGTTTAAAATACGTTACAAATGTGGTTAAATATTCATTTTGTTTGCTTTGAATGCTTCTGCCTGCACTTCACTGTTTATTATTCTGCTTTATAGTTAAAATTGTTTCAAATGTTTCTTTATTCTTATTGTAATATAAGTTAGTCACATGATTTAGCAGGAAAAAAAATCCTTAGGAGTGTTTTCAGCTATTCATTTTCTTTTAATTTATTTAATCGTTGAAAATTATTCCTATTTCGGTCGGTAATTTTGAATTATTTCGGAATATATTTTTCAATAAATATTAAGATACTTCGGTCAGAAGATCGGATTTTAAATTAATCCTGAAATTGACACAAGAAGAATAAGAAGACTAAAATTAAACTTGGAATTTGCATAAGAGAAATAATTAAAATGAAATTTAGTAAAATATTTATGTAGTAACAGTGTCATTTGGGTATAAAAAGAATCATGCAAATTATTTGAGTTATTTCAATTAAGAATTTTTTTAAATAGCTAAAAGTTTAATAGGATAAATTCGAAAAGCCAGTTTGATCAATTCTTTAAATGAGTGAAATGTTTACGTTTGGTATGGCTCTTGATATATTAAAATAAAAGATGTAATAAGAATATTGATTTATTATTTAATCAGTTTTTTAATATCACATGCACTATTTTGATAATATAATTCAAATGCTATTATTATTTTGGCTATATTTCTAAAATTAATTATATGCTTTTATGCTTATTTTTTAAGAATTATTATGTATGATTGATATAAATGTTTAATAAATACACACATAATTAAGCATAGTCTTAATTTATGTTTAATTTAAGGCAACTGATATAGAAACAAGTAATATATAAATTTATTAAAAATTCAATTCCTATTTATTTTATTGTATTATTTATATATATATCTAATATTATTTATGACGGGGTGTCGAGTCAGTAATCTCAGAGCTTGGCGACAAACACGGCGACTTGGAGACGGATTTGGCCACTTTGACGACCAATTAGAATTACTGAAAAAGTTTAATTAATGAATTAATATTAAAAAAACTGTATTAATATCAAGTGTCATCTGTTACAAGTTTAAATAATGTATTTGAACTTGAGTGGATGAAAAAAAAAGTATTTTATTAACGATTGAAAATTTGAACTATATATATAGGGTGAGTGTGAACTAATAGTTAGAACTGAACAAAAAATTATCCTTTCAGGACTTTAATTATACTTTTAAAATCAGTTGGAGTCCCTTATATTCTACATTATGGCATTTTCTGTAATGAACTGAAAATAATTTTTCCCAATGATTTTTTTAAGAATTGAATCAACGAGAGTGACCTCTAAAACTTTCTTCATACTTCTAATGAGGATTCAGTAACTTGCTCAGAGCATTAACATTTTGGGCTTTGTTAAATTCATTAAACACCAGGAGAGTTCAGATTTTTATTTTTAATGTCCTGCACATTAGCGTTTTGTGCTTTGTAGTATGACAAAGAAAAACAAGTATGAATTTTAAAACCATTTATTCCTACCATTTCAAGTAGAAGGGCCACGGTGGCCTGGTGGTAAGGTCTTGGCTTCGGAACCGGAGGGTTTCAGGTTCGAGAGTCGATTCCACCGAAGAACCGTCGTGTGAGGGGGTCTCTTGCACGTTAAATCTGTCAGGCCAAACGTCCTCCCGTTGGTGTGGTATGGTGGGGAGAGGGGGGTACCAGTTCAGGTGTCGTCCTCGTCATTTGATCTTGGTTCAAAATTACGAGGTCCGTCCCAAAATAGCCCTCGTGTTGCTTTAAACGGGACGTTAATATAACTAAACTAAATTTCAAGTAGAAATTTAATACAAGTATACAATTTTAAAAGCGAAATCGCATATTAAATTTCATTTTTCTACCTTATTGCGTTTTTGAGTTATCGCGTTTACGTACTTGCAAAAGTGCAAACAAACTGACAGATAACCACTTGACGTATTTATACGGTTTTACCTTTTAGTTGCTAAGCCTACGAAATTTTATTCATCTATGTTTTTATGTTTTATACTTATCGTGTTCACTGCTCTCTGACAGACAAGAATATTTTCTCTCAATGGATTGTACTTAAAATTTGATAGAAATCGATATATTTAGTGTAAATATAATATTTTAAATTTCATCCGTTTATCTTACTATCCTTACATTATCATTATTATTTACTTTAAAGGAGGCATAAATCCAAATTGTGTTTTTCGGGAGTTTCAAGTTTTTGGAAAAATTTGAAAATGTAATGAGAACTTTTGGAAAAATTTGAAAACGTTGAGAGTTATCCATATCTCCAGTTCAAACTTATGTCCAACACCATAATTTTTCTTTGTATAAGAGAAACTAGAAATCAACTATAATACAGTGGGCTATCTCATATACAACTTTTTGACACAACATGAATTCTTACAAAGCGATGCAAAAAATGTGACAAGATCTCACACACAGCAAGAAACATTCTCTATTATGCATAAGGTGAATTCAATATTCTCAGTTTTTGATTTTTACATTCTCATATACGGAGCATATAAAGACAAAATATTGTCATCGTCAAAAAAAATTCGAATTGCAGATTTTGAGAATCTCTAGATTTCAAAGACTTGCCTAAGTCAAAAAAAAAAAAAAAAAAAACACACACACAAAAAAAAAACATATTTTCTGGAATTATGCCTGTCTCTAGCTTCGACTCTGAGATCGATAACTCAAAACCTTTTGAGTTAGACAGATGAAATTTGTTATGTGGTATTTGGACTAAATTTGTGGATTTCTGTTAAATTTTGAAGGCAATTCATTTAGTGAAAATCTGTCTGCCTGTCCAAATATAAAATTGCAATAACTACAAAACGGCGAGAAATATACGGATAAGATTTGGCAAGCAAATTTGGTATCTAAAATGTAGATCCGTATCAAATTTCAGACCAAATACTTCTAGAGATTGACCCATGCATCGATCTATACTTTCACAAGTATGTCAAGGTGATAACTCAAAAACGTAATGACTTAAGTATATGGAATTTAGTATGTGGTTTTTCAAGTATGATTGTAGTTCTGTGTCAAATTTTGATTTAAATTGGTCGGGATAAGAGACATTCAAAATATATATTTGGTGTTCTGGTTATTCTGTATTAACCACTCTCAGTGATCAATCACTGAAAAAATTGCTAAAGATTGCATGCTAACAGTTTTTTCGTAACTATCATTCGCTAGTGGTATGCGAGTTAATAATACATAAATACATATATTAGAGTGTATACGAATAGTTTTGGGGAGATCACTGTCTCTGGTTTGTTTGGAAAAGAAAATGTATATACTTACCATTCATTTATGTAATATGAACTTGACAGTTTTAAAAGAAAATAACATCTCCCTGGCAATATAGGCAGTTACAAATTAGAGACATGTTTGATTGTTACAATTAATGTATAGAGTGGTTATAATTAAAGTAATCGTAAAAAGAAAACTACTGGACCAAATGCTATGAAATTTGATAATAGTTTAAAGGAGAACATGGGAATTTCTTTTTCGGCGATAAAAGCACCAGTTACCATCAGAGTAGAAATGGAATTGTATGCAATATTTTCAAACAAAATAGGACATGAAGACATCTGTCTAAAATGTGCTTTATCATTTCTGATATGTTCTTGCAAAGTAATCTCAATGTGTGTTATCTCAAAAAACATTGTTTATGATGATAATCTGAACAATTTGGCGGAATTGAAAGATGCGATACACCGACATGTGGGTAACATTCATCTTTTTATGCTGAGACTACTGTTGATAATGCAGTGATGCAGCTTACCTTGGTTTCAGAAAATGGTGGACACCACATTGAACATGCTTAGTAACACTTTTAGAAAAGATTAAACACAATTTAAACTTATGTCTTCCTTCATGTCTTATTTTGTTCAACAATATTGCATTCAGTACCATTTCTCCCCTGGTGGTGAATTTTAGAACATTTTTGGTGGAAAAGAAATATTCAAGACATTCTTTAAACTATTATCAAGTTTAATAATATTTGATCTAGTAGTCTTTCTTTAATAACAATTTCAAAGTGGAATTTAAATTATAACCACCATGTATATCCCACATAACGATATTTTCTATTATGCTTAATTGGTATATGCGTATCCATTATGTTTTAAAGTATGTACGTTCTTTTACTTATGCAACATTGTTTAAGATATAAATACAAATTTTAATATAAAGCATTTTGAGTTTTGTACCAAACAAGTATAATCGGCAGAAAGTCATAAATTTATTTTATTAGCAAAGGAACCCATCGTTAATGCATATTTGCAACTGGACATTTATTATAAACGTGCCGAATAAAGTTCAATTTGGTAACAGCTGTTCCATTAAATTTTTCTTTATTTCGATGCACTTGATAAAGTGCATAGAATGGCATTAAAATAATAAAAATGTAGATTTGGGAACATAGCCGCAACGAAGACCCTTGCCAAACACTCATGTCGAAATCTACTGAAACAAATGTTACTCATTCATGCATTTCTTGGAGACTACATGCAGTGGACATGGTTCAAAAGCAAGGAAATTAGATTTTATGTGAAATGAATGAAAGGAAACGTATGAAAAAAAAATACACGTGTGAAATACCCTTGTCTAAAACAAATAGGAAATGTTTTTTTCATAGAATTCTTACGGCAGATGAAAAATGGATTTATTACAATTCTAAATGGTTGAAGGCATGATTGCGTTCGCGGGAATCATGTCCATCCACACCTAAATAAAATATTCCAGGCAGTAAGGTTATTCTGTGCTCAGAAGATTTGCAAAATTGGCTTTGTTCATCATTTATTGCTACAGTCATGTCAATTAATGGTGTAACTTACAATCAACAATCGATCAATTTTATTGCAGAATAAAAGCAAAATGACCTGGGAAATCGCATTTTGAGACTAGGTTGTTTCTCAACGTGATAGTAATAAATCATGGCATTTTAGAGCAATCAAGAAAACTTCAGAAGCATATCACTGAGAATTTTTTCCCCGCTCGCCATATTCATCAGATGTTGCTCTTTTAGATTTCTGTTTGATCGGCTTTAAGAAAAGTGATATAATTCTTTTGAAACTGCCAGAAAAGACTGGACTGTTTCAGTTCAGCTAAATTTGTCTTTACAGACTCAGTTTAACAATTTAATTTGCAAAATTAATGTGTTCTCAACGCGTAGGAAAATGAATATGTTCAATACAAAAAGATCACTCGCACCTAGTGGCGCAATACTGAGCTTATTGATGCTATCGTGAAAATTATAGATGTTCAAAAGGGGAAAAAAATCCTTTTAAAAAGTTGCTCATCGTCATCGATTTGGCAGGAAAGGATGTTGCCAAGTGCATCAATAGACAAAATTGAAAATGAAAAGAACGAATTTAAGTTAGTGCAATGAACATTTTCTGTATAGGTTGCAACGAACCTTATGAATATTCCCTTGATGAGACAGAGGTTAACCTTCAATAGCGAAGTGCAATTTACTAGTAGGAGGAAAAGTACAAAACGGCGAGTAAATCGTTGAGAAATAACAGAATTGTAATAAATAGGACTGTACCGACGTTCCCAAACTAATCAAAATGAACTCATCTGTTATTAAATTATACTAAACATAACAGCTATTTTCTCACCTAAGTCGGAAAATACATAATGTGTAAAATTTCTAGCAACAGTAATAATAGGAATAATTCCAATAAGCCAACACCTATTATAATAGGAAGAGTGCACATTAAAATTTACATACTTCACCTTCAATCTAAGCTATTGGTAATGTATCACTTCTTTCCAAGTCAACGATGTTTGTTTACTAAACTATCCGTCTCTTATCTCTAATGTTCAGGATAGTATTACTCAGTCATTTATTGCAAAGTTAGAAGGAACACGACTGGTCTCATTCTGTACTACATATTTACTTTGCTATGAGTAGATACTACTGTAACTGTTACTACTTTACCTCATTCATTGAATGGTTGTGTAAGTTATATGCATTTCGCTTTGCACATTATTTTATTCGTTGAAAGCGAGCCTTTACTCATAGTTCAGTACGTTATTTAATTACAATAAGGTAGAATTAATATTATCATTTATCAAACGTTTACTTAATATTACTCGATAAATAATAGAATATTGTCTTCATGTATTATTAATTTATGTATAAATAATACATGAAGACAATATTTTATTATTTATCGAGCATTTTTATGAAATTGCAGTTAAGAAATGGAAAATGAATTCAAAGTTAAGAATAATTTGAAAAATAAATAAGAGCATGATTGATAGTAAAATAAATTCGAATATCAGGCATGCCATTTACTATAAGCAGAAACGTATACTGTATAATTGAAATAATATGTAACTAACTGTTTAGATCTAGATTTTTAAATAGCTATGGCTACATAAAGATAATCTATCAACCCTTAATGGACTCGTCTACAGTTTAAAAAAAAATTGAATTTGAGTTAACGTTTGATCTTAACTTAACGAACCTTTAAGTATACCATTCTATTTACACATTGAACCACATTGACTAACGAAACAAATGTGAAATTGGAGTATATGATAACGATTTCCATTTTAAAATGATCAAAAATTAATTGATACGTATTGAATTGCTATAACAATTTTTAAAATCATAATCATATTTCTACTCTAGAGACTAGTCACAGAAATTTGAAAGAATGTTCAACTGAGAAATGTGATATATTTTGTAATAAGAATCGGCAAAATAGTGAAAATAAGTCAATATATTTGGATAAAGAACAGAAAATTTTATATCGCCTATTGAAAAGGGTTTTTAGTAATGTTTGTAAAAAGGAAAGAATTTGATTCTTAAACTATCCGTTATTGAGTACAGTTGAAAAAGGTTTGAAGTTCTCAATTTTGTGAATTGTTTTTTACTTTTATTTTTTGAATTCTTGGGTTCTAAGGAGGCATATAAGGTTTCTTTAATTCAAAACATGTTTTTGAAGCTGTTAGGAGTTCTCTCTTTAATCTGGAGGCAATACTAAGAATTGAAAGAAAGTAACAATTTGGAACGAGTTAAAAAATAAGTTCTGTTCAAAACGGCATCCCATTTTGTTGCTGTTGTAGTGTTTGTCTGCTATGAAACAGTATGTTGGGCTTATTCATTAGAAAATTTAATTTCAGTGTAGAGAAAATGCTGTCTCCTAAACCGTACCTCCCCAGTGGAGGGTTAAGCTCTACATTAATTGAAATTAGCTCTTTCAATTTATTCTGTGATTCTTTTCGTGTTTTGTTATTAAAATTTTTTCATGTGAATTAATTTTGCGCTCATGATTTTTTATAGGCTATTTTAAAAAGTGATAAGTAGCGTTCTATAAATAAAGATAAGAATATCAGACAAAAAAATCCAGCTTAAAAATTTCAATTAAAACTTAATTTTTTAAAACTAAGGATAATATTCTTTTTTTTATGTTCAATAACATAACTTGCGTCGTAAAAAAAGCATTACAATTATTTTGCATTTTCTTTTATATGTTTTCTAATGAGTTTGAAAACTCTTCATGCATATTAATTCTGTACGATATTGTTTTACCACCAAACAATAGTTATGTGAAGTTGTATTATTGAGGACAAGTATAACGAAAAATTTGTGGAAAATTTCCGTTTTAAATTGATTTCTTAATAAAGATTAATTGATTGTTACATATTCGAAAATATAACCTACCCTAAAAATAAACATACCAAGTAAGCTTTACATTTGTTCCAATTAAGCGAGCACACTACCCAGTGCATTTACTTCAACTAAGAGCACCTCAGATAAGGAAATGAAAAGTCGCCATATAGATAAACAGGTTCTCGCCTCCTCAGAGTGGGCAGAAATGGTGTGGGACCGAAGTTCCTCCATACTGATGCTGGTTCTTACCCCTTGGTGGGTGATGAGCTTAAGGGTGCATCGTAACGGGGGCTATTTTGCATCTCCCTCTGTACCTTTCTTTGCTGTCGTGGTGGCTGATTTTCACGTTTCTTCTAGATGCTTTGGTGTGGTGGGTGTGGCAATTCTGATTCTGGATGTTTCATTTCATGGTTTTCTAATAAAATCAAAATCTTTTCATACATTTTAATGCTGAACTTCCGATTTCTTATCTTAAAAGAACAGTTGTATGAACCTATAAATGAGGGTACAGTTTGAAAGGGGAAATATTTTAAGAGTAAAAAACTAATTAGAACTAAGCAGATCATGTTCGAAGATTCACCCTGTTTTATCTAGGAAAAATTTCTGTGAAATTCAGCATATATTAATTTAAAGCACTGCTTATGTATTCTGCATTTCGATTCATTTAAAAATATTTACAAATTAATATGGTATATTACATAATTTTTGTTTGAAGATAAGATGTAAAGTTTTATAAATGAATGGAAACATTGTAAGAAAAAAATGACTAAAACATTTCGTTTTGAACTTAATTTTCTAATTAGAATGATTTGATTAGAAAATTTCACCAATATATGTTGCTCCATAAAAAAAAAAGATATTAAGAAACTTATATTAAATTGATATACAACCCCTACTTCCTTTGCGTTCTCAATTAAATTGACAAAACCTTCCCATAAATTAAGCCTGCATATTAAGTTTTTAAAATTTGATTTTAAAGAAGAGTAATTATAGTTTTTAAATTTTTTGTAGCAGTTAAAGTTTTTGAATTTATTTTTAAACAAAAGTTATAATATTTTCCTATATAAATTAGAAAAAAGAATGCTAAAAAATATTTTAGAAATTTAATTTTCGAATGAACTTTTTAGGATTAGAATTAATTTATTAACAAATTGATTGTTTAATCAAATTCTTTTTTTTTCAAATGAAAAATGCTTTCTCAATTGATGAATTTTGAAATTATTCTTTAAAAAGACGAGCTAGTGATTTAAAAGCGCACCACGGCTATGGTTCAGAAAATGAACAAATAAAATATTTTGAGTCAAACTTGTATTAAAATACCGATTACAAAAAAAAAAAAGTTTATATTTACAAGACTTTCAGTGGAATTTAGCCAAAAATTACTATAATTTAACCTATAAAATATATCATTATTACATACTCTTTACACAGTCTGATGGGATATTTGCCATGAACTTATTCCGCGCTTGACTGAAAATAGTCGAAAAGTTAATGATAAGCATTGGCACTAAGCTCTACTGTTAGATCAGAAACAATTCCACTAGTCTATCATTTATTTACCTAATAATTTGTTCCGTAATAAAAACGAAAATAAAGAAGCGTGCAAAAGAAACGCTCCAACAACAGAACCGTTTCAACTTTGGGGGTTAGGCAATTCGAGTTCTGTCCTCCTACCCTTGCAAACAGGCATAAGACGCATGCGCGGTATCACTAGCAAACCAGCGTGGAGCTGTGGATTTCAGTGTACGAAGTGCTGCCGCGGTGTTTGGATACGCGGGAACTTGATGTGCACTCTCTTCAGAAGCTGTACCAACTTCAAATCAACATGTATCGGTGGTGTGGTCTGGTAATACAGGCGCTGTTGCTTGCTTTAGTCGTTCAAGTCGCACCGCAAGGTAAATATTATGAACACCTTTTTTAATTATTACCTACACTTCAGAATTGTTTTATTGTAATATTATTTTTTTTTGCAGAACTTTAAAATTAATTTCAAAATTATTATTATTTGGTTTATTTTTTGAAATGAAGCAAAAATAATTTTTGGTGAGATAATTTTATCATTTCTGAATTTTTATGGTTTTGTTGCCATTATTAAAAAATAAAGTTTTGATTTCCATTGTGTCTATGATAATATATTTATAAATTATTACCTAACTATAAGAACTATTATTAGATAATGAAATAAAAAATATATGCTGCAAATTTGTTTTATTAGCCCCGTATTGACTTAAAATTATATTTGAAATATAAATTCACCTTAATTTGTCCTTTAATTTTGATTTAGAAACTGCAACATTATCAATAAAATTGTCATAGATCAGTTACTTGTCAGAATTTTTTTTAGTTTCATTAATTATTTTAAAACTTGCCTTTTAAAATTTTAATAATTTGGAAAATATTTACTATTTTAATTTATTTTCGAAGAAATATTACAGTTTGACAGTTTTTATTCTTTTAATTTGATTTATTTTGAAAGAGATATAACTGCTCGATAGTTTTTACTCTTTTAATTTAATTACTTTTTTAAGGAATACGACATCAGTTACAAAACATTATTTATCAGTTATTCCGAAATAGAAAAATATAAAAAAAAGGTTATAATAAATTATTTCTCTTTATGTGTTATTACTTAAACGGACATATAGAAAATGCACAGTTTTAAATTATTTTAACAGTCATTGTATTTTATTCAACTTAAAATTTTTTTTGTAAATTTAATCTGAGTTTTAAACGAATTTTAATAATGAATTTCAAAATCAAAACAATTCAAATTTTTATTCTGATTTTTTTTAAATTTCTGTACAAAACTGTTGGTCAAAAATTATTTAAATAAAGAAAAAATAACTTTTTTTTGCACGCAAGAAATTTGGAATAAATTATTGAAATGCGAGAAAATAAGTATGGAATTGAAAAAAAAAATCAACAATAGTAGCCTATTGAATATTTGCCTGAATTGTTTTAATAGTAATGGTTATCGTGAACAAAAATTTTAATTTTTTGTCAGTATTAATGGACATCAAATCTTAAAAATTATTGGCACGTCTCATTAACCAATTCTTGTGTTAATTATTACTCGATTTTAATAATTATATAAATTATATTAGTTAATAATTGCTTTTATACGAACAGTTATCAAACATTGAGAAACGAACGTTTAGAAACAGAAGTTACTCTAAAATATGTGTAAAATTAAAGAGATTAATCAATTTTTATTATTGCTAATTATGGTTATTATTAATAATTGCTATTTAAAAATTTGATTAATATTAATAATTATTGATTATTATTAATATTAACCACAATTATCATAAATATTAATAGATTAATTGGCATAATGTATATAAATGTAGAGAATTGTCACTATATTCATCTAATACTACTTCTGTATTTCTACATTTATTTTTAATTTATTAAATGTATGTTTATAAAAATTATTTGAAAGGGAATTACATTTCTGATACTTTGTTTAGAATAAACACTGAATTATATATTTTATTTTTTTATATCTCAAAATTCCTTTAAATAAGTTTTGATAAAAATATACGGTTGTATTGATAAAATTTAGTTGAAGTGAGTGAAAAAATACTTAGTGAAATGTGAAGAAAACGATTTTTTCCTTTAGATTTCTCTCAACCAATCAATATATAGGATTTCTGTGAAAGAAACAGCATAAGAAAGAAAAAGCAATTAGCTTGCGGAATCAATTTTATTAGGCTTTTTTATAAAGCCCAAGTTGTTTGAAATACAGGGCTTTATTCTTTTAAAGAATAAAAATATTTCAATAATTCTTGATGTGAAGTATTACTACGTCACATATTCGTTTGAAGGAACTGAAAATACTTCAATCTCTCACGATGCGACGCACCATTACGTCATATACTTTTTGACGCGATTTTCCTTGTTTAATATACTCTCGCCTTTTTATTCCATAATCCTAATTGGATTTGTCGAAAGAATTTCCTTTTTATATCCTTTAAACGGGATTCGTTCTTTCCTCCTGCGGCCACGTAAATGTTGTTATGGCTTTGTTTGCCTGCTTTGAATACAGGCAAACCGAAAGCTTCAAAACAGTTTTATTTTTTCAATATGTCACCTCTAGGTCATTTATAACGACCGAGGTTCAGTCCAGTAGACTGCTTCCACTTGGCAAAGAGCCCTGTATTTCAAAAGTATTGTGAAATTGCTCCACTCTTTTCAGGCGTTTAATCGTTCAATTTTTCATATTTTATTGCTCTTCCAACTCGAGACACATCCACTAGACGGGGTGTCGAAGCGACGTTTTTCTGATGGGTTTGGGGTAAGAATATGAGAAAAGAGATAACATAGAAATAATAAACCTCAGTAGCATGACTTTGAAACAAAAAAGACCGATGTTATTACTTTTTTTTTTGCCTTGATAAAAATCGTTAGCTCGTTCGAAGTACTAGGCTGATTTTTAGATTTGAAAAAATATTTTTTTGTGGGAGTTTGTTGAAATTTCACTAAAAAATATAAATGACCATTTAACTATATTTTCGTATGTTTTAGTTTATAGGATCTTATATTAGACCGCAGTAGGAGGTCATTGAAAAACACAATCAAATATTGTTTTTTTTTTCATTCAAGTGCGTTTTTTTTTAATGGAATATTGAAGAATTTTTTTGTTCGTGTAATGCTTTTACTTTTTTTTTAAACAAGCCTTTTAAAATTGAACAAAAGCTTCGCAATATAATTTTACCAATAGATTGATTAACTTTTAAACACTGATTCTAAAAATGATTTGGAAATAAGCGTTTAGTTTTACTTTGTGCATAAAGCATGCAATTTTGTTAATAAATTTGTCTTTTTTGCTATATTAGAGAGATTTACTGACCATAGAATCAACCCTATTTTTCATATTCTGAACATTAATCGTGAATGCATTGTGAAGGGGGAAAACATCAAATCTACTGCAAGTACATAAAAATGATTAATTAAAATGCTATAGCATAAATGAATAATTAATAGATTATTTTATTCATGAAATGAACAAAAGTATGAATGGAAAAATCCAAAGGGAGTTTGATTAACATAAATTAAAACATAAGGACTCATTAATATAAAATGTTGCGCTTAATAGTCAACAATCCGGTTTGCAACAATTTAATTCCTAAATACCTCGATTAACTTTAACAATTTCTCGGCAGCATGTATGCAACTTTTGTCATCGAGAAAAGTAGCACTTGGAAGTAACAATGCACTCCCAAAATAAACTTCAGACATCAAAGTATACATTAAATAAGTACAATAAACTAGCAAACGTTACACTTTCTAAAAGTGTCTCAGTGCCAGAATCGTTGCGCTTTAACATATTTTACTCTCTCTCTCTGTAAAGACTACATTCATATTTTGCTTCATTTAAAGTTGTTTAAAGAGTACAACTACCGACTTATGTTACTCCCGCATGAAAATGCACGCATTAGTGAAATTTCTCTCAAATGTAATTGTGTTCTTCATCAAGGATATGCAGGGAAAAGCTGAGTTTATTCTAAAAATATGCCTGACTTCCGTTTGCCATGTTTCATTAACCATGTAAAGATTTATATATTTTTTTAAGTTTATATAATTCTGAGAAGAAACTACTGGTCATTTTCAAAAGTAGATACTTAAGAACTTAATTGTTTACTTTTTTTACTCTGTAGTCACTGAATTACCAAAAAAATAAACTAATTTATTATGTTTAAGATGTTTTTTTGTAACAAGAAACATTATATCAACAAAAGAATATTTAAAATTAAATGAACTGTTAAAGTGCTTGAGAAATATTGCAAATTTTCAGGTTTACTACAGAATAAATATTCTGAAAAATACAGACAATGAACTCGATTTTTTAAAAACAAATTCGGCTAGACTAATAAGGATATTTTGGACACGAGAAAATTATCTGTATTAAAATTATCTGTTTGAACGTATATGAATTTTAATACATTCGTAAAACGTAATTAAATTAATCTTTTATTTTTTGTTCATCTTATAGTAAAAAAATTGGGGAAAATTCTATAAATCTTAAGTATACTATAAAATGCAAAAAAAATAATCGTTTTTTTTTATTTATATAAAAATGCCATACAAACTGGAAACAGACAGAAAAAATTTTATATATTTTCATATTAACTCTTAATTTCTTCTATTTCCTTTCGTCTATGATATAGTCAAAAATTGCTGGAAAATATTTTGTTATAATCCTTTGCTCTGAAATGCAATTAAAGATCCTTAAAGATAAATTGCTATCTGCTTTTTTTGTTATAAAAAACAGATAACATATTGATTTTATCATTTATCGACAGTTTTTAACAATATTAATTAATCAATTACTCAAATTTTTTTTCTTTGTATTATTGCCAACAAATCTTAAAATTGCAATTTTTTTAACGCATAAATACATCTGAAATAGCAAGAGCAAAGTGACGAATTTTCTACAATCGAATCTAAAATATTTTTTAACAGGCTTTTAAAACTTTATTTCAACACCTCGTTCTCGTGAAAGCTGTTTATCTGAGATCCTAAATATCTTCGACGCCTCCATCATTCTGAATGATTTAAATTTCAATTTTTCTTAAAATTCCCGTTTCTTTCATGACTCTGATCCTTACATGTTACATCGACACATTTACCGATTTAAGTATATTGAGAATGAATGAAGTTAGGTAGAATGTGAGAAAAAAAGTTGCAGGTGTGTGTAGTAGCAGCCCTTTCCTATTTCTGAAACAGCCAACTCAACGGTAGTTTAATGTTCCAGTCGAATAGTCCTAAATTTTTGTCGCTTGTGAAATGACTCAATTTATTCACTTTGTTTCACAATTTCTAGTTGTTTTTATAACGTTTTTACGAGCGTTTTTCAACCTACATTATATGTAATTTAATCACCTGAGAAAATATTCTTGTGAATTGGGAAATAAATTTTGATACTTCAAGAATTTTGAAATTTGCTTACATTGCTTTTTGTTAATACAGATCTGCTGTAAAATTTTAGCACTTTTGTACTTTTAAATTTATTTCCAGATTATTTGCTGTAAGTTTCCAAATTGGCGGAAACCTGTTGATAATAAATTTCCATAAAATTAATCTGTTTTGAGATGTATTTATAATTTCAAGAAATTCTAATTCATGCAAAAATGCAGATTGCTTTTGAATTTTCATATCTAGATTGTAAACTTATTTTGTTAGTATGAATGATAGCCAAAATGTCATCAATAAGATAAAAAAAGTATTGTATTCAGAGGATACTTGCTTTCAAAGAACACTGGGAACTTAGGTTGATTAAGCGTTTGGCCTATCTAGTTAATTTAAAACAAGAAGGTTTTGAAATGAAAGTTACTTCTCACTAAGTTTCTAATCAAGAATTCTAATTGATGTAAGAATACGGTAAACATCATTGTTGGCTTTTGAGTCTTTAAATATTTGCCTGCAAACTCATTGTGTTAAAGAGAATGATTGTCAAAATTTCATCGTTGAGATGAAGTTTCACCGAATTCTTGACTATAAATATCATGAATCATCATCGAATCATAATCTTGTTTCCACCAGAAGTGCTTTTGAAAACTTTTAGAAATTTATTATTGGCACCTGTTAAACTTTATTTTTAATTGAAATTATTTTATTTTATTCTTAGTTTAATCCTTCAGAACTGTTAAATTTTCTTATTTTCTTTTTACTGCGTGTTGAATACTTATTTCTGTAAGCAATATGTGATACTTTGTAGTGCACTGGGATTTTATAAATGTTTCAATAAAAAAATATCATGAATATCTTAGAATGAGTAAATGTCGTCTAGTCTAATTGATTTCAAACAATATTGGAGACCATTTTGAAGGAATTAGCATGTTTTTTACTGTATAGAAAAGCATATGCAAAATTCAGTATTTGCTTTTGCTTCATTTTAATTTTTAGAACCAGAAATTGTTTTAGGAAGCCCTTTTTCCATCAGAATTTAATTTTTTTTTCATCCAGACATCAAAATATCTTTGGAAGGGAATAGAAGTAATATTTTATAAAGAGAAAAGTAAGACATTTCAATTAAACTTCTTTAATTTTATCTCTGCTTCATAAACTGAAATATATTTTATGCGATCATAAATCGTAGATCGTCTTGAGATATTTAAACCCGACGTAGAAATAGAGGTACCAATCTTAAGTTTTTCGATATGTTGATAGTCAAGTCTTCAGTTTCTGTCTTCTGAATTAAAAAAGAAAGAAAGGAAAAGAAAATGCCTTGAAGGGAACTATTGACCTTTCGTTTAGAATGTTTCTTTTTTGAAATTCACTGAATATCATATCAGCATGATATTTTTCTTTGTCTGGATGATATTCATCGTACTTGTTGGAACTTTTATTTGCAAAGGAAGAACGCTTTAAAAAATCAAGATAGATTTTGTTGATCTGAGTTTCAAAGGAATATAAGAACTTTTGTTTTAATTAGAATTAAATAATTTTTCTATGCATTACGCAAAAGATGTTAATAATTTAACTTGTTTATAATTTTTTTTATCTTTTTGTTCAAAGATTTTTTCTATAATCAAAATTTTATTTTGTGTATGTTAACCATTGAAATTGAGCTCTTTCTTGAACAACAGATACATACAACTGAAGATTTGCTGAATTAAGTATATTAAGCAGATAAGTCAGTGTTATAAATAATTTCATTTCAAAACTAGATAACAATAATAAAAAATAAAGTGGTTATAAATACAATTAAATGGTAATAAATAAAATATAATATCAAAGTGTTAATAATACATACAATACATACAGACAACATTGAAGCAAAATATAATTTAAACTGGAATATATAAAACAGAATCCCTTTCGAAAAAAAATATAATTAATATTTTGATTTCATCATCCTTTATGAATATTAATCATAATTTGACATTTACAAGTTTTCCCAGAAACGTATTACATAAAATATATTATTCGTCAACACGTTACTTGCTGACGATTCAATTGAAAAAAAGTTTCATCTGCAATTTTTGTATTCTCCTGACATTTGACTCTAATATCAATTTCATTCGCAATTAACCTAACGGTTAATCTGTTCTTTGTAGTGCATGGGAAAATCCTATCCTACGCTAACTTCCTTTATACGGGACCATTTTGTTTAAATATAATTCACAGAAAACTCAATGAAATGCAATTAAAATACTGGTTTTGTATCCAAAATAATAGAATTTCCTCTGCACTTTCATTCCCATAATTTACAGTTTACTGGTTTCAGGAAATTGTGGTACTAGGTATAGAATCAAAGACAAAAGCAAAAAGACGCTCAAATAGCTCGATGTTTGATGAGGTTCGAGTTTTGTGTTTCGTTTCGAATTCATAGCCACAACAGCGTGACAAGTCCATCGTGCGGAAGTTACAGGCAGAAAAGCCTTGACACAATACAAGGCTGAAGTATCTCAGCTGACGTATTCATAACCGGCTCTTCGTATGTCTTTCTATGTCTAAAGAAGGAAGTGAGGCTGAGCTTACGTTGGCAGTTAATAAACAAAAAGAAAGGTAAAAACTCGAACGAGTTTTCTAAGGGTAGGGCAGTGGTAGCCGAACTAACCTACTTTCAGTTCGGCCAAATGGCTGACTCTCTATATTCAACATTATTTCTAAACCAGTCTTGGTGAGCGTTGGCGTTGTTTGTGTTCATTTACCGCTATTTTCTTCGAGTTCAGCTGGTCATTGGGAAGGACACAACTCCCACGAACGTCCACGCGCATCGGAAATAACGGTTTTATCAGTAGTTTGTCTTGAATTTTCAATTTTGTGAGTTGGCGTTTTTTGTAGTGCAAGGAGACAGCGGAAATGAACGTTTGTGTTTCACATCTTCCTTGATTAATTTTTTTAGAGGGTAGGAATTTGATTTCTTCCGGTGAATGAAACTCCTACCTACACTCGAATGTACTGCAACGACTGTTTTTTTTATATGTTTTTTTTAAAAATCGATCGATTTCATGGTTTGTGATTGTATAGGCTGCCAGTCTTTAAGTTTTCAATGTAATTAACGTAGTAACTGAATCGTATAAGGAAATGACCTCGAGGGTACAGCCGTCTTCTTATGTTTATTTATATTGAAATTTTTGTTGATTTTAATACAGAATATAGAGGTTAAATGGTATTAAAATTTAACTGAAATAAGAAAAAAAAATCTGAATTTTGTTATATTTGTATTTTAAAGGTAACACCGTATATTACAAACGATTTTGGTGGGTTTTTTTTGTTCTAATTCGATTTCCAAAATATTCGTTTTTAAATTATTTCCTGAATCGCGTTAGTTAACATCAAATTCAGTTATAAGCTTCTGTGACTCACCTCATTGACTGGTAAATGGATTCTTTAAGACGAAAGTTTCGAAAAATGTATTCGTAGTAGAGTTGGAATAGTGTAATGTATTTGTAGTAAAATCGAAATAATAAAAAAAACTCTGAAGCTTGGCAAACTTTTTCTTCTTCCGAAATTAAATATTTCTTTAATGCTCTACGAGATTCATACTTTAATTAGTTTTAAAGTTAAAATTGATAAGGCAATGAACAGTAATATTATTTCTACCTTTAATGTTTGTGGCTATTCAAAATATAAAATTCAAGCATTTTACATTTGTTGTTTAAAGGCTAGATGTTTTCTGACATTCTTTTTTTCTCCATTATATTAGTTTCTTTCATTATTGCGTTATGCTAATCAATTGCTAACAAAACCAAAATCTATATTTTTATTCAATTTCTTTCGTTTATGATTCTTAGTAATTTATATTTAGAATACTTTTCATTCCATCTTTCTTTTTCTAGAAACATGTACACTACTGATAATTCAATGCTTAATGAACTCACATAAGATTTTTTTTTTCTAGAGCAGATTTCTGTTTTTTAAATTTTACACTGATAATTACCTATTTATATTTAAGATACTTTTGCATCAAATCTTTTTTAATGTACTCAGGGAGAAGCAGATTATTCAAGTTTTTGCTTTACGAATGTGAGCTTGCATTTGATTTCAAATATATTATTGTTTTCTAAATTTTAGTAACCATCTACGTGTCTAGAGCATCAGGCAACTTTCAAAGGCACTATTACGCATCTTTTTCTTTAATTATAGAAATTCTTGAATTGAAATGAGCAAATTTCAAATTTATGTTTGAATTGTGGAGAATTAAATGGGATTAAGTCTGTTACGAATATATAAAATCTTTTGGGAGTTATTTAACTTTAGTGTAATGAAGCATATACGGTGCAAGTCTTGCAATTGTCGAAAAATTCGGTTTTGGAATTTTGATATTTTAAAACTCTTTGAATTATAAGGAAAAACAAAACGTATTTGGAATAAGAAGATTGGGGATCTCACTAACACAAAAACAGAACAAACTTAAAAGTTTTAATGTTGCATATGGTTTGTACATTTAAAAATTTGGATCTATATCGAATTTCCGACGAAATCCATCAACATGAAACTCTTACAATATTTTCGTCTCTGTGACAACACAAAAGGATCATATATATAATGAATATCCTCTTATCATTCACACTGAATGAAAATATAATATACATTTTTAATTATTACATTTTATTACCATTGATGTTGTCCTTTGTTTTATTTACAGTCTTACTTATAATGTTTTTTTTTTTTTTTAAATTTCTCGTTGTCATTTCTGCGAAAATATGAAACACATTCTTTCATGTGCAAATTACTATTTCAATATTTACTGTAAAAAATTGTAAAACTAATAACAGTTTTAAAAACCCGATAACTATATAGGTTGTTTTGAATCGTAGTTTTTTTAAGATAGAGGATATTCTGGATTTTCTGGAGATATCCCTCCTTCCCCCCAAAAAAAATCCCATAGAAAAATGGAAAGATTATAAGGATGATAGATAAATTCTAAAATTAAAGAAGTAGATGCATGTTATTAAGGCGTATTTTGGTACGGTTTTGATGCGTGCCAAACCAAAACTTTTGAGTGCATAACATTTAAGTAAAATTGCTTTGTAATACGCATTAAAATGTTTAACCTTATGTGAAAGTGTATAAGAAAATTGAGAGAAAATATTCCTGCCTTCCTTTTTGTTTACATTCTGTTTACCAGCATTTGGTTTTGATGGCATAATATAGCCACGCTAAATTCGTCTGAACTTTGAATCGGTTATTGCAGAAGGCAGAGGTTTAGCGTGAAGCATTAGGGACGACCTTTCAAGATACGTCTCTCGCATTTTAATGTTAAGAGTTGGTGGTGTTGTCGCCATCAGAGGTACAATGGAAGAACATTCTGCCTCGCAATCCTTTTCTTAATGTGTCAGGGTCTTTCATGATTTGTTTAATCTTTTCTTTTCTAAGAAGGAGTCACCTACTAAGGTTAGTTGGTTTTTGCGTCTTTTTGTGGGGGTTGTTTCAGTTCAGTAGGTTAAGTTGGTTCCGGAAAAAAAAGTAACAACCCATGTGATATTTCATTATGATGTACTTCGTGGTTATTTTACTAAAGACACAGAAATACTGAAGTCCCTAAATGTCTCGGATTAGTTGGGACATTTCCGGTTTCTGATTCTTTCTCGGTTTGAAAAATGTTTCGGAATTTTTCGGGTACAGTTTGTTATTTAACAATTCACATTAAAAAAGTTCAATGATTAATTTCTTTTAATTTTAAAACAGGTATAAGATAATTTTCTTTTCCATTTTTAATTTTCATTTTCATACAATATGGTAAATATGAATTGAGATTTAGCTCACTTTGATAGAAATCGCCTTTCTTAATCCATTTCCAAAAGTTTTTAATGGGATAAATATTAGTATTTTTTTATTAAATTATTGGTGCTCATGAAACTGATACATTTATTGATGTATAATCTTTTATCTGAGTATTTGGCTGGGGATTCATTTGGACAAGGAAAAGATATCATGGTCGAGGAATCATCTAAGTGAAGAAGCCCACATACGAGGAATCATTAAGCAGAAGTCCATGTATGTGGAATCGTTAGAACATTTTAAGAACTAGAGCTGGAAACGGAAACCTTGCAGACTACGTTGATTAATAAAACTGCTAGCATTCAAAAATTCTTTCAAAGTTATTTAAAGGAGAATTGTAGTTCTGAGATAGTTTCATAAGTCTATGAAATTCACAATGAATATAGTGAATTTAGATGATGCAATTTGAAGAAAATGCATTAACCGAAAACGCATCCTTATATGCTTCTCTACCCCTTCTTGTTTTCTTTAAAGGCCGTCTGAATAATTTATTTTGTCCTTTGTTTCATTATGTCTAAGTAAATTATTTTGGATTTGGAGAAACTTATAATTGTTTCTTTGTGCTTTCCTCCCCCAATATCTATTATTTTATACTTTGAAATACAGAACACATTTTAATTGGCTTGCACAAGCAAGGATATTTTAAGATTTGCATTTAGGAATCATCTTTTTCTCAGTATAATAATTTTTCTTTATCAAATGAAGTGTTAAGCATTTTTGCCCACGAAATATACAACTTTTTATAGGTTGCAGCTATAAATATTAATAAATAGGTAAAATAAATTTCCCTATTAAGGAATTGTATTGCCTTAACATATGTTTGCAAATTATGTGAAAACATAATTTTAATTTACATCGCTAAACAGAATCAAAGCGTCAATCAAATTGTGATTTTGATCAAAATTTCTTTCAAGATAACATTCAAAACATTATGATGTTTTTTTAAAAAAAACCATAGAATAAGGGTTTATGCCCGCTTCTTACGCCTTTTTCTCCTTTTCTGGTCAACCAGGATTCAATTAACTAATTTAATTTAGTTAATTAGAGATCCCATTTAGAAAAAATGCAAAATGAATATAATAAATAAATAAATATGAATTCAAGATAAATTCTTGAGGAATTTTTAAAAATGCTGGATATTTGTATATTCAAACATCCATTTCTCGAGATTAAGATTTATAATCTTAATTAATTATTTTTTTGGAAATTAATTAGACATTTTGCTTACTATATTAACGACAAAAGTTTCTCAGTTAATAAAATATAGTGACTAAACTTCAGAAAAAAGATCATCCACGAAATTATTACCATCTACTGCCGAGAAATATTGCAAGCATGATATTATTGTTGAATATTTCAAGTAAATTAAAATTCAAAGCCAATTAAAGTTTTTATCTTATAAAATGTCATTAAGTATAAAAAAATTTATTTATCTGATTTCTATCGATTTATTATTTTCAGAGTCATGTGTAACTTCAGAGTCATATGTCAAAGCAATTTGCTTGACAGAAAGAATTATTTCAACAACTGCTGAGCTGCCATTTCTTTCCTTGTCTCAAACCATCGAGGCAAATTTCAGAAGATTTAAGTTGTAACATCATTTTGTTAAAATGTTATTGTGACAGAAAATTATTTCCAGCTGTTTTGGGACAGATAATTCAAAAGAATTGTTCACCTAGGCGTTGCGAACGCATTTATGATATATATTCCTCAACGAATGAAAAATTGGTCTCTTCACTGATTGCTCTTTAGCTAGCAAAGAGATGCTAATTATTCTTGACAAATGAGGTCTACTGATTTTAAAGTGGATTAGCAAAACTTCATCCGAGTTTTACCCACTCTTTCGGTGAAAGGGGGGGGGATTAGAAATTAATTTTGTTTTTGAAAGGTATTCAGTTTCAGGATTGGGAGACAAAATATGAAAGTGTCAAGTACAGTATTATTGATTCTAACCATATTTTCACGAAAACATTAATCATGATGAATTTTGAAATTCAATTATTGTACTCATGGCGGGAAAGAAAACGTCAGAAAAATTAATTCAAACCTATCACAAGACAATCTATAATGTTGATGGTTTTCGTTTGCTTCTGACCATAAAATTCGACTGTTGTGACGGGATTAGTATTTCGTTAACTTATATCATTTGAATCGAGTAAGCATGTTTTGATCTGAAAAAAAAAGCCTACAACAGATTGGTTTCTTAATGAAAATATGATTGATTTATTATAATTCACCAATATTTTCAGGAGTGTATATTGAGAAAAACATAAAACCTTAGATTCTTATATGATAAATGTAGATTTAGATGGGTGGAATATATAAAGAAAGAATTACAGATTAGAGATGCTTGCATTGATGATACCGGTAACTATTTGCATATAGTCATGATTTCGGACATTTTTAACATGTAACGGCTCAGTTGCCCAATAAACCCAATTATTGCCAACAAGAGGTCCCATTCTAGTAGGATAGCTTATGCACGCATTGCAACTCCAAGGTATCAAGATTAGATTTCCCTATAATTCTTTTGCTCTATATGAGTAAAAAATTTGACTTCCTCTATCAACAGATTCTGTAAAAATGGAAGCTATATTTATTTAATAAGAGTGTAAAGTGGTCATTTTTTTAATCCTCTGAGTTATTTGTCTTTATTTGATAACATTTAGGATGATCAACGTCAAAAGAAACAATAACGATAATAAGATTATTATATACAATTTAAAATGGTGTTAAGATTCACGAAACATGCAAGAAACAAAACAGTTGTGGCAAATGAAATTTACTTTAAAAGAAATGTAAGCTTAAATATTAATGCTGGTTGTATAAAAAGTATTACTAATGATAATTTAGCAGAAAGTGTTTAAAGGAAGCTATTCTAAAGTATGGAAGCTATTTCGTCAGTCATGAAACTAAGATGTGAAGATATTAAAAATTAGACGTGACATTTAGGAAAAAATCTGTTATAGACGAGATACTTAGAAAAATTAAAAGAGGAAAAGTAAGGCAAAGAATTAAAAAGCAAACACAGGAAATTTCAAACTTTTTTGGTAAAATATTTAGATGCATTTTTCTTTCATCTGTATTGATTTTTTACAACAGTAATTCTCAGCTTAAAAAATAGTCAATACATTTAAAGCATTAACAAAAATCAATTTGTTGCTCTCAGTGTTACTAAAACTTGTTTTTGTGTGACATTTCTAGGAAAATCCAATGAAAAATGCAGTTAGAGCACAAATGAATTTTGCAATAAATGTGATTTCGTTTGGAGAAATTATTAGCAAAACTATAATGTTGGTTATAATAACAAATTTGATGTCAAGCGTTAATTTTAAATAAAATAGGAATTTCTTCAGGTTAACTTCTCATTTTGATGCAACATCGGAGCTTCTTATTTTATAACTACGGGCAGATAACAAAGATGGCACTTAAACCACACTAGTGGAAGGACTTTTGCTTTTCGTTATATTTAATGTGTATCATACTCAAATACACGAGTGATCTAGGTGGAAAGTGCTTTGCTTGATCATTAGTTAATTATTAAAGTTTTTTTCGTTAATATTTGAAGATATCGGACACTTTCAAAGTATCCAAAAATAATGAAAAAATATAAAGCATAATTAATGCATTAAAATACTAATGACAATAATTCTATATGAAATTGTACATATTTTCAAATGGTCTGCATGAAAGTTCAGAAAATGTGAACATACCCATTTAGCATTTTGTTTCACATGGAAGCTCCTGTGTCTTTCTGGGAGTATGCCAAATGCAGTTTTACTGACAATTTTTTCGACGATTTAAATAGTGAAGATTTCTTTAAACATATTTTTACATATTTGTATTGTCTAATTCATTGTCATAATTTCTGTGAATGGGAATTATATATTAAATTAGATGCTTTATTTTAATTTCTGGTCTTATAAGTAGCTTTCACGAAAGAACTACTAAATTGCTTATCATACAGTTATTAAATAAAATGATATCTATAAATTGCAAAAATTTTACCATAAACAAATTGCAAAATGAACAAAAGTTTGTACGAAATAAGGAAATAAATATGAAATTGATAACTAATAATTACATTTTTGTAAGGTATTATTTAAATAAATTCTCTGTCAAAATTTTGACTTTAAAATATTTTATTGAGCATATCAAAAGTAAGTTTGAGTTATTATTACAAAAATTCACCGTATTCTTCAAAATTCAATAGCTATAGACAGAAAACTAGTGGAGGTAATCATTCCGAAACTCTTCCTTATATTACCAAATAAATTAATATTATTAATTGCATGCCATTGGCGAGCAGTAATTACAATGAGAATATTAGCGAACAATCTTTGGCGATTAAACATTGATATGCAGTCAATACACAAACACCAGAATACTGAACATGTATTTGGAAAATCTTTTTTCCGATTGAACGAAACCAAAATTAGACATAGAATTACAGATATAGTCATAAAACCATATGTCAAGTTTCGAATATTTATTTAAATCATTTCGTTTTTGAGTTATTTTATGCTTGGGAAAGTACCGGCCGACATACGGTCACTCTTTTTAACGTATTTGTTCCAAATCTGATACATGTCTACATTTTAGGTTTTATATCTGTGTACCGAATTATATCCATCTTCCTCTCTTCATTTTGAACTTATTGTATTAACTCGTATTCCCATTGCCGAATAAATTGACTTCCTCTGCATCGATTTCATTCAAAATTTGATGAAAATCTATAAATTTTAAATATTAATCGTATATCAAATTTTATCCTTCTATCTCAAAGAGTTTTTGTGTTCTCGTGTTCATAGACAGACAAAAATAATCCCCCCAAAATATTTTTCTTACTCAAGGAGTTTAAATGTGGAGAAAGGTCGAAATTTTGTGTTCGAATTTTAGAATGATCATAATATTTTTTTCCACAAATAAACATGTATTCAAAAAAGTATTGGGACGCTGCCCAGTAAATTGAGAAAATAAAACAAGCATATGCATACAAAAATTCCACTAACCATAATTGACAATATAATGCACTTAGTAAATACTTTATTTTTATTGAGCTATTTTTTAAAATCTTCTGTTTATTTAATTTCTCCTTTGTGACTCGTATGCTACATAATAGAATTAAAATTTAAATGATCGAAAGAATTGTTTACACTTTGTAATATTAAGACGAAATGGATATAAAATAATTGAGCCTTGTTAGTGTCAGTTTAAAAAAGATTATTTTATTATTCAATTGTTCATCCGGAATTCTGCAGAAAAGAAAGGAATTAATAAGTTGGATTATTAAATATCTTGATCAGAGTTGATCTTGAACTCATTTATTGACTTACTTTTCATTAGTATACTAATTTTCCTGTTTTAATTTTATATAATATTTCCTTAAGTATATGTATAATAAAATCATTTTATAAATCTGATGTGTACGAGTGTAAAAAAAGAGGTAAAAAATGTTTTCAAATATGAGTATACATTTAATTTCTTAGTTAAACTTGTTCATATGCATCATTAAAATCATTTTATAAATCTGATGTGTACGAGTGTAAAAAAGAGGTAAAAATGTTTTCAAATATAAGTATACATTTAATTTCTTGACATTTCTAATTTTCCTGTTTTAATTTTATACAATATTTCCTCAAGTATATGCATCATAAAATCATTTTATAAATCTGATGTGTACGAGTGTAAAAAAAGAGGTAAAAATATTTTCAAATATAGGTATACATTTAATTTCTTGACATTTCTTAGTTAAACTTGTTGCTGTAAAAAAGTAAGAAAATCATTTTTCGCCAAGAATTTCGATTAAGTTAATTACATCTGAATAATTGAAATTATCTTGTTAGTTTCTTAGAAAATTAGTAATTTAATTATTTCTTATTTACACATCATTACCCTTATAATAATTGTTAACCAACGATTAAATTAAATTATGTGCTCAGAGATCTCATTTAAGGATTTGAGAAAGAATGCATAATTTTAGAGATACGATTCTGACGTGAAAACTAATTTTTCATACCTCTGGGGTTAGAAATGTATAAATGTAAAAATTGGTTTTTGTTAGCAGTAATTTACATATGCGGATGAATAACGAATCAAATTCCCTTCAGTTAAATATTAAAAATTATTCTAAATACCTAATTTTTCTTTAACATTAAATAATAAGTGTAAGTTTTCAATTTTAACCAGTAATTCCATGCATCAAATTGAGAATATATGCTACTATTTATTAAAATATGCCCGAAATACTTCTGAATTTCGAACTTAGACGAAGAGAGGAAGGAATAAGATAGGAGCTTGAATTTTTAGCTTGTGAATGATTCATTCCCTTCCATTTTTTTTCAAGTTATTTTTGAAATGGCATTTCAATATCAAACGAGTATTTAATTTACAATATCATTTCTCATTACTAGTTAGTGTCACTATTTATTACTATACGTATTTCACTCATTATTTCAATCAAAACTCAAGTGGGCCGCGATGGCCTGGTGGTAAGGTCTTGACTGAGAAACCGGAAGGTATCAATTTCGGGAACCAATTCCACTGAGGAACTGTCGTGTAATCGGATCTGGTGCACATAAAATCCGTTGGGGCCAAGCAGTCTCCCTCTGGTGTGGCGTGGAAGTTTGCAGAGGGAGGTGGCAGCTCCCGTGTCGTTCTCATTATCTGATCGAAATTCAAAATTACGAGGTACGTCCCAAGTTTAGTTTGGTTATAGTAACGTCTCGTTTTGAAGCAACACTAGGGATATTTTGGGAGGACTTCGTAATTTTGAGCCACCATCAGATGACGAGGACGACACCTGAACTGGCACTCCCTCTCCAAACTTCCACACCACACCAGCTTGTGGACGTAGATCCGTCCCAAAACAGTCTTAATGTTGATTTCAAACGGGAGGTTTATATAATTAAAACCTAAACTAAACTAAACTTCTGTATTCACCCTCAAGTATGCTAAATATAATTTATGAATCTGAATGATTTTTTTTTCGTATTTTGTATAAAAATAATTAATATCATTAAGTTAAAATTATTTTATAAAGTCATCTGAAAATAAAACTTTAATTTTTAACATCATACTATTGATATAGGCAAGTTAAATATAATTAGATGTATGAATATGTAGATAATGCTATTTTTTTGCATGCGAATAATCATATAACTTTATTTTTCAGCAACATTTGACCATAAAATAACTATTTTTTGGAAATCACATAATAAACACACCCACATAAAATATATGGTTCCGTAAAGGATAACCATCATGCTAGTTATCTGAAGAAAATTCTTTCCACTAGTTATCTTCCAAATGGCAGTTAATGCATTGAGGTGTTAAGTTTCCCTATCGCTTAATGATCTTTTCTGTTTTGGGAAACATTATCTAAGGAAACAAATGTGTTGAAAATAGAAGTAAAATAGTTCTTTAGTGGACCTTTGCGCAGCACCAACTGAAGATCACGCTACATATGTCGTAGCATCTGCATGGGAATTTGAGCATGACCGACCTTGAGGAGATTTTAGCTAAAAACGTGACTTTGTTGGGATTTCCAATACATGAGGAAGTCTCGCTTTGTATTTTGTGTCGAAAAATGAAAACGAATATATTTCCATTTTGCTGTGTTTAGAAAAGGTGTTGCACAATTGAAGATACGTTTGTCTAACTCAAATCTAATACATATCATATAATAAGATCCAAGTTTAGAAAGGGACAATAATGCCTCGATTTTTTTTAGAAACCAAGTTCATTTCAAAAAGAAAAGTGTGAAAAAGGAGCATAAGATGTAGTAAAATTAAATTCTCTTTGAATTCTTCGCTATCCTGAAATTCGCTATCCTATTATCCTATCCTACATCTTCCCTACTTTGAGAGGAAACCTAGATACAGTGATTTCTCTGTATCTTGAGACAGGATTTTGCAGGAGATTTCTTTTCAAAAGCTCATATGACTGTTCGAAACAATAAACAGTTTGAATCATCATTAGTTTCCTATTTCCAAACCAGTTTGAGATAACTTACAAAGTTAAAGAATTTTACTGTTAAACAGGAGGTAAAATAATCATGTGATGCAAGTTAAATACCCGAACCCAAATTCATTTTGAAAGTTAATTGCTCATACTGCAGAAAAGAAAAGAACATATCACAACAGAGCATAAGACAGCATGCTATTTGAATAAATCAGGCATTGTTTTTTGGTTGTGACACGATTCGAAATAGTTCCATTTTGATTTCAAATATTTTAATCTCTGTTAACTATTTCTTTTACGGAGCTAGTTTATTAACCTGAGGCTTGTTATGATTTAGTTATGGCTTTAATAATCATTTTTAAGTTACTAAAGTTTTTTAGAATGCATATTATCTTCAATTGTACATTTGACATTCTTTATTTAGTGAATATTCATTTGTGAATTTCTTCCGGTATAATAATATATATTCGGTATAATATCAGGTATAATATCCAGTATTATAATATATGATGATCAAAATCACAGTTATTCAATGTATATTTTCAATCCCATTCTTGATCAAACTTAGCATTATGACTGATGATAATCACAATCGTAGTTAATAAATATTTTGAATTTACTACTTAATCAACGTCAGCATATTAAATAATATATATAAATCGTAGTTAGCGAATGTACATTCTGAATCCAATTTTTCATCAATTTACATATAATGATGCATAGTAATCGCAGTCAATGAATAGCCAATTTTTAATTCATTATTTGACCGACCTCAGTATAATAGAAAAATTCACATTGATAAAAATCACGGGTCAGTGAATGCTTATTTTTTTTATTAAATTTTTTTATCATTGTCATGATAATGATGCGGGGTGATCATAATCGTAGCTATCCCTCCAAGGTCATTCATGATCTTAAAGTGAACACAGACGAATTTACATCATAGAAAGTATTTACTGTTTCTATGGAAGGGAGAGGAATTTAAAATTCATAGGAAAATGAATTGCATTTTTGCAATTTCATGAAAATTGCAGTAGCGAAAAATTTATTCATGCAATTGTTGGGTTTGTGGGAAAGACAAGATATGTCTGAAACGGTATGATTTTAGAGTTATACCTTAGGTGTTTTACTGAAAATGGGTAATATTTTTCTGAAAGTCTGCAGATATTTCCTATACGGAAAATAAGATTGTTGATTTGTAGATATGCAATGTTATTTTAGATACTTTATTTTCTTCTGAACCAAATTTGTTGCAGATTAGCAATTTTTCAATCTCAATCTCTAAATATGGTTGCGAGATATTTTTAGAGCAAAACAAATTTTATTTAAAATAAACTTATATATTTTGCAGTAAAAATTTAAGGCATTTCTATTTGAGGTATATTCCTGTTGTATTGGGTTATAATATGAACCTCATATAACCGTATTTTGAATATTGTATTGAATTATTGGTTCGCTACCAAAATAACTTAGATAAATCTGTCACGCCATTTAGAAAAATGTCCAATATAACCCTGGAATTTCATAATTACTTACTTACCAATAAAGTTTTTCATTATATTAGGAATACCAAATGACATTGGTTTAGTACATTGAAATTTTTATAATACTATTCCTTGGCAGATATATAATAAAGAAATATATAATCTAGATAATAAACTATGTATGATAATAATCAATCTGTAACTAACTAGATATAGTTTATTATCATATTAATTTGTATTATATAACTGCGTTTTTCTAGTATTCGAAAGAAATTACGAAATTGCTAGAAATCAAGTAAGTTTGTATGATCATCAAAAATGCAATTTTTAATATCATTTTCTAAGTAATAATTGCATTCTGGTCTTAAACGGAATCGTTGTTTTTTTATACATTCTTTGCTAAACACACATATTTCTAGAAAAGGACTATTTTTATTCAAGTTTTTTTTTCTGTTAATTATTTTAACTGCACAATAGCATACTTTTGAATTCAAAATGAGCTAAATGTTTTTTCACATTTAGAATGTCGACGCAAAGTAATAAAAACGAATGCAACCAAAAAACAGACCTATATAGTAATGCTTTTTTGAAATCATACCTAAGTGTATGTAAAAAAATTATTGATACATTTCAGTATTACTTGTGTTAGAATAAATGGGTTTTAGCAAAATATCGTTATTTTTGTTAATTTTTTACTAAACAATTGCATACTTTTGAATTAAAAAAAAGTATTATTTCAGAATATTTTCGAAAAATATTTATCATAAATATAAAACAAAAAACAGGACTATAGAATTATCTTCTTGCATAATCCCATTTAATAGTTGCGAAATATTTTAATCAGATTATCAATGCAAGAGTAAAATGCTTTTTGCAAATCATTTGCGTAACTAACCGTCAGGGTGTTTACAGATTTTTCGAGTCTTTAAATAACATTTATCAATATGACATTTCAATGCATTTGATATTGGAAAATTATAGTTCCCTGACTTGTTGGCGACGAGCTCAAAGGGTTCTGCGACATTATCCTGCTGAGGATGAGGAATCGCTCTCCTGGGGAATGACTTACTCCCCAGTCATCCCAACAAATGACTAAAAACCGTCATCTGGCCATTGACCAGGTCAGGCTGTTTACTCTTCTAACGTTTTGCTAATGAAATAAAGAGGCACAGAAGAACGGCTGCAGAGAAAGTAGTTGGTCTGTAGGGAAATATTCCATTGTAGCAATTTCCTTTGTTAATTCTGCATCTGAGTTTTAGAGTTCACTTTCTGATTTGCTGAGGCAAATGATTTATTAAATAATTTATGCATTTTATGGAATGGCTGTAGGGCGCATTAAATCATTTTATTTTGCAGTAACAGAAATTTAAGGTATGGTCACTTCGTAAATTAAACAAGTTTAAATGGTTTTAAATGTTTAACATTTAATATATTTAATAAAACTTCTTGGCTGCATACTTTCCAGATCAAAAATAAACCCTTATAAACGTTAAAATAATTTTGTAAAAAATTATATTAATAAATATTTAAATACTTTTAGTTTGTATTAATCATTTTATAGGAAAGGTAGTAAACTTTGACGATCACATAAAAAATATTCATTTTTAAATAGAAAAGTTGACAAGCATATATGTGATTTAGTATGTCATAGACTTTAAGGTTATAATCCACTTAAATTCGTGCTTAATTTAAGTATCTGACATAGGTAATATGCATTCTCTTCAGACATTTTTCAAGTTATTAAATTTTTTTATCTTCGATACTTTTAAATTGAAATTATTTTTATATTTTAAAATTTTAATTAACTAAAGATAATTTCTTCAGCTTCTTTATAACAATATTATTTCAATACTGATATTCTAGTGGTGGAAAAAAAATGAATGTTATAATTACCTGAAAAATTCACTGTGTTTTTTACAAGAAAAATTAAAATCTATTTTTTTATTCCATTAATATTGGCTTTCTAAATAAAAGATGATGCATTCTTATTAAGTAGAAATAAATTAAGATTCAATATAAAAACTTTTTATTTGCTCATTTTATAAATTTGTTCACTACAAGAAATACAAAAATAAGTAAAATGATTTGAAAATGAATAATTCATGAATACAAACATTTACATAAGACATGGAGAATTTTTTGTTTAAAAATGATGCGTAAACTCGAATGAACATCATTTTAGATATTGCTAAATTTTGTTGTGCAAAACATATTAAATGACAAATTCTTGTGATTAAGTTATAGAATGATATATGTATGCATTTAAAAAAGTTCACGATCTATTGACGTTCAAAATATGCATATATTTCTGATAGGTCAAATATGCCTGGGATCATCAACTAGCGTAAAAGACATTTGAATCCAGCTATAAAGCAAATGGCATATTTTAGATAAATGCTGGATATGTGTTTTTGAAATGCTAGTCATAAATATTTTTGTGGAAAATATTGAGAATATTTCAAACAGGAACAGTTTTTTCAAGGAATATGTTGATACGATTTTTTATTAGTTTTTAAATGAAAATAAATCAGTAAGTATAAAGCCACAGATATGTGCCCGGATGAATTAAAAAGGATCTGTTTTCTGAAAATGAAAGCTCTAATATAATTGGAACCAATGCTTATAGGCATTTAGGTATAAAAACTACTTTTCAATTGGAGCATTTGTGTAGGTAGTTAACTTGAAAAAATATTTTTGCTAATAGAAAATTTGTAATTCATTTATTTCAGTTATTCTGTTATTTTTTTTTATTTCCTTAAGATCAACTGTAAATATTAGTAAAATTTTAACGAAGTTAATTGCAGTGACATGGGTCCTATTTACAATTTTTTTTCCGAAAAAAGTGATATTACTTCAAATAAGCTTTCATTTCTGTTTCTTTTACTTGCTTCAGAACAACATTTGAAGAATTAATCTAACTGAGCAATGATTCGAACATAATATGAAAACACTGAAAGCATTTTCATAAGGGAAAAATGTAATTTTTAATGAAAGAAAATTTACAGGTTGAGTTAATTCAGTCATGGATTTTGTCGTTTCAGTAAAGGGGACCATAAGTATTAATGTAATTACAGTCTATAAAGAATCTGAATTGAACGCCATAAGCTCCATTTAAAACTATTTCGTAATAAAGTAAAATTACTCCGGGATAATCTCTAAGTCCTAGCTATTCAAGCCCTAGAGGGTCTTAAACTTTCACTCAGTATCTCAGTGTCCATAAATCAGATCCACGAGAGAGAATAGATTTTGTTCTCTTCCTTTATACCGGAGATAAATGAGTACCGCAGGATATGTCTTCAATCAAAACTTAAGAGTTCTTGTTATCATACACAAACCTTTGTCACTTGTTTTGTATATTTACTTGTTTACAAAGAAGATTATCTCTAAGATCTATCAATTTCTCATTTCTCTGCCCCCGAATTAATATGAAAAGGATACACAAGAATGTGTTGGTATATCCTTATTTCCACGAAGAAGAAGAGAATTGCGAATGGTTGAAAGCTGTTTTTCGATGACAGATGAAAACTTTTACGGAGAGATTTCTTAGTAGTATCCTCATTTCCCTGTAGTAGGAGAATCGAATCAGTGGGCTTGTAGGTGAATGGTGAAAAGTTGATTTAAGACTTCAGATGACTATTTTTATGAGAATGAGTTCTGTGACGAGAAGTTATTCTAGAAAATGATTCAAACAAACTGAGCCACGGATAAATTTGATTTGAAGAGAATGATTAATTTTTCGAAGGCATCATAAACAGAAAGCAGAGAAAAGCTGTAATGAGTCCAATTATTGAATATTTATAAACTTTGAATTTAGAATTTGAAAGTACTAAGGGTTCAAAATGTGCTTTTTCTATATAATCCTAATATAAATCTATATTCAAGCCTTCATTTTTTAAAAATTCAGTAAATTAGATTAATCAAATTATCATGACGAATTTTTTTAAAAAAAATCGATTTATTATAATATGGATTTATTTCACATTTATTTTTTTTAAAGGGAGTTTTAATGAATTTTATTTCTCATAAAACTACGCATCCATCCCAAAATGTACAAGTTTCACTATAATGGGAATTCAAATCAAGTCCATAACTCTAATTTAGAAGTAAAAACCACTGTTGAATCTGTTTACTTCTAATCAGATATTATAGGAGTTCTGATTTTGTTTTTAAGGGTTGTTTTAAAGAGCCACATTAATTATATATGACTTTAGAATTGTGGTTTTAGGTTTACCAACTTAGCACAATTATATTAACGACCTATTTTGAAACAATACGAACATTATTTTGTTTCATTTTGGCTAATTTTAGATGAGGAGTAATTTTGTTGAGGGTGAATTTAACCTCAACCCTTTCATCGAGCAACAAAATCAGTTGTGTGCCTCGGAGCTTAGCCATCTTCTCCGCACCCAAATTTCACGCCACTCTGATGGTAGAACGATCGATACTTGACATCATATTTAAGGTACAACATACCTACATATATGTTGTGTTTTTGGTGGAATCGGATTTAGAATCAAAATCTTCTGATCTGAGACTATATTACCAGGCTACTGTAGTCTTTCGGAAAGCATTTGCTGCACAGAATATCTATTAAAAGTACGGATACGCGAATTTGTATAAATGGAAAAGTAAACAAATAGAGCTTAGTAAAAATAATAATAAGGTATAAATAAATGATTTTTATCTTTAACAATAGATTCTAAGTGCTGAGAAAGTAATTAAACATGTAATCAAATATAGCATATAACACTGATAAAAATATTGATATGGGAAAGTATAAGTGTGTTGGCTCTCTACGAGCCAGATTGTTTAATCTAAAGCTACCAAATTCGAAACGAATACACATTAAAAATTGTGAATGTGCATTTTGAAACAATTTTATTGAAATTGTAATGAGAATTTTTAAGAATAAAATTTTGGTGAGTTATCCATTGTTAACTCCAGAAAAAATAACTAATTTTTAAGATAGTAGAAAAAATAACTAATTTTTAACTGTAAAATTGTAAACAGAATTACCATCACTGTTATGCTTTTAATGTTTCTGCAATGTCATAAGGCTTGATTCTATTGGGAACGTTCATGTATACATTAAAGAGCACAACTGTAAGACCATTAAAATAACATCCTTTTATCTATCACATTTTTATACCTCATTGAAGTTACCATGGGTAAATTATACATAAAATATTTGATTGATATTAAACCTTATCAGTACTCCCGAAAACGGTATTTTTACCAAAGGTTGATAGTAGAACTATGAAAACTTCTTGAATAATAGTTTTTCCTGCTTTTATTTAAGTATATTTCCATTTTTACATATAAAGATTATTTTAATGTTGGCTATTTTTACAGAATATGTGGAAGTAAATAAGAATATTAAACAGCATAAGGTATTATTAAATGTACAGTGCTTGAAAATATTAGTATATAATACATTCATTTCCAGTAACCGATAGATGGGTAAATTGATCAGCAAATGACAGTAAGCTAACGTAATACATATGCCACTTCTCTATTATCAACTGGTTGAAATATAATAATAATGATGAAGCATATAATGTTGTCCATGTTGAGCATTAACAACTTGGCGCTAGAGTTATGAGCAGAATGTCCCTTTCTTTCAGTGGTCATCTATTCTCACAAAATATTGGAGCAATATTTTATCCTTTCTTATCTGTCCTAGTAATGGCGCAGGATATTTCTATTACATCTAACCATTTCCATTAGAGATCCTAATGAGATCCGTTTTATAATGTCTCTTACTTTCCTCTTGTTATTGAAGCTTTTTGTAGTATTTTCCCTTCAATGAATGGAATTTTTTCAATAAAGAGCAGATTTCAATTCGTTTTTGTAGTATTGTATATGGGTAGAAAAATTAACGGAGATAATTTTATGAAAAAGTTTTGTGAGAGCGTTTAAGTAACAAAGTTTAGAAAAAAATGTATTTTTGTTCGTTAACTAAAATTATAAAGTAACTATAAATTTTACTTAAGTAACTCATGACTTAACTAAAAATTTCAACCATTTCTTCTCTTTATATGTAAATCTCAATCATGTATACCGCTGATTTAGATGCATCATTTAAGAATATTTTCTTAAGTGCAACAAAGTAAATTATATAATGTAAAACAATTGCTTAAGACAATGTCTTAAACAATTAACTGAACCTGAGAAGCTGTAAAGATGGTTTCCTATATAAAATCTTTAAATTTCGCATTTACTAAAAGCGCATACGACTGCCCTGATTTCTCTCCTTAGTATAACTAGATTAGTTAAATAGTTTTTATATATAAATTCAACTTTTTTCAATGAAGGAAGTCAGGTAATATATGCAATACTTTTTGTATTAACTAATTAAAATTACTATAAGCAAAAAGTTGTTTTTCCTTTGAAAAATTAAATTAGATTTCATTGATAACAACTCCGAAAAAATGAAGACCATAGACAAATTTTATAAACTTACTTGTGGTACATATTTGAAAAATCGCTTATTATTTTATGATTATTGATTATATAGATTTAAAAATCATGACGTTTAAAGGCTTTAAATATCATTAAACTATTAAATTTGTAAGAAATTTGCTACATTATTTGTTTCTTTGAGCTAAACTTATTTTAAGTACTTCAAAACTATCAACTGTAGTTGCGGATAAAAATTTAAAAATTTAGAATTGCTAACTTCTGCTTCAAAACTTTTTCATGAAACTTTCACTAAAGATGAGAAAAACCGTAAATGGGTGATGGGTGTACCCATAAAATGTCGAGATCCCTACCTGCCTATCATCCTGACACGAACTATTTGGCCTGGTAATAAAAATATTATTATTTAGTTGTTGATGCTCTAGAGGAAAGACAGATTAAAGAGATTTTCAACAATCCTATCTAGGTTTTTAAAATTTTATGGGTATTTTTAATGGCTTCATTTTCATGCGAATGATTTTAAACGATGAAAACATTAAAGTTTCTCTTTTATATTTTGTGAAATATTTTTTATGGCCAAAGAAGTATTAATTTACTAAAATCCCTGCTCCATATTTTATGATAAAGAAAGCTTGATTTAACATCTCTGCATGTACGTTTGCGGATTTTTTTTTATCTGTATATTAAAATATATATACTTTTAAAACACTATTGTTTTATGAACGTTCGTAAATCAGCACTTTGAATAACTAAACTCACGAATTTGATGTTTCCCATGAGAAATTTTACAATACTGACTGATCCTTATAATTTTCTCACTTATATATAACTGTTTTACTGAATATCGCTTCTCTATGAAATACTAATAAATAAAAATGCGATTTCTCTATGAAATACTAATAAATAAAAATGCGATTTCATTATTTATTTTCTTAAATTAGTTACTAGATCCGTGTTTCACAACACGCTAAAATTTATATAATGCTATAATATATATATTTATATGGCATAAAATTCAAATATTTACTTTTTTAAATTCATTTATTATTATGTATAAATGTTAACAACTCGAGTGTTGCGAATGATAAAGCAAGTTGCTTGCATATTCAATTACAAACGCAACAATGCCAAACATAGCAAACAATGCTAAAATATTTCATGTATCTACACACATTGTTTTATTGTTTGAATATCATTCCACTAGGTAAATATAAAGAATAGAACAAAAATAACCCTAACAATCAAATAAATCATCCCCAGATCTGAAGTAAACGATAAATTACTTTATGTTGTTATCTAATTTTGAATGGATTTTTCTTTTCTTTATCAATAAAAAAAAACTCTGAGGAATATGTTTAATGATGTTGTCCAATCTCATAAAATCGAATAAGAATGCGATATTTATTTGTATTAAATCATCACAAAATTTGCGAGGTTTCCTTTCATTCACTTAATAACAAAATTTCGCAGAAATCCTTTCCTCCAACAAGTTGATACCATCCTCCATTTCTAATGCAGGCTCTGCTGTAACTTTCTTCCCAAGGGGATACAACTGCAAAGGCGATAAATTCAAGCAATTCATAGCATTATCCCTTTCTCGTCCCATTCTAAACAACTCGTAATGAATTGTTTGTGGCAGAGCAGGGGTATTGGGGCCAAAAGGTATATTGGATCTTTACATTTCTGATGAAAAATATTTCCTGGAAATAATGAAGCCTCAGGGGCAAAGTATGGCTCTGATTTTGGAGAGATAGGTGCAAAATAAAAGATCTAGGAATTCCTGCAGGAATTTAGTTCTGTATTAATTCTCTAATTTTAACTTTCTTATTTCTCTTGTTGTAGACTACTCATCTGTTGCTCATTTACAAGTTGTTTTGACATGAATTGCATTGATAACTCAGATATATTTTGAATAAAATATTTTAATAGTGAATTGTTTAAAATTTTATGACTGAATTAATTATACAGACGATGCTCAGAGAAAATTATGATTATACCGGATTTCATTATTAAGTATGAAAAATAAAACGTTAAGAAAAAAAATTCATATTCAAATAATTTGGTGGATTGCTATTTAATTCTTTGGTATTGTAGCAATTATTATCAAAATAAAGCTTTTCAATATTTATTTACAGAAAGCGTCTTATATGTGTTCAATGCTTCTCAATAAATTATAAACTTTTTAATAATTTATTTATTTATTCAGGTATACAATGAAAGAAAGCTAATTTGTAGAATTCTGATTCTCAAGGATTTAAACTGTTAAAAATATTCAAAGTTTCATTACTATTTTTATCCATAGAATGTAATATTTAAACTAGAAAAAATTGCAATTACTTTAAAGTAATTTATCTACATTTTCAGTATTTTTATTTCGGTGTTTTATTAAAGAATTGCTCCATAAAAATTGAAAATAAATTATGGGATATTTTATCATCAATTCATGAATTAGTCATTAATAAAGCAGTGCTTCAACCTTTTTGCAATGATAGAAATTTTAAGGAAAAAGAATGGATTATTAGTTTTTTCTCCTATGAAAAAATTAACTTACTAGTTATACCGTATACTTAATTGAAAACTGGATGAAATGTTTTGTATTTTTAAATGTTTAGCAGCTTCTTAAAACAGCAATTAAAAAAAACTAACTTTTCATCGCTTTATAGAACGGATGGCCTTATTACAAAGGAACTGGTTGGCAACTGAGATAACAAGTGGTTATGACTCATTAGTATAAAAAATAATAATGAACAGGTACTAAAAGTGACTCATTCGTCTGTCTTTAATGAATGAAGTCAATGAACAAGAACTTTGGATCACATGATAGAAATAACTAACTGCTCATGATGCTATTTAACATCTAACTGCATGCTGTTATATGTTGAGTCATGATGTCGCATACTTTTTTCTACTGCAATATTCTTAAAAGATTATAAAGATGGCTCGATACATCATATTTGTAGCATTATTATGGTTGATATGGATACAAATTTTTATTCTTAATGGTCGAAAGTTCCGGTTACGGGGATGTAGTTTTTATGGCATAGAAAACAAAAGTTACCAATATGGGGACACGAAAAATAATTTAATTTTAATTTCCTTTATTCATCCTGAAATTCATTTATTAATCATTTTAAATTCGTTTATTCATGCTTTCTTTATCAAATATTGCATTATTTTTAACATACAAAAAAAATCTCTCGTCACTAAAGCTTGAAATACTAATCAAAATTTGAATATTTGGAAAATAAGCATAAAATAGTCAACTAGTTTATAAAATAGTTAAAAAGGAGGAAAACTAAAAGAATGGCGTCAGGTCTTAACTTTTAAAACGTTCAACGAATTCTTGATACGGTCTTTGCCCTTTACTCGATTGAATGAAAGGAAAAACAATGTAAAGAATTCGGGTATTTTAAAGTAGTTAACGGGAGAAAAAGGTTTTCTTTGCTATTTCTAAATTGGATAAGGCGTCTACTGGCTTTTGAGGAAAAATAGACCCGATATCCCAATCAAGAGTTTAGACTGAAATATAAAGCTCCTAAGATGCGTAAAAATATTTCTTGTGTGTAGTTTTATTTTGGCTTGACAAACAAATCTATCGAAATAAAAACAGAAAACGAATGATTCCATTTTCCCATCAGCTTTTATTTGATCTCCATCAAGAGTATTGACATGAGAATCCAATGTTTGCCTATCAGTTTGATATTTGGCTAACTTTGATAACTCAGAAAATCACGCGAAATTAAATAGTATTGATTTTTAACTTTGTTAAAACTGTTTTTAAGCAGCTTTTGGGAACTGCTATTTTATTTTAAAAGTGTGGGAGAGAAACAATTTAACAATTTTCTACTCTTTTTGTGAACTTTTGATGATAGAAGACACTGATGAAGTAGTAAGGTAATTGATAAACCCCATTTGATGCGTACGCAAATATGCTTTATCATCATAAATATTTTTTTGATACTAAGCTATATGAATTGCTGGTCCATTAAAAGAGCACATACAACTGAAATCGATTGTTTCGGTTACTATTAGTTGACATATTGCATGCTACTCTCTGAATTAGCATTAAATATATTATTTTATACGAATTTGAAAAATTAAACAATTTTCTATTTGTTTGGTCATTTTTAAGATGTTCATTACCACTTAGCTCATTTATAAATGATTTGACTATCTAATTATACCGAATCATCTATCTATGTATATCGAATCATCTATCTAATTGAATCACTCCTTCTCTGTTACGAATACACGATAGCAAAGAAGAAATAATCTAATGATATAGATGGCTCAAATATCGGATGTGAGTTCTGTTAGCAAATGCATTAAATTTTAGAAGAAATTTATGAAATGATGATATGAATTATTTTAATTTTTGATATTTATTAAATGTGTTTTTTAGTAAAAATTAAAGTATATTTTGCATTAAAACATTGAAATTTTCACTATTTTTTTCTTTGTTTTATTCGCTCACTAAATAAGGAGACATGCGTATAATGATATTATTATATATTAAATTAAATGTTTTCTGAAAAATTGGTTCTAACTTCTTCGTTATAAAATAAAAAAAGGTTGTAAAAATATTAAAAAAAAATTATTAAAGCATGCTAATTGGGCTGGAAAAAGTTAAATACAATTACAAATTATAAATGCTCTTTATTGTATGGGAAGTAATGCTCTAAATGATGATCAACTACATCGTCATTTCATGATTTTTACTTAACTCCAATCGTCTGAATTACAGACGAATTTTTTTAAACATAGAAATCATGTCAAAAATCATGAAATTATTTCAATCTTTTAATATAAAACAACGATTGCTCGATGATACCATTAACAATATTTATTTTGAAAGGAAATTTTACTATTCTGTGAATCAGTGCTGTTAGCATTTTCTGTATCAGACAAATACATCTAAATGGAACGTGATAAGAAATTTCACGTATCTGCTTTAGCGAAATGGGAAAATGTATCTTTTAAAAGGAAGATATTTTCAGATACCTTTAAAAATTAATGCTCGTTTCAATAAATCTTCGGTATTGAATGTCAAGGGTGGGTGCTAGAAGAATCAGCAAACGGTTTTTCTCCTGATGAAGGAAAGATGCCAGAAATAATAAATAAATAAATGAGTCCAAAATGACGAAAAAGCTTTTATATATATTGTCTAGTTTCTCTTCCGAGAGAATCGATTTCCTTGGAAAGGAAACATAACAAACTGCATTGTATGGATGTTGGTCACGACCCAAAACGTCATCAACTTTTCAGGAGGCAAAACAATGTTTTTATGAGACAAAAACGAGGGGAAAAGGCTTTAACTTATCTTTAGAACGTGTCTGGCTACTTTGAAAAGAAAATTCTTAAATTACATTACAGGCTCAACCCAGATTGAAGAAAGACATTTAAAGTTCACTCAAATCGTAGATTATCCCCCAAAAAATCTTCAAAAGTGTCACGATTATCATTGTTTCGAATATTAGCATTTACATTTTAAAGATAAAAAATTATTTGAATTTTTATCCATTGCATAGCATCTCATAAAAATTTAATGGAATGTGATATTATAATTATTAATGAGTCTAGAAAGTCTAGGTTCTTTTATGCGATGCGAATACTTTCTGGGTGAAAACCTGAAAAAAATTCCTTTATAGCCACAACTTTTCTCCTTTTTATAACCTTGCCGAAAATTTTCATATTCGAAAAAAGATGAAAAGTGGCATAAAAATTATATTATGTACATATTTGTAAACTAAATTTATAATTTAAATCTAATTTAGAAACATGTAAGATAAAATAGATTCGAAGTTCCTCTAAATTCCAAATTACCTCATAAAATCTTCAAAGGTGTCGCGATTATTAATGTAATAACTATACTGCTGCATATTAGCTTTATGTTTCAGTGTGGCATGATTATCTGTTTCTAACGAAGGTGTATTATGTTATAAAAATGAAATGGAGTGCAGTATGCTCATTATGAAAAGTAAAAAATTGTACAATGTGAATGCTTCCCACATAAAATTCTAGAAAAAAAGCATAATTCAATTTTTATAATAGGTAAAGAAGTAATCGTGCACAAATATTGCTTTATAATGATATTTTAACAATTTTAAAATTATAAGTAGCATGTAAGTCTTATTAACAGTCATACAATATATATAGATATTTTTGATATCCATAGAAAAGGGTAATTAAAGAGACGAAAGGCAATACATTCGAATGGCGAATATATTTTATGTTTTCATAGTAGCGTATTTCTTACGAAAAGTAGAAATCTTGATAAAGAGAAACATTTTCTTTCGTGAATCATTATTAAAGTATAGAGTTTTCCTGTTATGGCCTTCATTTTTTTTCTCAGTGTCTCTGTAAAAGAGAAGTCTAGTCAGAAATAGAAGTATATTCACAATAAGCTTACAACGATAAGTTTTTGTATGTCCAGATCCTAAATAGTGGATCTCGTTACTGTGTTCCATTACCTGCATCATCGCTTTTATAATTTTGTTAATATATTTGCTCTGCATTACATGTGTCATATTTCCTTTACCTAAATAATTTAAACTTCTGAAGAAGTAAATATGAAATACTTATGAATAAGAGGTACCTGAAAACCTTTTTACTCTCTTTTTTTAGTTTTTTCTTGTTTAAGTTTGCAAGTATTAGAGAATAAGATATCTTAATCTAATAATTTTTCTAAGGCATACTAAGGGAAACTTTAAGGTGATTTGACAAAGTTTTTGATACAGAAATAACGATTTAAACTCACAAAAAATTTCAGATAGTTTTATAGTCACTTAAATAATCACTTTTTTCATACGATTCTCCCCAAATTTAAGATTCTAGTTGATATACCCTATATTGCTGGGAATTCAAGTGCTTTCATGTAAAATATTTTTAACGTAAAAACTACATGTATATAAAATAAAATATGCAAAATCATTTTATCTTTATCGTCTGCTTTTAATAAAAATTAAAATATCAGTTGAACCAAACGATTTTTAAAAACCATCCATAGCTGATTCTCTCCATTATTTACTAATATATGTTTTTCTAGTTCTGCAAATTCGGTTTGTAAATGCTGATGATATAAAAGGCTTATGAAATTTGATGTTTGTATATGAAAGGTTGTCATCATTTGATCAATTTAAAATAACAGATATAGTAACTTAAAAGAAATTAAAGCAAAACAGCAGTAAAATAGTTTGTAGTGTGAAATAGGCAAATTTTTATTAATTTCTAATTAATCAAATATTTAATTAATTTTGGTTACTTAAAAAATTAGGAGTATTCTTCCTCTTATCTCATATAAAGGAAGGAGATGTGAGCATGGATACATACTTGCATAATCCCAATGACTTTTATGTATGCCTAGATTATAATATGCTGGTTACAACTTGACTCATTTTAAAATGCAAAAGGGATTTTTAAATTATATTTGCACTTTTTTTGTACATTTTATGTAATATATGGCAAGTGAAATGCATCTTCAGATGTCAAATGTAGACTATTTGTAGACTATGTGTCATATCATTTGGTAGACTATTCCCTAGATTTGAAGTTACATTGTATTGGTATGCTGTCCTCCTATCCTTCTTTCAGTAGAAGACTGTACTACGTAGTAATTCAGTAGAGAATTAGATGGCTATCATGTTTCTACGGCTTTCAATAGTAAGTTTAGTGGATCTCAAGTTCGAGATTATATTCATATTGTTTATTAGCTTTTTTTAGATTTAAAATCAGTTTAATAGATCAACTATTCTCAGGTTTTTGTGTTGTGGAGGTTTAGGAAATGATTTGCTGTCTCAATGGGTAATTTTCAAAGATTCTAATTAAACAAATCAAACATCTACATGCCTTATAAGTATTCGGCATTTAATACCCTTTGAATTTTATAAATTTTTTAATTTATTGCACTATCACCGTTTAATAAAAATGAGAACATCAGCATTGACATTTAGTCTTTTGTATTTTAGATAATTCATTTAAGTTTATTTATTAATGGAACTATAAGTGAAATTTGTCTTCACTTTCCTACAAACTTATACTTCCAAAAACTTTTGAACCGAAGACTATTCATTTAGATATTATTTATATTATATTTTTTACTTACAGCATATGAGTACCCACAGAACTTTTCATCTATTTGTTTTTGCTTCTTTTGAAAACAAAATTTAGATGAACTGGCCAGTGTATAGTAGAAAAAGGATTTACATACATGAAAATTAACAAGTAGAGAAAATAAAATGTTAATGAGTTACATTTTGGAGTTAATTAACAATGATTTTAAATTATTCAAAATATTATTAGTAAAATATAGGCAAAACGCAAACATAATTTTCTCCCACAATCGAAAGAGAAGCAGACATATAATTTTAATGATAGACAGCAAAAAAAAGTGATCTTAAAGAATCTTTGTTTAAATAAAGGCAATTTATGTTAATAAAAATTCTAATATTAAGTAAACAGCTGTTGAAAGGTGGGCATTGTTCAGTAGCAGTATGAGAAAAGAAATACTTATGCCATGCCAATTTTTTTCCATATCTTTCCTTTTCCAAAACTGATTAAAAGCTGCAGTAAAGTACTATGACTTCTTTTCTTTTGTGTGTGATTGATAAGAAAAAAAAAGTGGAATTTCATAGCAAAAAAGCACATTATCTCTTACCATTCCATCATGATGCGTTATCATTAAGTTTAAATTCAATCTCAGTGGCTTCTGGAAGGACAAGGGGCGACCGTGATTCCCGTTTATCTATGACATTCCTTTAATATGTCACCACTATCACCCAATGCTTTTTTTTCTTTACTGCCCATAATTTGCACCTGTCACTGCCTTTTTATCTATCCATTTAACGTCGTCCTAAGTACTTTTGTAGAGTTGAAGGTCATTTAAAATAACTTTTTGTTCTCCCTCCCTCCGATCATCTCCTGGGGCATGCTGATTCTCAGGTCAGTGGCTGCATGGGTAGTGGACAGATTAGGCATTCCCACTAACTTCTTTTTAATTGTCTACGGTGCCAGTGCTTTTTCCAAGATGCGGACGGATAAAAACCTGACGACCTGCTATCTTGTTTTTCCATCTGTTTCCATCGAATCTGGCTATTGACTTGAAAAATGGTCCGACCTGACGGCTAACAGGACTTGACAATTCATTTTCAATAAAAAACCAACAGACTTTCATCTCAATTGCTAGAGGCAGAACGGCTCCGCTCTTCTCCTCGAATTCTGGAATGTAACGGCCACGGGTCAGAGAGAGGTTATTACGTCACAAGTTCAGTCGACCTCGTTCGCGTGTTATTCACGAAGCACGCTATATGTTACTTTTCAGCCTTTTGCTACTGAAGCATAACAGTTAGAATGGTAACTTAAAAAAAGATGCGTGTGTGATAGCGTGATAAAAAGTTTGCCACAACAAATCGGTAGCGTAAACAAAGACTTCATAAAGCTACTTGTATCTTCGTAAAGCCACTGACAGTGTCATTTCAGCCACAGCATTTGAGGATATATATAATATTCTCTAATTCAAAGAGTTAGAAAAATCAGTCTTTAATGATAAAAAAAAGCATTTGTAAAATAGATATTAAAAAAACAAATTGATGGTGCATTCACGATCACATTTGTTTTAATTAACAAAATGACATATATTTGAAAATGTATTTAATTTTCAAATATATTATAAAAAATAATGTACGGAAAGAAGTTTTATGAGCAAATTTTAATAAATTCATTAAATTAATATTGAATATTTAAGATTCACAAGTTTATTTTTTGCTAATAGATTTTTTTTTCTGACAGTTACTATGTTTTCTTTTCTAATGGTGATAATACTCCATTTTTAAGTACATATTCTAAATGTGCCACTTCAATTATGATATTCTAGAAATTATATACTTTGAATTTTCTTTTAACTGTATAGTTATTTGGTTATAAATAATAAACAGTATAATGCCACTGTATTATAAAGGGCAATTTTTGGAAGGTATATACGACTGAATTCTTTTTCTTTAGCCCTTCAAAAGCGAATGAATTTTTAATTTTTTGTAGTTTCTTTAACTGTGAGGAATGTCGGCTGCTAAATAGAATGATTAAGTCATACGCAGCGTTAACAACACAAAATATATGGTTTATGTTTAACAGCAAGAATAACAACACTAAATATGTTGTACTAAATTGTATGAATAACAACACATTGCCAAATCCAAGATTGTTGGTTAATATGCAGTATTTTAATGTAATTAAAATTAAAAATTGTTCAATAACGGTGAGAAAGAAAAACAAGATATGAGATTTACAAATTTAAATGACGGATAATTTTATAATCCTTTAAGCCTCCCTATTCTTCAACAAATTTCTCTGAAAATTAAATTATTGGTTTAGATTCCCCTTTCTGAAAAGGCCTTAAATTGCTTTTAATGCATTATTCTCTTAATGTATTTATAGAGAGTATTTTTCATTGAGTTTTATTTATAAAACATAATTTATTATCTCATTACAATATAATATTACTTATGTAATTAAATATTTCAGAATCAATAAATTCATTTTATATAAATAATGCACGGAATATTTATATTTAGCTCAAAACTCATGAATTTCTTATGAGTTCCTAATTCATTGTGACATCCATATTAATGTGTCACGAACATATAAAATTAGGATCTTCTATTTTAAGGAGACAATCGATAATGCTAAGAAGAAAAAATATTTTAAAGGCTTTATATCCAGCATTAATGAATTTTTAAACATTCATAAATTGAAGGAAGAATAAGAGCAAAATACCTACGACGTATCCTATTTAGGTCTTCTGAATTGAATAAACAACTTTATGTATAAAATACTTAATGCCCAATACTAATGACTCTCTACTGCTTTAAGAAATAAGATTAAAGTAATTAAAACAATTATCTACTGCTCGTTAAATAAGATTTGACCTTTCAAACTCTTTAAAAGCAATAAGAAATAATTAATGAATAGTTTAAAACTGCAATTTTATTCTAAGTATTTTTGAAATTTACAGCAAGAACTTAGTGATATGTAAAACCATGTTCAGGAGAATTTAAATTTTCCTTCGTATTAATCTTTTTACTAAAGAGCGAGTTCAGCTATAGTCTTTGCAGGGTGAATAATATATATTTCCTCTTAGATATGGATATAAACATAATTCATGTGCTGAGATCTTCATTGATTTAACTAGCTCAGCAAAAGCTTGATCCATTCTAAATTTCTGATAAAATTTTGAAGTAGATCACAAATACTAAGCAATATGATTGAGTGTAAGTATTTCATGTCTGAATCCGACGTTTTAGCAGAATTGTAGCATGATAATGCTTTTAAGGTGGTATTGCCACAAAGATCATTTGGAAAACTTTGCAGGGCATTCCGTCGAATGAAAATCGGCTCTTAGCTATTTCTTGGAAAATCGATTCTGATTAAAAAATGTTTTTCAAAAATTTAATTAAATTTTTAATGTATTAAAAATGCATTCAAAATTTTCTTATCCTTTCTCAATAAGTTCTTTGCTTATTTTCGCATCAATTTTCAAACATTAACTTTTAAACGGTATCAATTTCATTTCCTTGCAATTTTTTCATAAGCAATTATGCAAAATAATACAATCTGTTTCTTACCATTTATTCCCTATTGAAATCCTTATTTTTCGATTCAAATGGAGTCGGCTGTCTCGATATAAGTTTTAATTAAAAAAATAATTAATTTTTCTAAACAATTTGCAAGATTCATTTGCTAACTTTTATTTTATATTTACTGTGAGCATCTTGTATTTTTGTATTATAGGTAAACAATTTTATTGATTTGTAAACTTGCTTAAGAAAGGACGGTGTAGTAAATTATAAAAAGAAAAAAAAAACTAGAAAAAGGAATATTCCCCTACCTTTTTGCTTCCATTTTATATATCGTTTTCGATATAATTCTCTTACCAAAGATAAATAAATGAAAAATAAACACCCATTTGATTATCTAAACATTTAGATGAGAAATGTTGAAGGAAAATACAAAGGAACCCAAAGTCATAAATGTATAAGTCAATATTATGATATAGCTTTGTAAAAATGGATATAATTTAACTATTATTGTTTGTGAAAAGGAAAAACGGTTAGCAGTATATTATAAATACATATTTTAGCCACTTCATGAAAGGGTAAATCGGAAGGAACAGCGGATTTTTGAGGATTTTTAATAATTAGTTAAAAAGTAAGGACTTTTGACGTATTCTATTTTGGATTTCCTTTTTCATAAATCAAGATGGACAAACTATATATTCGAGTTTTAAAATTTTTAATTCAATCACACTAAAAAAGAGAATATATTTCAAATAAAAGTCATAGTTACTTTTAAAAGTTCAAAAACTCTTTGAATGCGAATGTAGTTTGGGAAGAATGAAACTTTCTTCTTGTACACTATTCAGCACTGTGATCATTGTTTAATTTAAAGCCAAAGAAAAGTTAAAACTTTTTCTTTCTCTTTGAGAAATATATTGCTGACGCTTATTCTCTGCCTTATTTTTATGTTTGCTTTTGTTTCGGCTGCGAAAGGTGCATTAGTAACAAATAAGATAAACAAAAAGTGAAAGCTGAAATACTTACTTCGGGAATATCTTCTGAAATAATAAATTGAAATGACAAAATACATCTTTTGTGGTGTCAAAATTTGAAATGGTTTCATTTCTTCTATAAAGCTCTGTATTGAATTTAATATGCGGATGAAATTTCACTAAATTTCTTTAAAATCCGGCGTCATTTTTCTAACCCGTTTTAATGTAATGATGCTACTAGAAAAGAAATGTTGGAGTAACTTGATGCCAAAATAAGATCAAGAAAAACATTAAGGGATTTCTTTATATTTATCTTCAGATTTATACCACTTTGTACTCTGAAATATTTGAGCCAATATTTTTGTTTCTTCACTTTTAAGAAAAAGCGTTAAATACGGATCAGGAAAAAGAGATTTTTTCCCATTCTTGCTATATATCGTAATGGAGAACGACTTAGTAGACTCATTACTACATCCTATAAAATTTTACAACTCATTTTAGACCAAAATGGTTTCACGAACAGGAAGTACACAATCTTGTTTTTTTTATGTCTTTTCAGTTAGTAATATATCAAAGATGTGATAGTAAATTATATTAGCAAAGAAATTAAATAATTGTTTTTGAGTTGTGTTTAGTTACAAAAAATAAGTAGTTATACATTTTTCCGGGTGTGGTTTGATTTTAAAAGAAAATTATGATTTTTGTTTAATCTACTTTTGGATCAGTTTCTGGAGATAATATTCAAAGCCTTATACCTGTAACAAATGTAAATAAATTCTTAGTTTTCCGTATTTCTTGCAAACATTTTTCGATTTCATAAAGTTATACATATTTTTCTTGGATTAAATGCATATACAATTTTTTATTTGAAGAGGGAAATTTAATTCCTATTCTTGTTCCTAAAAATAGCATTTGCATTAAAATTTAACTCTAGTATTTGGTTTCAGAAAATTGTGTTGTATCAATACTTAATTCTATTATTTAGTGCACGAAAACAGCATATTTATTGTAAAAAAAGTATACATTTAAAATTGTTTGAATTTTTTTTGTTTTTCAATCAACTACTTCAAAGTTGATAATATTTAGAACACCAGAATAGAATTTTATACTTACTAAAAATGTATGGTAGGGGTTTAATTGAAAAAAAAATCTTTTCATGCTTTTTATTTTTTAAAAGTTTACAGAGGATTATAATTCCCATTTTTATAAAATTTTGTAAATGCTATGGCATTTATCTTTATTTGTTATTATTGATGCGTTTTCTATTTTACCCATTTGTCTTAGAACAGACAATTAAATTTGTTGTAATGTAAATTTTGCAAATGTAAATTTAATTAATGTAAATTTGGCAAATTTCGTAACCGACAGATCCTGTCATTTCGTTAGATCATTGGGAAAGTTTAAAATCGTTTGCAATTTCATGCACACAATAATAACGATTTGAATATTTTTTAATGTATCATGTTTTATAACGGATTATTATTTAGGATTCTTTTTTTTCAACACGTGGTACATTATTTTTTATTTAATTAATTACACATTTAAATATTTAATGTGTTGTTTTTTAAATTACATGTAAGTCAAATGAGATTTAATATAACTTAATTTAAATTTGCAAATCATTTCTTGGGCCTCATTGTGACTAATTAAGAAATTTTGATCCAGTTACGTACAAGTGTATTTTCCTGCCTGTTTAAAACTTTTTTCAGTAAAATATTCTTAAATGAGACATTCATTTTTTCGGAACGAAACTATTTAAAAATATCAGGAATTTTATCTTTCAAGAATTCTGTTTCTGCTGTAAAGGCTTATAGAAAGTCTCTTGTTAAATTTTTCAAGAAATAAATAACTATGAATTCGTTTCTTGCTTATGGTTGAAAAAATTAGCCAATCAAAGTAAATAACTTTAAAGAGCTGTCTTTAAAATAATTTTAATAAGGGTTGAAATATGAATTAAAAATAAGTTGTTTGATTTAAAGAAAAGAGTTGCTTATTGGGAATTTTGCTATTGAATCCAGCATTATTTATAAAAATGTTTTATGTTTCGCCATCACAACTTTCAGAATTTTCGAAATATGTAATGCCTGGTATTAATAAACCGAAACAGTAAAATAAAACAACGCTTATAATTAAATACTATATTTTTTCCTGAATACATTTGTGGTCTTCTTATTTCATTATATCTGAATGCATGATCATAAGGGTGTCAATCTGAGAAGTGATTTCATTTCAAGTAAAAGTTTCATGAAAGTTGAATTTCTAACCAATGGATGACGTAACGGATTTAACATTAGCATTTCTGACACATTTCGAGAGTGCATAAATTCATGAAAACAACGGATTATACTCTTGTACTGATATTTTAAACTTCCTCTTCAAATGCAAAATCATTTGCATTTACATAAAGCTTGAGGTTCCCTTCAGATTCCTCCAACGTTGAAATCTGGAGGAGCTTATGGGGTTACCGTTTTCATCGACTTCTCTAATTTCTAATTCAGAGTTGTCGCGTGGTTCTCCAAGAACTCTTGAGGCGAAAATTATGAATTGCAACCTCATGTTTCTCTAAAAATAAGCTTTGAATTCATTACTTATGCAAAGACGGGTTCTCAGTAAAGTGGTAGCTGTTTGAAATGGGTTACCTCGGATAAGAATCAAATGAACTTCCATGGCTCGGAATAATTTAAGAACTATGGAGAAAAACTATTGCATTTTTGTTTGAATAGTAACTGTTTCTTCCTCCTATTCTCCTCTTTTCTAAGCTACTGTTTTTAAAATTTATATGGTTTCACATTTTGCGGTTCTTTCTCAAAACTTGTTCAGCAAGTTTTCAAACGATTGCTACATCGTACGTGTTGTGGTGTAGATAATAATTAGCGAGGCACTGTATCGATAAGTGGATTTCTGTACTTACTGGATTTATATTTCATAGATATTTATAAGGAGTTCTTTCTATGAAAGTTTTCTTTGTAATGAACGGCAAAAAAATCGAATATTCTACTGAATTATAAAAATTAAGGGATTAGTTTTGATTTACCTTTTTAAAAGCCATAATTATTCTGCATGGGGATGGAATGTTTTAATTTGAGACTTTCATTAGATAATAAGGACGGTACCTGAATCAGTCTCTTTAAACATAATGGCGGATTTATCAAATGATTCTTCAAATAATTTAGTAATCAAATAAAGTGGTACTGTGTTTTGGACCTATGGTCTTACTGCATTGAATCTTCTATGAAACTTTAGAAGTTCAATTATTCAAAAGTATTTAAAAGTATGGTGCAAAATTTTGTATTTATTTATCAAAAATAAAATAAATTTCAAAAATAAAATACTCACTTTTATTATAACTTTCATAAATTAATTTATTTATATAAGGAATAAAAAGTATGAATCCATAAAAAGCAATAAAAAGTATAAATTAATGTCTAAAAAAGTATTAGGAAGATTTACAGTTAATCTATAAAAAGTAATAATTCTAAATTGTTTAAAAAAGCTTAATATATTTCTGTTGAAGATTCTTCATACCATCTTTCAGACCATCATTTTTAAGATTGACTTCACTTGTATCCAAACATATTCTATCCAGGAGCAGAAAAAGCATGCTTAATGGCTTTTTTTTGTCAAAATGTTTTCAATAATACATCAAATATATATTCAATATTTAACTTTTGTTTTTAATGTGGCATTTTTGTTCAATCAAATAATTCGAGAATAATTATTATTTTTGTTGACTTTATTTATTTATTTTTCAACATTTCTTAACTAATAAAAAGATTCCTATTTAAAGCTCTGTCAGATTAACGAAATTCTCCAAAAAATTAAAATTAATAGAAAAATTAGACGTAGTTTAGTAGAAAACTAGATTTATTTTCTCGAAAGTTTGGCTTTTCAAGGGAAGAAGGATATAGCTTTTAAGGTTATGTTATTGAATGAAGGTATTAAAACTTAAGTTAAGTGGATGTAGAAACACGAAACATTATTTCTTGAAAACGGACAACTTTTTCTTTACATGATGAATAAAATACTTATGAAAATATTTATTATGTTAATTTTAGCAGTTTTTCATAATTTTAAGTTAAAAATAATTGATTAAATTAAATGAGGAGAATTTAAAAAAATAAAGATTAGAATTCAACAAAAATGTAACTGAGAATTTTATTCATAATATTTTGTTATTAGAAAACCTTTTGAATATATAAAAACATTGTGCTTAGATCAGTAGATATAACAAATTGTTTGATAGTTTTTTTCAGTCAATGTTTTGAATATTGGTAACATCATTTTACTCGCATCTGACTTTTAGCCAAAACGTTAGAAAATTATCTAATGACTTATAAATTACCCCCCACCCCCTAAAAAAAAATAACATTGTTTATTCATAAAGTTTCAATAAAGAAAGAGTAACAGAAAGATAGTCAAAAATTTATGAGGAGAATTTCTTCCAAAACTATCAATCGAAAATCGAAAAAACATATATCGTGTATGTTTAAGTAAGTATGCATAGCATTCATCTTTTTAGAGTTCGATATAAATATAAATATAAGTATCAAATAAATCTGAAATTTTCAATACACTAAAAAGCATCATGGAGCATAGCCTATTAAAAGTGAAAAAATAACTCTTGAGAAAAACAAATGCATACCTTTAAAATTCGAATTTATTAACATTTGCTTCATCATTTATCAGTGTTTGCGAAAACAGGATGAAGAAAGAAATATATTATTGATTAATTTCTCTTCCCTTAATCCAACACATGCTGTTTTCATATATTTAGTGACGTATTAATCGAGGATTTAAAGAAATATCTCTCATAAAATCAATCATTGTTAAGATTTACGAATTGAAAACTGAACTCAGTTTGTTCTTTTTGCCTATATACAATACACATATCAAGACAAATATATGCAATGTAGTTTTGATATTGGAAACAGCTTAATTTTCAATTCTTTTTGACTTTCGTTAGCATGAAAAAGACATTTATTTATGATTTAGGGCAAAAAACCATTATTATTAGCATTCATTATTGATTGGTGCATTTTTATTCAAACAGTATTCAAAAGAGCACCATTTTAGAAGGGACAAAACTAAAAAAAAATTAGAAGAAAACTAATCTTTTAATAAACAAGACGGGATGAAAAATAAAATATTTTGATTTGTAGTGTCATGTATTCTCCTTAAGTAAACTTTAATGCCTGAACAAAGTCACCATTTCTGCCAGCAATCTGATTAAGATTTAATAATTAGAGGTCTGCACTTATACAGGGTGTCCCAAATGAAAGTTACCTTATTCAGAGCTACATACCGCCTTAACTATTCATCCAAAAATTCTGAAATTTTAGGCACGCCTTATTAAAGAGATGGAAAAGACATTTTGTTAAAAAAAATTTAGTTCCAAATGTCGCCACTAGAGGGTGCATTCAAGTAAAGCGGGTTTGTCCTACGCGATAGATCCCGAACCTTCGCCAATACCTTAGTGCGACCTAGTGCTCTAGTGCGACATTAATTCAACCAGCCATCTAACCAAACATTTAAAACTACAGAATATGCAAATGTTGCAACGTCACTTAACAGCTAGCCAGTATTAAAGGGAATGCATTCTTTGAAAACTTCTTGCCAGTGTGTTCGCGACTCAAAACGACTTTAAGTTTGCAATCTCGCGCTTTATTAGTCAAACTGTTTTATCAAAACCACGATTCAGCACCAGCAGCCTTAAGGAAATTTCGGACTTTGAAGAATCTTCGAACAGGTTCAATGACGTTTCAAGGATTAAAGAAAATGATTATGAAATTTGAAGAACCTGGATCATTGGGTCTTCGTCCTGGAAGAGGAAGAAAATCGGTTCCTTCAGAAGTCGTTGAGAAGGTTGCACTTCAAGTGGAAGAGGACAAAACATCAAACTTCATGGCTAGCAGTAGTGTTCACCATGTCGCAACAGTGTTGGATAGGCCACGATCCACTGTGCATAGGATTCTCAGGAATATCCTATGATATCATCCATATAAAATCTCACTTATTCATCAGCTGTATCCACAAGATTTTGACGCACGATTAACATTCTCACTGGAGTTTCTTGCTCTGTGTGAGACCGACTCTGAATGGCCTTGGAACATTTTGTGGTCCTATGAAGCTCATTTTCATTTAGACGGCTCAGTAAATAAGCATAGCTGCCGAATTTGGGCTACAGAGCATCCCCGCTCTACCCTAGATGTTCCGTTACATTCACGGAAAGTAACAGTATGGTGTGGATTTAATGCTTTTTTTATTCTGGAGCCTTATTTCCTCGAGGAACTAACTCCATCAAGTGCAGTGACTTGCACTATCACGAAAGAGCGATATGCATCGATGTTGGAGAATTCAGTTGTTCCGGCTCTACAATTACGCCAATGTCTTGACAGAACGCTTTTTATGCAGGATGGTGCGACTCCCCACACTGCAAATTGTGTAAAAAATATTCTGAAAACACATTTTACAGAAGAAAGAATAATAAGCCGCCACTTCAATAATGCTTGGCCTGCTCAATCCCCAGACTTTAATCCATGCGATTTTGGGCTCTGAGGATATTTGAAAGATCTGGTTGGAGATGATAACCCGAGAACGTTTCTTGATCTTAAATCCAGTATTTGCCGCCAAGCGTTCTATATTTCAACGCAGACACTACGCTCTACTATTGAACATACCATTTTCAGTTTTCAAAGGGTAGCTGATAATGGTGGCCATCATATCGAACATGACTTGGATTAATTCCAAGCTAATGTGTAATTCTTATAACAAAATAGTTTACAATACGCCTTCTAGTGGCGACATTTGGAACTAATTTTTTTTAGCTAAATGTCTTTTCCATGCCTTCATTAAGACGTACCCAAAATTTCAGAATTTTCGGATGAATAGTTACGGCGGTATGTAGCTCTGAATAGGGTAACTTTAATTTGGGACATCTTGAATGAGGTTAAACGATTGGCCACAATTCGAAATTTACTATGCATTTGATATCTGAGATCAAACTCCAATAGGGAATTTGAAAATATAAACCAGTGCCTGGTCATTAAAGAATTTATAATATTCTGTAATATTTATATTATATTACTTGTATTATAATTTATTTACAGTAGTATTTTGATATTTATTTTAGACGAGATATTTCCATAGTTTTTATTAAAATTCTGAAGACGATTAAAGCTCCAGAATTTGGGAAGTGTTTCATAAATATTTTAAAACTTATGGAAAAATACAGTGTTTAAGCTTTTTCTAAAATTTGCAATTTTTTTTCATGTATTGATATTTTTTATAAAAACAAAATGATTCATTTCTGATTTTCGATCCAGTTCTGTCTAGAATTATTTTGATTCTGTTAAGGATTTTATATTGGAAAAATTAAATTATTCATGACTTCAGGTTTGCAGTATAATATGTTTTGGAAAAATTCAAATTTAGAAAAAAAAATTTTTGAAAAATTTCAAGATTTTATATATGAAATTAATTTCAGCTTAAAATCTAAATACCTTACTGATAAAATTAATAAACGTAATTTTATTTCATGATCACAATTTTTGATTCTATGTGAAATTCTGTAACATATTATACACCTTCAATAATGAGCTAAAATTCCTAGTTACTCGAAAAATTACTGCTATAAGAGGAGGATAATAATGCATAAGGAATTATAGTAATTATGATGTAATAAATGGCATTTCATTTTTTATTAGCTCACATATGAGGTGAGGTCACAGAGTCTTTGATATATACTTTTTTTATTATAATCGGTTCAGTGATTTTGACCTGGAAGTAAAGCTAAGGTTTGTTGCCAATTAAGAATTTTCTTTTCCTCCTGGAAGTTTCTTATGATCTGAATAATTGAAAACACATTTTTTTCCCGTTACATACATGGCTACTTTTTGAAATTCGGCAGTTGTATTGAAGTTCGGCCGAACTAAATACATTGTTAAAAAATTAAAGACTTTTAATTATAGTCAGCTGGTAACATATCAATCACTAAATGGATCACGCGTCATCTAGTTTTACTGCATAAGAGCGATTTGTTGCAGTAATAGACTTTAAAGATATTTATTTAAAAATGATTTCAACAATTATTTGTGTTTTCAACTGTGAAATTTTCTTATTGATTCATGAATAGTTAAAAAAAAATAAAATGCTGAAATATGATGATTCAAACTATAAAATGATTTTTTAAATAAAATTAAATTTTTAATGCAAAAATCAATGTCTATAGACCATTGAACTTTTATACTGAAATAACCCTGCTTTTACTTTAATATTGTATATAAGAAAATGTATTTATCGAATGCGGAGTTGAGTAAATTCACAGTTTTTGTGTTAACAAGGAAACATTGATGAGACTAATGATAAATTTATTTATGAATTCAAATGAAATTATTTTGGATAACTTAAGTTGAGAAAATTATAATTTATTAAAGTGTAAAAAGTACTAAATTTTATATTATTTTCATAATTACGATTTTTTTTCTATTAATAATCATATATTTCTACTTTAATAATGGAATTCTAAAATTTAGAAATTGCTGAAAAAAGTAATCATAAAAAAAATTGAAATCTTTTTTTATATTAATAAGGTGAATGTCTTGGAAAAAAATCATTTCATGATTTAGTAATTTATTATGAAAATTAATATTTCAATTTCAATTACCTCTTGGGACATATTTATGCAGTGTAAATTAATTAGTATTAAATTATCTTTCCATAATAACTTATATGAAAATTAATTAAATAGTATATCATCATTAATAATAATCTAATCATGTTAAATTATCATTCTGTTATAAACTGATTGAATGATATTAACATTTGAAAACTATGATAACTCAAATTTTTTTTTTTAGTGGAGCTTATTTAAAGTTATCAGTTCATCTGTAACTCGAGTTATGCCCAAGAAACCGCCGTAACATAAAATCTTGGGTATCAACGGATAAACTCAATATGTTGAAAAAATAAAATATCTTCATTATATGCGCTTATATTCATCTTACCTTAATAAATTGTTTATACAAATGAAGCATAACTCCTTTTTAGAAATAATACGAATACACATCGTTATTAAATAAACAACTTTGTTGCAATTCTGTTGCATATTAATTTAGATTAATATTTGATGTCGGCTATGTCTTCGGAAATGTAGACATTCCTAAATCTGAAGTAAGCAAACTTCTAGTTTATAATTATTTTTATGGTCCGAAAAATTAATCTTTCTTTATATTGGTTTTAAATAAATTATATAATATTGTCTGGGTTATTATTTAAAAGCAAATAATCCATATTAAATATGTATAATTAATTATTGTTCTTAATAAATACTTTTGGAGATTTATCTTTTCCACCCTTTACCACTCAGTAATATTAATTTGTATGGTCTCAGATTAACATAAACTTGATTTAAAGAATGATGACTAATAATTATCATAATTATTTTTCAATATTATTGATATCTGCTATGTATAAGCTCATTATATCTTTAGTTTTATCGATAAAGGAGTGGGACATCTGGATTAGCCAGGACAATTCCGAAAATTGACTCTGCTCCGGCTCCCTCCTAGTTTATATCTAAAGCATCTAGAATTGGAACTTGGGAATTCTAGTCACTTTATGAATACACAGTACTGATGAATAACCATGATGTTGCAAATTGATTAAATGATAACTCAGATTAATATTTAAAGATCACAATTATGGTGAAAAGTATAAACTCTCGCAAATGAGTTTATTACTCATCTCTGGCTTGAAACTTGTCGCCAAAAACTTTCGAATTTCGCATTTACTTCGTTCATATCGTTTGGAATAGTACTCAATCAATTTCCCAGTTACGCCTCTTCACATCACTTCACCGATCGATCTTTTTTGAAAAGAAAACAATGAAAAAAATTTCCACGAAAGCAGCAAAAGGAAATAAAAGGCTTTCGTTATTCCACGGAAACAAAAGAAGAACACAAACGAAACTTCCGGATAAAAAATTCTGACATTTCTGTTGAGCTTATACTCTTCTTCAGATATATTTTCCATCTGTGGTTGTGGTGGCAAGCTTGACAAGTATTTCAGATGAATCATCGACTGCTTTATTCAGATATTTTGGGTAGCAGAACTTTATACAGTTTTAGATATGCATAGTTCCATTCTTAGAACAGTAAATGGTTCGAAAAGGATTCGCCTTATGGGTCTTTATTGGATTTAGAATTAAGGATAAAATATTATGGTGCCACCAGTAAAGTAACACTGTGGTGATGTTAACATTATGTTGATACCATCATTGATGATTTACTTGGATCTTTTTGTCACCAATGCATTCATCAACTTTAAATTTGCACAGTGAATCCTGTTAGGGAGAGCTAAAATAACTTTTCTAAGTTTTGCTCCATTACATTTAGAGTTCAGGGAGAAATATTATCACGTCAACAATAAACGTGACCTCTATATCTTCCTCTTTGCGAAGAGTTTGTTCACTTCTTCACTTTAGCTTTGGAGACACGAAATCTGCCGTTAGGTCTTTTGGCTAGAAGCCAATTGCATCTATTTCTCTAAAATACTCTTTTCCTTAAAGAGGCGAAATAATTACGATGATAAGGTCTTGCATAATTGCAGATGGGAATCCAGGGAAAGTGTGAAGAGATCTGTTGTGGGGAAAATTCCACCATCTGATTCTCAAAGCATAAGAGATCGATTCTTCTAAAATTTGGGCTCAGTCATTTTATGCATTTTCTACTGCTTTACTGATTAAAATTGGTCTCTTTCGGAGAGCTTTTTTTCTTGTTTTGCAATTCAGAAACCATGTTGACAGTTGGTATTAAAAAGAGGGCAACACAGCAAATGAGGGTCAATTAACGTCATTGCGCAGGTCATCTCACATTTAGTGGACTGCTGCCTTACATTGTTTTGTGATGAAATACTAGAAGAAACAATAATATGAAGACAAAGCAATAATATGAAGTCCAAAATTTTTTACTTTTGTCATGCATTTATCTTACGAATATATATTGACTCTGTTTACGACTTGAGATAAATGTATAGGAAATTATTTTTCATAACAATACATAATAAATGGCTTCGTGAAATTTACCACAGTTGAATATAGTATATATTTAACCCAATGGGAAAGTTAAAAAGCTGTTTAAAAGTGGAATTTGGGAATTTGAGTCAATTTTGTTGAAAAATGAACAAATATATTCCATATATTACTAATTATTATTAATAATTATATCGCATCAGATTATAAAAGTTTTATTTAAGACAAATGAACGAACTTTTTCTCAGAATTGATATATGTTCGATTTCTTTCATTTTCCTTAATCAGATTTCAGTTTAAATATTTTTTGTGGATAAATCTATGATTTATGACCATTTTATTTTTATTCTTTTAAATATTTTCTTTGGTTATTAAAAACTCATTGCCTTCAGATTCTGAAAGAATTAGATATTGTTTATGGTTGATGAACGAATTCATAAGACTGTGCAGTAGAAATATATATTTTTGAAAGCAATAAAATTAAATATCTAGAGCTATATCTTTTATCACATGCGATAGAAGGATAATTTAAATTAAAAATGTATCATAAAAATTATCTTGAAAACTGAACAGTGATTTCAAGAACCCTTATAAATTTGAGGATTTTTTAAAAGTATAATTAAAAATAATTTTACAAAAGAATGACAGAATGACATTTTGTATAATCATATTCTAGTATTTAAAAACTATCAATACATTGTCTGGTTATGAATACTATTAAATGCACGATATAGATATAAGTAAAATTTCGGAATGTTGGAAAAATTCACCAAAAATATAACAGATTGCATCAATTAATAGTTTTAAGAATAATATTTTCCTAATGACAATTGCGACTAATCTTCAACTCAATTGATTAAACGAACCGCTGATACTTTATTCAGACTGTGCCTGAATGTAAGGAAATTTTAAATTAGAAATAAAAGTTTTTCTAGAAAAGATCTAAATAATTAATTTTGAAAACGATAAATTATCACCTAAGCTGACATTTTACTCTCAAATAAAGCTACAGATCTGATGCAAAACCTGAAATACAATCACAGTTTGTTATTCTTTCGAACTGTACCATCAATATGATTTATAATTAATTTCGTTGTTATATCTTAGGGCAAGAAAAAATATACTAACCAGATCTTCAGAAAAGCAAGACCCGATTTCAAAATTATCAATTTTAATCAGTAATTCGAGGATTCCTTCTTCTTTCTGAAAGTTTTCTACAATCGTGTCATATTTGACAATTAATTAAATATGTGTTTTGAACTGCACTGGAATAACACATAGATATGATTCTTTATATTTTGAAACAAAAGACAAAAAGCCATGTCACGGGGGAAAAAATGAAAAAAAAAATCGGGATGTAGAAGAATGATTTTCTCTTTTCAGGATTTGAAAATCGTAAATCAAAAGATCAAACTCCATTTGACATATCAAAATCCCGAATGTATACCTCGAATTTAACCAGGACGGAAACTTTTCCATTTCCGTATGTCACTAAATCGTCATGTTTAAGGAAAAGACAAATTCAAAATTTGATATTTTTGACAAAAATATCTATTAAAAAACATTCTTATTTTGACGTCAAAAGAATATTGTTGTGAGGAGCCCAGGTTTTTTTTTCTAGATTCAAAGAAGACTTTGTTTGGGTTGAATTTGACTTGGAAATTCAGTGTTAGTATTTTTGCCCCTGGAAAAGTGTGGTTCAATATATTTTTGAATTATTATCTTGCTTTAAAAAGACATTAATGGTAACTGAAAGCTAAATAAAATGCATTCGAAATTTTTTCGTGAATGAAGAATATGTATTTGAGATTAATTTTCCCTTAATGTCTTTACAACACTTTCTTCCAAATTTTACACTTGCATTTTGCCAGGTAAAATTGTCAAAACAGAAATAAACAATTTTCAAGCAGCCCGAAGATTTAAGTCAACAAAATGCATATAAATATTTTAATAAATCATTTGAAAATACTATATAAGACATTCGTTAAAATTAGCATCAAGCGTAAATTTTATACACAATAGCTACGAAGAATTGATAAAATCTGTGTTCAAAATTAAATTTCTAGCATTATTTAATAAGATATATATATGCAATACTACAGGATTTCTGATATCTTCATCATATAAAACTTCATATTTTAGAATTTTTTTGTTCTATAGATGCTTGCTAATGCAAAAAAAAAAAAAAATGTCCTAATCAAATAGATTAAGATGTTAACCCTCTGGTAGCGTAATCTTTTAAAATCACTACTGCGATGTTTGTAAATAAGTTCAAATATCTTTCAAAGAAAGAGAACTGATATTTTATGTTACACGATAAAGATATAATAAGTCTGTAATCGTAAAATTAAACACTCTAAACGGCAAGAAACGCAAACTGCAAAGGAAAATTGACTGATTTCCAATATTCAGAAATCGCGGGTTTAGTTTGCTTAGTTTATTTTAGTCATATTAACGTCCCGTTTTGAAGCAACACTACGGCTATTTTGGGACAGACTTCATAATTTTGAACCACGGTCAGATGACGAGGACGACACCTGAGTTGGCACCTCCCTTTACACACCACACCAGCGGGACAGAAATCGTGGGATACGCAGCTAAAGAGCTAAGCAAACATAAAAATAATAAAAATATTTAAATAAAATGTTTAAAAATTACAATAAAAATTGACAGAATTACAAACAAAAAACAGCATGAAATTTTATTCCAGCATGCGCAATCTAGTTAAAAATTTAAAATAATTTTTGTTTATTTTCGAGATATCACAGTAAACAACGAAGAATTTTCCTTCAAGAAAATGAATTTTCATTCTTACTTCTGAATATATATTTGAAATGCCTTAATACTTACTAGTTATCAATGGTACATTAACTTATATTACAGAATAGTAGAAAAACACGAACAGTGTCTTTAATGATACAATTGTGGTGATGATTTATTTTTATCTGACAATGCATCTTTTATTTCTTTAGGAGCTAATTTTTATTTTAAGAGATATTTTCACAGAAACTGGGCAAAAAATATTGAAAGATGTATTTTTTCCCTGTTTTGCTTACATTACTTTATCGAAGAAATGAGCGTTTTACAAAAGAAATGACGTTTATTTTAAGAGATATTTTTTGATTTCTTTTTGCCTATTTTTAGATTTTCTCTTTGGCTCGTTTATTTTTTATCTAATTATGTGGTTAATTTTCATAAAAGTTCCTCAGGATAATTAATGTAAACAGCTCAGTGACTTTTTGTGACAAATATGCATGCTGAAAAATAAGATAAGCTGTATTCTATTTTTTTTTTCCAAACTAGCAAATGTCTTAAATTTTATTACATAGTGCAAAAAGATGCTATGTTAATTTTCGGTTATTTTGTTCTTAAAATAATAGCTTTTAACACTTTTATAAAATATACCCATAGTTCCACCAGGGGTATATTTTATAAAAGTGTTAAAAAGGGATTTTGGATTATTTTAAAAAATTGGTTCAATCGCGTATTTAAATAGAATGTATTTTCCTTAATTATTAACATTAGACTTTTTTTTTGCCCTCTACGACAATCAGATATTTTTATGCTTGTATCTCGAATAATTTCAGATATCGTCGGCGTCGCCTGACCTTGGTTGAAAATTACGAGGACTGTACCAAAATAGAGCTAGTCTTGTTTTGAAACGAGACGTTAATATAATTAAATTAAACTGGAAAAATTTCATTACGAAGATATTTTTCACATTTATTAATGCACATATATTCCTTAAACGTAAATACAAAAGTATTTTTTTACGTATTAGTAAATATCAGTTGTTGGAATTTTTTCCTCATTATATTTCAGAACTCAAATATGTGCGAAATTAATTTTTGACCTATCCGATCTTTGCTTCACGGTATATCAATTTTTTTAAGGAAAAAGAATTAAAAAAATAATTTGAATGTCTTTGAAAGAGCGAATGATTTTAAAAGTTCAATTATTGTTTATTAATTATTTATTTTGTCATTCTTTATGAAGAATATTATTTAAAAACATAAATGTCAGCAATGCATGACCTCCATTAGAAATTAATCAGAAATTGTAAATACCCAGAAAAATACTTTTATTTATAAAAAAAATAAGTTTTGCTAATTTTATTTTAAAATGTCAATGATTTCCGTACGTTAAGCGATTTATTTTTAATATATAATTTCCGTAATATAATAACACCCCTCCTCCGCCTTCCCATTACATTCTTTTAAAGAACAAATAACCTTTGAACATTTTAAAGCGATGCATTTCTGATCCTTCCGGTCACTGTTTCCGAATCCCAATAATTATCCCCATTCGCACAAAAGTGATGAATAAACTAATTGCGCTAGCATTTTACGACGAAGTAATTTTTTAAAAAAGGAAGGAAAAGAAAAGAAAAGAAAGAGGGGGAGACTTAGCTTGAAGTCTTTTAAAGATATCCTCACGATTGAAAGCATTTATTAATTCGGAATTTTCTTTCCGCTTCCAAGTTTGATGAGAATTTCTTTCGATTGACTATTACGGCGCGGTAACCTTTTGTACTTGAGTCAGTTCATTCTTCACTCCCCTCTTTTCATTTTCTCTTTTGCCCACTCTTGGCCATGAGATACAATGAGTCGGCGGGGAAAAAAAGAAGCCCCAGCACCGATCAAATTTTCGGTTTTGCATAAAACTGATGAGAGAAGCGCGGAGATTCGACCACTTGAGAATCTCGTACCGAAATTGCCGAGAAACAAAAATCGATTTCTCTCGCCAGAATCATAAAAGGAAAAATTAACCCTGGGTATTGTATGGGAGACACTTTTCCTTTTGTGAAAATTTTTCCCCACGCTGCACACTTTTGCATCCTTTAGAGGCTGGACAAACAACGTCCATGATAAATTGTTCGGATTCGCTGGAGCAAGAGGAACTTGTACTGATGAAAAGGACAGAATCTAAAAAGCAAGCGATGTAGTTCCGACTTTAACATCACCCCATTTTCTGCTGAACTTAATAACGCGAGATTTTTTTTTTCTCTTTTCTTTCTTTCTTCTTCCTCTTCTTCTCTTTTTGTGTGTCTCCAATTCCATGTTTACTCTTTTGCTTTTCGTTTTTGCAATGAAAAACGTGGGCTAAATATAAAAGACCTTCGGATTGAAAAGAGATGCTTCGCTAACAAAAGACTTTCAAAAACTACTCGGCTAAAAATTTTTAAACTTGAAGGGAAAAAGCTTTGTAACAAAAAGCATTTAAAATATGAAAAAATCTGCCTAAACAAATAAAACAGAAAATATCATGAATAAATTTTTACAACGTTTTGTAGGATGCTTGATGATTTCTGGTGTTCGGAGGAAAAAGTTTGTTTTAAACAATAAGCAATTGTGATGAAAAAAAAATTGAATTAAAATGGGGAAACGTAATTTATATACTTAAGGAAGACAAGAAACATAAAAGATAATAATAATTTGACATTCCGTTGTTTTGTCAACCTAAATAATCTTCATGACGTTTATTGTTAACTTTTTTATGCATTGTAATTTAGGACTGAAAGAGAAATATCAAATCACTTTTAGATAAGTGAAAAGAAAATTCTGTTACCTTCATTGTATGTATTATTGCTTATATTAACGAGATAC
>JAPMOQ010033694.1:5114988-5138268 GCA_026543055.1 Argiope trifasciata
AATTAAAATATATTAAAAAAGAATCGAAACGTTTGTTTATAATGAAACCTTTTATCTTTCATTTATTAACAATATTCATTTCAATTGACTATTTCAAAACAATTCGTTGACTTTGACGTTGAATGGAATGATACAGAAGAAGAAATCCTTTCATTTTACGTTGATAATAAAAATAAGGGGATATAACAAAGAGCGAAAGCAATAAATTTTACACAAATTTAAATCCCAATTTTTAAAAATTAGTTTAGTAAACTTATTCAAGAATTAGTTAATTGAACTTATTTATGAATTCATCAGTTATCAAAATCAATGTCTTTGCATTGGTTTTTATGATTTTGGTAATTTTTTTCAGCTCTGATTTCAAGATTAAATATTATATGTGTGATCATTATTATTCGCTTATAAAGATTTATGTTTCTTCAAAACTGCTTATTAAGGTGCAATAATATTTATTGTTACATCAGAGGGATTCCTAAAGACATTTATCAAAAACTTGTTCACAAATTTGTTGATTTGATTCTCAGCGAATAAAAAATAACGAAGAAAATTTCATGAAAAAGAAATAATTTAGTATTTGTAAATTCAGAAAGAGATTCAAAAATTTATGTTTATGAATTTTTTTTTCAGAAATATTGCTATTTTGGAAAGAATAATACTTTAGTATCCAGAATAATATCTGAGTCTGGAATATGCAAAGAAATAAATATGGAGAGTTCATATTCATGCCCAAAAATCTTTTATACGATCTGAGATAGACCAATCCCATATTTCAACCTTATTTTTTATTTTGATAAATCAATTCATATTTTTTTCTTAAAAGAATTCAATTTGGCGTTAATTAAACTGCCCAGAATGAAGTTAAATATATATTTTTTCTATAGTCCAGAGGACGTCAAAATTCTCTTAAAAATCAGATTTTTTTATTGAATTGATTCAACCTCTCTCTTCAAAGATAATTCTTTTATTGGGATAAATCAGTGATGTTTTCTTAATTAAAATTAATCTACTGTATACAGTAGGCGAAATTGCTTGGAATCAAATTTCAAAGCACATTCAAGATAAGAAATTCTGTAAAAATACAAAGACTAACTCCTGTTTAAGTTTAAAAACCGGATTTTTTACTGAAATGATTCAGTGGCTACTTTTTTGCATAATATATCTAAATTATACTAACCGGAACTAAATTTCCATATTAAGTTAAATTTGGAGTGTACATTTTTGCAAGACTAAAGAAATCATTTTAATGGATACAAACCGGATTTTTAGGAATAGGCATATCCTTTTGTTATCAGTTAAGCATCTTATCACGCAAACCGGTGGTCAGAATTTTTTTCATCGTGTTTACCGAGAAGCAACAAATCCATGACGCAACCCAATCTCTTCGTAGATCCATCCTTGGTAAATATATTACCTCATCTAACACCTTCGTAGATCTTCCCAATGATAGCTGGTAGCGGAAAGTAAAAATTAAGATTAAGTAGCCTTGACGTGCAGCTGCTTTAAGTAAATAAACAAAACACTCCAATGATTTTCACGCTATCTTCCATAATTAGCTTAAGCTCCAAAAGCGAATCAACGATTATTCATCAAAGCTTATTAAGAGAGAAAAATCTTTCCTCGAGATTATTATTGTACTTTTTTTTTTATGGAAACATTGCTTTAGATTATTTAAATACATCTGTTTTCCTGTTGGGATATTTTTTCCCTAGAATGAGATAATTCATCATTAGTCACAACATGGAAACAAATTTAGCTAACGAAGATTAAATATTATATGATACTCGTTTACCCTTGTTAGAAAGGAAACATGATACCTTTTGTTATCAGAATTATCGAGAGAAATGATTGGAATATATTTCTATCCATTTGATTTTATTTCAATTGTATGGAAATATTTTTTATTTTTTTGGAAGATATAAATATTTTTAATGTCTTCTCTGTGATCGTTGTTTTTATCGTCTTCAAGAGATATAAAGTAGTTCAATTTATATTGTTCAAGAATGTCAAGTTCTTTTGAATATTGAAATACCTCCAATAACTATTTATATCATGAGCTTATTTGTACAATAGTGTTGTTAATTGTATGCGTATTTTAAATTGCATTAAAAATATATTTAACATTTCTTTAGCTTGTGATTCGGAATCAATAATTTACCATTTGTGACTAAAAAATTTTAGTTGTGTTTTTTTGGTAAAATCTCTGTTGTTGGAAAAAATACATGGCACTTTTGCTATTAGGATCATTGAAAGAAATGATTAGAATACATATCTTTACATTTTAAATTGTTCCAGTTGTATTGAAGTTATATTTATTTTTGACACATAAATAAACAATATTTTTACTGAGTGTTACCGTAGTCTTTATCATTTTAAGCAGATGCAAAATAGATTTGATTTATATTACGTATCAAAATGTGACTTTCTTAAGTATTGAAGGGCTACCAATAACTATTTAAGTCATGACTTTGTTACAATGTGCTGCTAAACATTCCATTGAAACATATCTATTTTTTTGCTTATGAATCTGACAACTTAGCATTCTTAGCTCAAAAATCGTTATTGAGCTTGATATATGTATTATAAAGGTGAGATCAATACATAATTTTGAATACCTTAGTAAACTACCAATGTATGAAATTTCATAAATTGAGTCAAGTATTTCAATTAAAATATTTTCATATTTACTCAAATGTATGATAAATATTAACGCATCATAAATTGATTTAAATAAATTTCAAATTGTTGAGCACTCAGTATTAGAGCTATGCAATGAAATAATAAATTGAAATTTTTAGTTAAAAATTACAGTAAAGTTTCTGTAATGAATTGCAACTATTTGCATGTAATTATAACTTATACGAATTTATATTTATTTCAGCTTGCAATAAACTGCACGTAGCATTTTCTGTTGAAGAAGACAAATTCTTTTGACTTTTCCTAGTTTTATTCTTTCTGTATTTTGTTGGAATTTAAAACACATTCAAAATAAATCAAATGTAATGTCACGTGGGACTAGAAAAAGCAGATCTCAATTTAAAGTTGATTTGCACAATTCACGAACAAAAAAGCGCAAAAAAGAAAATGTTGATGGATTCGTCCTAAAAGAGAATGAAGTCGAATGTAAATGCTCGCCGTCCATCATTACCGATTTGTTTGTGAATAAATTGATTGACAGTGTTGTCAGGCTCGTGTTGGAGTAAATCTACTCTAGTTAAAAAATCTATCAGGCACATTCAAACATTATTTATTACTTGTCCAGACAAACATAATTTTTTTTTCATACATTAGAAATATTTTTTCAACTAAAATTCTTTTTTTTTAAATAGGTAGAATACGTTTAACATTATAATGGCAAAAAAATTTTAGTTGGCAATGATTAGAACTTTATTTCAAGAATATAATATTTGAAATATATCATCATTTTACTCATTTCAGAAACTTCAAAGCTCTTGCTTGAAAATACATAATACTAGAATGTATTGAAAAATTCCTCACTGCATTAGTTTAAACATGCATTTAGTATCTGCATAAATATAAATCCTCAGTTTAAAAATACTGCGATCTTACTACCGAGGCCTGGTGGTAAGTCTTGGCTTCGGAGTTGGAGGGTTTCAGGTTCTGGACCTGATTCCGCAGAAGAAACGTCGCGTAAGCTGGTCTGGTACACGCTAAATCCTTGGGGGATTGGCTTTTGGAGTGTGGAAGTTTGGAGAGGGGATGCCGACTCAGGTGTCATCCTCGTCATCTGACCGTGGTAAGTGTCAAAATAACTCTAATGTTGCTTTAAAATGGGAAGTTAATATAACTAACCTAAATCGGCGTTATGAAGTAAAACTACAATAGTTTCAGCTGAAAGATTCTTTCTAATTGTTGGGGATATCGATGATACAAGTTATGGGGCACCTTCGCATTAGATTTTTCTTTACTGAGCGTATAATATCCCTCTTTTCAGTGACGTTCAATATATCTTTGTCCTCTTGCTAAAAAATTCGCCACACATCCAGTTCTAAAATACTTCTGCAGTATTTTCGGGCACAATCTTTTTCCAATCAGTGAAGTGATTTTTCCAAAATACTTGCTACCTTTCAACCACTTGTTGATTAAATAACTTACGTACCCAGAAGTTTTCCTACTTGAATTGATTACAAGGGTTTTTGAGATGGAAAAAAATCATTGCATTTGCGCAAAATTATTATTGCGTTTATAGGCTTCGGGAACAACTGTAGAATACTTAAAAAAAATTCAAAAAAAAAAAGAGATGATAATTTGACAATGTTTTTAATAGTTTATTTAAGTTTATTCAATCAAATGAATGTGTTTACCGCATAAAAATTGATTTTTTTTCTGACGATTTTATATTTGTTTTAAATCCAGTATACTTCTTAATGTACAAATTAACATTTCGGTAAATATTAAGCCAAAATGGTAAATTTTATTATATATTTATACCTTCAGAGAAGAGAGCTATTTGTGCGAACTTAATTTTGAGAGCCATTGTGTATTTAAATACCTAAAATAAGTCTGAGAAGAAAGGTGGATGCATTTACCTGCATTTTTGTAAATATTTTCTTCTGTTTGTTTGGTGAAGATATCCACGAGATTCATAACTGCTCCAAGATATTTCCTATTTCCCACATCTATTGATTTCACATTTTTTTCATTAAGGGCCAGATTTTTCTCATTTCAAAAAATTTCTTTTTTCAGAAGTTGAATAAAACTTAAATATTATTATTCCTCTTGGGAAAATGAAATTTCTCATCTCAGCATTAAAAAAAAAATTTTTTTTCTACGAATGTAAAACCTGCAATAAAATTACAGAAAGGGAAGAGAAAAAGGACAAATTTTATATTTGCCTTGGAAAATCCATTGTTTAAAACTCTTTTTAAACAAATGTAAAGGTCATTAAAAGCGAATCACACGCATCAGTGCATGCGCTTACACAGCCCGAATTCCCACGACTCCCTAAAATTAACGCGTTTATTTCAATGCTTTATTTGCTGTGGAAATTGAAATTTTGGTACGAAATCAAACAACAAGGTCACCACACGAAACTTGCTCCATTTAACAATCCGTGCAACACATCCTTTGAATCGACGCCTTAATAACTATCACATAAATTCCAGTATAATGAATTTTGCAAATGGGAAGTTAATAGGCTTGCCTAATAGACACAGAATTTAATGAATGCACTGTGTACGAAATAATATATTAAAAATCACGGCCTTTTGCTATTTGAGACTCGTAAGCTTTATTAGCGCCTTATTTTAATGATTTTATGGCATTTTAATGATTATATCCTGCATTCTTATGAATCTTAATATTTTACATAATAAATTTTTAAAAATTTTTGTGTTTGCCAATTTTTTGTTAGATGTATATCTCAAATCACAGGTTTAAGTTTAAAGATGTTGCTATAATACAAACGCAATGGAATGATGCAAACGTAAAACTGAAGCTTTTTTATAGATGAAGGAGTTAAATATAGATAAATTCATGGTTTTCACTCATTTAGTATTTGAAAATGAAACTAACATATCAATTTTGATCATGCCTTGTGGTAGTAATACTTGTTAAATTGTTCTCCGCCTAATTTTAAATGAGGAATGTTAAAATCCTTGGCATATTTAGTGACTCTGTATCAGTTACGTTGTTGATGGTTTGCTCAAACCAATAAACTGTAAAATTGTGCTTTTCGAAAAACCTATTTAAAAGACGAGTCGTCTCTAAAAAAACCAGAAACAGTTAAAACTGTATTTATCAATTTCGGTTACTTTCAGAATAATACCATTTGCAAAGCTCAGGTGGCTGAGAAAGGAACATTAAAACTAAATTATGTGAAAATCGTCAGATTCTGTAATTAACAAATTTGGTGAGCTATCAACAGTATGATTTATATATATATTCGGAAAGTGCGTTAATTATATATAATATGCCTTTTCTATATTTGACATTTTTGCCTTAAAGGAATATTTCCTGTCTAAGTTTGATTGAAATAATTAGATTTTTTTTCCAATATTGTTTCCTTTTTTTCTTCTTATTACCGTACAGCATAAAGATGCAAGCCTTGCTGATTCAGAAAAATTGTTATGCTCTTATAATTAATGATTATTGTTCTTCCCGATTGTGTTTTTTTTATCAATTCGAGTATAGGATTCCAAAGTCTTGTATATGGCAATCTAAAAGAAAAACGCAAATGTTGAGCATTTTCCACACTTTTTTAGACATCTCAAAGAAAAGATCTTATGCAACCTTCTAAGAAAATAGGAAAAACTTTGATTTTTTTTTTTTTTACTGTACATTACAAATATTAGCTTAAAACAGTATCCCTTATTTTGTGAATTTTTTCATTGCAAATGCTGTATATTATTCTTTGATCACGTTTAAAGGTATATAAGTTGTTTTTGTAATGCTAGTTATTAAAATTAAAATACGTAAATTGGAAGAATTAGATAAGAATGATAGTATTTTTTTCTATCAAATATATGTCATTTATCTTGAAGGCAATAAAAGAAAATATTTATTGCTTTTCAGCAAATAAATGACAAGGAAAGTACTTTATATTTTTATTTATACATGAATATGTTTATGAAACCAAATAATGCAAAGTCGCTGACCTGAAATTTAGTTATTAGATTTGAGGTCGAATTTTTATATTTCGGTATTTTTAAAAAATAACTGTTCCTAAATTACATGCAATGTAATTATGCTTTTTCTATCCTGAATTCGAGAACGTTTTGAAAGATATATAAAAACATATGTATTGACTAAATTTTAATTACCTCAACAAAAATTGCTATTTTTTCATAAAAATCAAATAAACTTCTAAAACCAAACAATAATAATAGTCTTAAAGAAATATTTTGAGCTATATTTAGAAAAAAAAAAGATTTTAAAAAATATTCGAGTTTTTAAAGTCAATATTAACTAACTTAATAATTTATTAAAAGTTTTACATTGAAGTTAACTAAAACTTACAAAAAGAAATCGCCATTTATTTTCGCATCGGAAAAAAAACTCATTCGCTCTTTTGTCGACGTATCAAAATATCTGAGGATGCTTGAATTCTCGTTTTATTAGAAAAATAAATCCATTCGTTAAAAATTAATCACAAAGAAGAACTCTACTTTCTATTTGAGACAGAAAGAAAAGAAATGACTTTTCAAGTCCTCTTACATAATGTTCGTATCAAAACTTTCAATTCTCAAGAAAGTAATGGAAAATCGAGGAAAAAAACAATGCTTAGAGATAAAATGGAATCTTTGAAATTTTTATGTAGAATACTTTTCTTAAATCTCAACATCACTGAGAAATATTAATTTAGAATGAAATTACATGATCATTTTTTCGGAACTATAATAAATGGAAAATATCGAAAATTCTCTTGCGCAGATTAATTGAAACGGGAAAATTCCCAGATGTAGAAATTGCATATTTTCTGTAACGAATAAATTTAATTTCTAACGAATTTCCTTAATCATTTTTGTTAATTTAACCTTGAGAGAAACAGACCATGAGCACATTGAATTTGGATTTTGCTGAAAAAAAAAGTGTTTTTGTGCCTTGTTGGGTAGAAACTATCTGAAACTGCAGTTGCAAGATAATACACATTAATTTTCTTTTTTGCTAATGTAGAAAACTCAGTCTAATTATCACGCAATTACATAATTTGCCAAATTGTTTTTTTTCAGTTTCTTGCTACATTTTGATTTTCCTATATACAAAGAATTCTGCTCCATAATTAATATAGAGCAAATTTTAGGAACTGCATTGTAATTATTACTTACTAAATTATGGTTGTATCTCAAAAAAATTAATTAAATAATGATGTATTACACTAATGAAGATGGCTTTTAATATTATTTTTATGATAATCACTAGAAATACAGTAATTAAGGTTATATTACTTTTATTTATATTTGTACTATCGGTTTTTAAAATATTAGGATTTTTCACTTTTAACTTGTAATATATATATATAAGCAATTTGTGTACTTATATAAATATAAGCAAGCTTATATACAAGAAGTTCTATTCATTGAATTTGAAAGTTCTTGGTTAAAAACTCTCTCGATATAATTTTCAATATAAAGAAATAAATTGTGAATTGTCACCATTTTCATTCTGAAAAAAAACTATTCTTAGTCATTTTTTAAGGTTAAAGGAGGCTAAGACCATGCACAAATAATATTAACTTCCCGAAATTTCATGCACTTTTACTGTGTCTTTATTTTTCCTTCCATTTTTTACATATTTTTTTAAAGATGGAATTTTTTCACTTTCAAAGGCTCTTTTTTTAGAAGTCATAATCACTATAAATTTAGCAGTCATAATCACTTTTTAATTCACCCTCATTTAAATTTTTAAAAATATTCCTTTTATTTAGAAAAGTGATTCTTAGAATGGAACTAAACATAGCATGCTGACAATGATAACGAAGAATAACATACTGGCATACAAAATTCATTGGCATTGTTATTTTTAGCCGGCATTGGTTTCATAAAATATTTTCGGTTTTCCAACAATTTACATTAGAATAAGAATACTTCATTTGTGCTTCATTTTATGAGCAAAATAGGTAATAACTTTTTGACTTTTATAGGTTTGCAAATTTTTTAACACTATTGAATTTAAATCCATTTCTATATCAATATAATCTTTCTATCAGTTTTTATGAAATAAACAATAAATTTTCAAATGTGTTATTTAATATTGATTACATTAAGGTAATATTCAGGCCTATTTAATTTGATCCAATAAGCATAACGTTTTATCAACTTGAATTGTCACTGACTTTGATTTCAATTAAATTCGAAGGAAATGGCTTGAAACGAATTTATCAGAAGTAAATAAAAAGAAAAAGTGTTACACTGAAACCTTTTTAGTACGTTCCTTATTAGTATGTCGTTTTGCTTTGGTCCCACGTCGTCCCTTCTCCTTTTAAAGTAAGGAAAAAAAAATCTTCATAAGATCGTAGGTACTTAATGATGCTGCGCTTAAAATCATAAAAGAAAAGTATTTTATGGATTCAAATTCAGTTCATACTGATTTATTTAATACAAAATCTGAAGGCGTGACAACTGAAACTAAGAAATTTCGTTCCAAGAAAATTGAAATTTGAACATTTCTTTTCAAAGCTCCACAAAATGGAATAAAACATCTAAGAAAAAATATTATATTGAAGATAGTTATTTTAAAATCTCTTTTATGATAAATTAATAAAAAATGTCTAATAGAAATCAAGAATCGGTAGTTGAAGCCAAGAAAATTGAAATCAGAGCATTTCATTTCAAATATTCCTATAAGGAAGGGAAAATCAACAAAGATTATTGCAATGGAGATAGTTTCTTTAAACTATTATTAAATTCTAATTCTTATATCTAAGAGAATAAATATCTTTATATTGTATTCCAATCTTTCAAGAAAGATTCTTCGGTTGTAATCTATTAATAATATTAATTAATGTATTATAATACAATTATATTATTATTAAAATATTGAAATATTAAAAAAATATAAAAAATATGTCATAAAAATATAAAAAAATGTCTAAAATTATAAAAAATAATAATGCACTAAAATGATTAAGAAATCTGACAAAAAACAGATGTGTGATGTTTTAGAGTACCACTTAAATATTTAGTTTACTGTATTTTAAACCTCGATTAACAATGCGTTTGAGTGGATCCTTAGAGGACGTAATGAAATATGCTTCGATTATTAAAACTTCTGAAATTTTGAACATAATAACAAAACCTTAAATAAACAGAAACGTAGTATCCAAGCAATTCCAAGTATGAAGATAAGCCTATAGTCTTATCAAAAGCCAAAACTGAATGTGGCTTTTCCGAATGCTCTTGAAAAAGACCCCAAACCAAACAAAGGAGTGAACAGAAAAGTGAAACAAAGATCTCGACGAATAAAAATAATATCTTGAAAGGAAAGAGAATAAATTTAAGGTGATTGTATTGGGTAGATCGACACTGGAGAAAGGGGCACTGGTGGCTGTAATCAATCCTTGCAGTAGCTGTTGCAGAGGGGTGGGAAACGAGAGTTATCTGTCAAGGAGACTCGAACGGGGACAGTGCATTCGGTTAGAGGAAGACGTGTAAGTATTGGTTATCGAACCGTTTCTTTAAGCCCAAGAATTAAGGGGACTTGCTCAAAAAGACATCCTCAAATATTTGGACTTGTTTTATAAGCTCAACACGAATTTTTCGAGAAATTCTATTTTTGTCCGGGGAAATTGAAAAAGGAAGAATAGCACCCTCAGACGTGAGAATAGATATAGATTCATTTGATGGGAGTTATTAGAGCAAAGTGCTGAAGTCATGTTTCTAAAAATGATTCGGGTTAAAAGTTTGAATGGAAATAATATGCAACAACTGAGAAAGTGAAAGGATAATTGAATTTTATCAAGCAAGGAATAAAACTATTCCTGATCATGGATATTGGACGATTTATGTTGGTGAGCAAAGTCGAGATAAATTTTAATAACTGTGATAAAACTTTTGAAATATGTCTTGTCCTTCGAGGGTTGGTCATCTTGTTTGAATTATTAATCCAAAGGTAATAATTCAAACAATACTTTGGAGTAAATGTTTAAATGGAAATAATAAATATTGGATCAGATTACTCATTTGAAACTTAATAGGCTAAGATTAAAATCATTTGTGCTCAAGGATTTTATGCAATTCGAGTTGTTGAGCGTAATGGGGTCAATTCATGTGATATAAAAGTCACGTGTCATTTATTTATGCGCATGGCATTTAAATCTTCATCCGCAAAGCTTTAGTAAACGAGTCTGCCATTAACGTTATCCGTCACGTATGAAGCGGATTTCTTGTTTACATTTGAAGTTATAACTTTAAACAATTTTCTTTCTTATTATTATATGTTAAAAGATAAAATGCTAGTGTGATGCTGGATACTTTAATGTGAAATTGAAGAGTGTTTGCCGTGTAAAATGTTATTTTTTAGTTTCCTTTCAACAATCCTGAATTACGTTGTTAGCATTGGAATAGAAGGTTGTAAGCCTGCTTCGAAGTCGGTGATATGCTACGATTATTTTGAAGAATTTATTTAATGTGTGCCCATTTACTAATTATAGGAAGCAAACAAAAAAAACCCTATTTCAGTAATTTGTATACTACGAGAGTATATCTGGTAAACAACTTTTTATTAAACGCTATCCGATGAATGCATTAGAACTGAATGATGTTTCAATGGGATAAAGGTTCCCAAATTAAACAAAAACTATATACAATATTATGTATATGAGTTTTAGTTGATGGTATTAAAACAAAATGCATCGTGAGGTTTTACTTTTTTATTATAAATCTTAAAGATTTTTTTATCTCTTAGTAATTCATATTATTTAGTTATTGCAGTGTAGAAATGTTTAATTACAAAAGAGTGATCTGTTTAGGCTCATTAATTTTTTTTTCTGATAATTATTTTTATTTCTTGTATTTAAACTGAAATTGATTGTTATAATGTCATGCTATATCATTGTGGACCTCAGTAATTTCTGTTTTAAGAAATACTGATATTTTCATTTTAAATCAATTTCCTTATCAGCATTTATTAAATATTTTTTATTTCCAATTTCATTGCTACATGGCTGCTTTACTTCTCTTTTCTTCTTATTTCTTTAACATATCAATTTTAAATCATAGAATTCTGTAAAAACACAAAAGTGTTTCTTCCAACTCCTTTTTATATCCTATTTAATTTCTATATGTATATATATTTATCATGATTAAATTTACTATATTGTATGTTTTTTTAATTTTATGATATTCATTCAATGTAGTTTTAGCATTATAAATTGCATTTCAGAAATTTTCTGCTTTAAAAGCACATTGCTTGACATTATGTTTTTATTGGTGATAGAAAACTGTTTGGTATCTAGAATGTTTTTGTTCAATAAAATGGAATTCATCATTTAGTTTGACATTCTTGTTATGCTAGGTTTAAATTCTTTCTAAATGTACTGATTAATAAATAATTTTTAATAGGTGATTTGTTGAAAAACCCGTTTGATCCTATTTTTTCGAATAATTATTCCTCTGTATTTAATTTATAATTATTGTAATGTGTAAATAAAAATTATGATGTGAATATTAATTACTTTGTTTGCTTGTTTTTTAATGAGTCCAACAAAATAAAATGAAATAACTGATTCTTAAGTTGCATAGATTTTAAAAATGATATCGATATCTTTTGTGTTGTATAATTTGAAAATTGTTATCATAATTTATTCAATGTATACAAATTTGAATTTCATGTTCTATCCTCTGAGCAAATTGAAAACTTAAGTCTCAATATTAATAAAATTATTTACAATAGAAAAAATGTAATAATTTTATTAGTAAGCTTAAAAATGTTAACTTATTTAAAAGAAACTATATCAATAAAATACAATATTCAATAACATTTAAATAATATATATAAAAGAAAATATGTCATTTTTCAAAAACACTGACATAGCCATTTTTCAAAATGTATTCTTTGAATAAAAAAAGGTATGGGAAAGGAAAGAATAAATTTGTATCAAGCTAACTAAAAGGCGATATTAATTATGCAACACAATAATTACATTGAGAATACTAACTAAAATTTAATATAAGAAGTAAATTTACATTACTACGAAAATTTGGAGAAAATAATTCAAAATATTAATTTCTTTAAAAAAATGAAAAGATTTATTTAATTATTCGGCTAGCTTAATATTTAACTTCAGTGTTTATGTATCAGATCAACGTTATCGGTAGACTTTCCGACATGCGCAGAACGCTTAAAAATCGAACAAAAACGGTTTGTTTGGTATATGACAAGTGACTATGAATTGAAACCATTAGAGGTATTAAGACATGAGAAGTACTTGAAATTGCAAATCATTTTAGTCGCTTTATGGCATTAGTGACTTAATGTTTTCTTACTCACAGTACAAAAACTGATATATTAAAATGAAACGTATAAATTTAGTTGCCTTTACGCTTTTACATCCCCCACGGTTGCTGTCATATGCTTTTTTTTTTTTATGACATTAGAGAATTAGTATCCGTTGTTGATATGAAGAGATACCGGCTATTAGATATTTTAACCACATTTCCTTTTAATTCCAGAGCTTTTATATAGTGAGTGCTAATTTTTTCTATTTTTCTTTAATCTATCTAGAATTTTGATGAATTTTACAAATAGATTGATTTTACTTAAGGAAACTCATGATCCAAATTGAATAATTCGGGGTACTCAGGTCATAGCTTATTTTTAAACCTGATTTGAGATTTTGAAGCTCTACGTTTCTAATATTCAGTAAATTTTACATTGATTCAGAATGTTCATTTCAGAATGGAAGAGGAGGTAATTCAGAAAATAGGAGAGGTAACTTAAACATAAAAGAGTAGTGTACGTTTATAAATTATCAGAGTAATAAGTTGTTGGAAGTAAAAAAAGAAGTTGCATATTAAAATTGTAATTTCAGGATTAGACAAAAATTTTGTAAGGGAATTAAACCCCCTTTTTTCTAATTTTACTTTCCGCATGATTATTTTTCTCTACTTTAAAGAAAAGTAATTGTTTTAATTTATTTTTAATACTTGGTTCATTGAAAAAAATATAATTTTATCAGGAAGGTGAGAAAATGAAAAATGCCAATTTTGATACTGGCAGTAGTATATTGGAAAAAAAGATTAAAAATTTTTTAAAATTTCTAAAATCATATAGCTTCTGAACTAGAGATCCATGCCTTATAGACAAAGTAAATATTTCAAATTTATATTCATTTTTCTTGTTAGAATATTTAAACAAACTTGCTGTTGTGTTTCTATTATGATATTATTATATCTTATATCTTGTAATAGCTTTTACTGTCTAAATTTTTTTTAATTATTTGATACTTTTTGTTAATACGGTTGGTAGTAAGCAATTATGGACCTTACGGTATAAATTTATTTTGTTCTTTGGATAATATGCATGAAATTTTTTAATTAAAATTTTTTCATATAGTCTTAGTTCTAGGAAATAATATTCTACCATGTATTATAAATCTTTTTTACCTATGCTATATGTCTACTTACATGTTGTATTTTTAATGGTCTCATGAGATATTACAATTTCATGTTGGAATAATAATTCAGTTTTTTTTCAGTTTTTTTTTTCGTGAAATAAACAATTTCATTTTTTTTGCTTAAAATCTTTTTCTCTGTATGAATAAATCAACATTAATGTTTTATTTTATATTTGATTTCAAAATAAAAACCATGTAATATTGATTAATTTCATTATTATTTTACACAATAGATAACACGTAAGTATATCTGTGGTAATATATTTTGTGAATTAATAGGGCTTCATTAGTTTAAAAATGACAAAAATCTATATTACTAGGCTTTTTTAGTAACGATATAATTTTTTGCAGCAAATTAAAAAAAAATATTAATACGTGTTTCTGATATTAGTTACCCTTAGTCGATGTAGTATTGCATGCTTTTCCTTTTTCATCATAAAGCTAAACATTCAATACATAACTATACTAGAATTGGATAGTCTTCAAGCAAAAGAATAGCATGAATTTAATTATCTTGATAAAATTTGCTTAGAAAAATAACAAAGTTATATAGTTCAAAGAAGGAACCAATCAATATAATATCAATAAATTTTATTACATCAAAAGAAATATTAATAATTTATTTGCAGTTGTTGCTATATAAAGGAAATGTAACACGATTGATTATTTCGTCAATGCTTCAGAAATTATTATTTTCTAATGATTAATATCTTAACACTGCGATACCACAGACTAGTTGAAGCCGCACGGAAAGCTACAAGTGATAGGAACATAGAAGAAATAGCCAAAATTTATTTCTACAGATATTAGAAAACGTTTTATAAAGTTAAACTGCTTTTATTTTAAATTAATTTCTTTACACTATGATATTTTATGAACCTATCGTAAAATCATAATATATTTTTAATGCATTAGGATTATATTTAAGATTATCTAAATATGCGTTGTGACACATCATTCTATCATCTTGAACTGTGATTAATTATAATAAAGATGTAATCGTGGTTGCAACTGACAAGCTGTCTAGTCAGTACTTAAAATTCAAACACTTTTTCGACGACTAAAACAAATACGCTTTCTCAAAGATACTTTCCAATAAAATAAATTAACTTTTCATGTTTGATACTAAGTTAAGCGCAATACTTTCCATCCCAATAAATGGAGCCATTCCCATCCTATTTACGAAGCTTTACTGACAAAATTGAGTCGTCTTTGAAAGACCAAAGAGGTTGCTTGAGAGTGACTTTGTAGTGAACTTTTGACAAGAAAATTAAACCAATATCGGGGCACTCTCTGTTCCCTTCTTTCCAATATATTGTCTGGAGTGATCCAGGACACAAGCTTCCTTGACAGCTTTGGTTATGAGGCTAACTCTTAATATCACTGAGAAATAGTCAGTGATGTTTTTATGGATGAGAAAGTATTTTTATCATAAAATGTTGCTGCTGGAATGCTGGCAGGGAGAGACAATTTATTTTAAAAGCCAGGGAGCTGAGCAGGCGTGTCAGGTGGTGGTGATGGATGAGGAACTAGGGTTGTACTACACTTCTTCTGTCATTAGAGTTGTATGCGTTTGCATTATCTCACCCCTTTTTTTCGCTGCAAGGGAGAGTATTTGGGTTATTTCTCAATCAACTAGATCCACTAACATGAATGTTAGGTCATTTTATTAACGGGCACATTTCTCTTAAAACACAAAACTAGTTATATTAATATCAAGAATCCGTGTTGGTCGTGAAGTTGAACTAGGATTGAGTTTTCTAAAATGTTATTTATATTTTATTCTTCTATTTTACAGTTGCATGTATTTGCATTATAATACCTTTTTTTGTTGGATGTTTAGGGTATTTCTCAATTAATAACATTTTTGACCACAAATGTGGACTGTTTTATTAAGTTATAATTCGCTTAAAACGAATAATTTTAGAAATTATATTTATACCAGGAATCAGTGTTGCAAGATTAAGTTACGTTAAGTGGTAAAAGCATTTTACTATCGCGTATTAATGTGTCACATTCAATTTGTTTTAAATTATATAGCAGAGTTAAAGCAGACATGAAGACACTGTATGCAAAGTAAAACATTTTCATGCTATACCTTTACTTCCATAGCAGCATAATATCAATAAAATAAGAATAACTGCGTGACATAATAAAAATGGAAAGTAGTAGTTTAGTAGTTTGTAACTATAAAAGTTTCAATAACTTTAAAAAATTAATTTATTTTGTATTATTTTATTAAATGTTTTAAGAAAATATTTTTAAACTTTAAACGAAAATGTGCATAGCTGCTCGATACTTTTTATAATAATAAAGTAAGAATACAGCTTTCAAGCAAAGGCTTAAGAATAATTTATGCATAATAAAACATTTTTATATAGCTTATATATAATGAATCATTTAAAACATTATCTTTATTACCAAAATTACAAATTAATAATGGTATTAATTGTGTAATATAATAAAAACTGCTAACTTTATGTCGTTTGCAGATGGGGAAAATTAGAGCTTTATAAGTATTAATCCCATTTATAATGATTCAATAAATATTTTCTTGAAATATTTTTAGACTATGTAAGCAAATAAAAAAATTTGAAAATTTTTCATTTATAAACCTGAACATCCTTACATCTTATGCTTTTGAATAAAATGAGAGTATTTTTAAGAAGACAAAAATACATATTATGTCTATACAGCCCTTTAAAACTCTAAAGTTGTTGCAAAAAGATTCATCATTAACTAAATGAATTTTGAACTCACCCCATAACTCCCAGTTCAGATACTAACTTCCAATGTTTATGACCTTAAATTGGGAAGCCTTAGTTATATGTTAATACAAGCTTTGATTAACGTTGTTCACATCGATTTTGCATGACGGATGATGACCTAGTTTATCGCGCATTGGTTTATTTCAAAGCTTGACACTCTCAGTATTTATGAAGCTATATGGTATAGGAATTCGAAATTCACCTTTCCACCTATGGGGTTCTGATTTATGATGTTATAGATAGACCAGAATATCAAAGAGATGCTGGCAAGCATATACATTATGTAAATTTGCCTTTGACGATATTTTAAGTTCATTATTAGAAGATGATACTTATTTAGAAGATGAACAGTTTATTTAGATATAGATGAAAGACTATTATGACGGTTGTGATTCTTGAAACTTAATCTTGAGTTTTCCTCGTGTACACAAATTTGTAATAAAATAGAATAGAATAATTGTAATTTCTATGCTTAAAAGAAGTTATACTGTGTATGAGGAGTAGAAACATTATTTATTTGATTGTCGTTCCATTTGACTACTATAGGTGCTTTAAACGGAGATTAAATTAACGACTTTCAGATTAAATTTACACATTTTTCGTACCTTCAATAAAATTTAAGACAGTTTTGATAGTCCACTTTAAATTTTAAGTAAGAAATTGTATTTATTATTTTAACAAAGAATAGTAGATTAGAATTATCGTGGTTGAAATAAGTTAGCCTCTTGATGCTAAGTAAAAGATTTCATCGCTTTTTGTTATTACAAGGCAGTAAGTTCAAGTACAAACCATCATAAACTAAGAAGTAATAACTTTTGCTTCAGGTCCAGAAGGACATATCTTCTTATCGTTTCAGTTTCTTCAAGAAATGCAAACATTTGCAAATTTGAGACACAAAGTTCAGAATTGGGTAAACAAAAGCTGAGATATATTTTCAAAATCGAATCATGTTTAGAACATATTAAAGCAAGATTTCTGTGATTTTAAATTCGAATTTTTTTGTGTGACTATGTTATGGTTAAGGAGGTTACTAAACGGATAGGATTAATTTAAGCCAATTGCATTTTTGTTACTTTAATTTCGATGACTGGATAGAAGTAACTAACGGAATAGAATTATTCAAGAACATCGAGCATGCACAAAAATATTAATGGGTCGACTGTTTTCCAATACACTCTAAATCCAGTTTAGCATCTCTTACAATTTCGGAATCCATCCTGAAACAATAAAATCTTTAATCAAGTTAATTTTAATATCGTAACATTCTGCATCCATCGAATGTTGTAAATTATAAGAATCCTTATTTATTTTCTAGATGAATATTATATCTAATTATTATTTTCTATGACAGAAAAGATTATTAACCCAATCCTTTTATTAGATTTAATTTCTTTGTCGACAAAATTAATGCTTTTTATTTGTCTTGATTAATAAATATTCATGAGAATATTTGTTACTCCCCCTTATAATCAGACTAGGCAAAAATTTAAGAAACGATTTAATTAAAATTTATATTTATAATTATTATAACGTTTGGATCCTGAAGATTCATTAAAAAATTTACTCAATAACAAAAAAAGCAGCTATTCAAATTGCAGTTTTAGTTTTAATATTCCAGGAGAAGAAAAATCAGTTTTACCTCTATTAAAACTCGAAAACAAAAATGTATTTATAAAATTATTTAGAAATAGTATGAGTTGTACACTAAACAATTTACAGATTTTTGATGCATTTATACAAAAACATATATATTTCTTTTAATTTAAATATCTTTCTACATTAGATAAACTAACTTAATGGCCAGTTACAAGCTTTATACAAGTTTTACTATGCTTTTGAAGTAGCCAAGAATCATTAATAACCTTTCCATTCTCGAAGCTATTGAAAGGAAAGTTACAACAACATTTCAAAGCCTAAATAATAGGAGCAAAGCCATAACCTCTCATCTAATAAATTTATTAATTTATACTGACTTTTAACAGACTGTTGCATCGAAAATCCGTTGGCCATCCCATTCGATTAAACATCTGTAGTCGGCGTCAAAAATAATCGTCGCTCTATTTTTCGCTAAGTTTTTTATAGTACGTTTTAAACCACTAAAAGGCTTAGATCACGTAACGGAATTGGTCTCAACTACCCACTTTACGATATAAAAGAGACGTTCTCTAGATCAAAAATGCCATTTAAGTTTATGATATCGAACTTGAATCAAAATAAATGGGATTTTACTCCATGTACTCCTTTTTTATGGTAAATTGCGCCTGTAGTGAGTGGTACAGTTACGCATAGCAAAAGAGTGTTTTATATGCGATTCCAGATTGTTTCGTTTGATACAGAAGAATTCTGGCAGAATTCTTTCTCGACAGGAATTCTTATGTTGAGAAAGCATTCTTCTGACACTTTAGCCTCTACTGGAGAAATATATTCTAAACGTTTTCTTTAAAAATTCAGAATTTTGTATGGTTTGTAAAAGCTGTCAAGAGTATCTGCTTACTGTTAGAAATGCAAAGCCTCGTTATGTAATCCGCATTTTGTATTTTTTAAACTCTGTGAACATTAGTGATAACATAGTCTTTTTCTTAAATGTTTTGCTTACACGTTCTAAACATCTAACCTTTCATGAGAATTTCTAGTGAATATTTTAAGAGAGTGATTGAGAGTCATGATGTATCATGTGAGTTAAATGTCTGCCAAAGAGAGCACACCCCTTTGCATGTTTCATTCTTTCTTTTTTAGACATTATAATGGTTATTTATGCTGCTATCTTTGTGTGGTTCTCTTGTAACATTTTTTCAAATAATTGATTTTTATTTTAACTTTTATTATTCGTGATGAATGTATAAAAAAATGGGAGAAGACAATAAATTATGTCAGAATAGTGAAAAGGATTAAAAGAAATTTCATTGGTTTAAATTTATTTGGGTGTAAGATAGTGGCGCACAGTCGCATTTTCAAAAATTTGCAATAATTAAATATATAGTTAAAAATTTTATGTTAACTGCAATTACTTTAAAACTGCATTTAATTTGAAATTTAAATCATAGTTTTTTAAAAAATTATTTTCATTCAGTTATAAACAGAAAGAAATCCATCGTAGTGCCATAAAAAATAAATTACGAGAACTTTCATGCTACGTATTTTCCAGGCATAAAATCTTATACATGGATTTAAAAATAAGTCAATTTTGAACACATAGGAAGGGAACAAAATTGCTTGAAAAATCTCCTCTGGTTCCTCACGAACATATTTGAGATGTCACAGCACACTATGTAGTCTTACTAAGTTCATAAAAAAATCTCCACATAACTTTAGAAGAAATTTATGCAGTATATTAAGCGAAGATGTATCAAGTTTTAAATTTCATTGCATTTCTCAACAATTAAGATTTATAAATTAGTTTCATTTAACATAAAAACACACATAATTAGGGTTATTTCTTAAAGTTTAAGGCTGTTGTGATTATTTTAAATTATTCACTATCCCTCCCCCCAAAATATACAAGCATATTTAATTGCATGAATTGATGTCATAAAGCAGTAATTGATGTCATTCTAAATTCTAAAGCACTGGGAACAATACCATACCAATAAATGAAATAACTTTCTTTATCTTAATCATTCAAATTTAAAAATACTTATTTAATATACATGAGGCTACAATTAGAATATGCAACTTCTTGGAAATAAGTAGGACACCCTAATCAATGCATTTTTACTTATTTAAAATCTAATGTCATTGTATTTTGGCAATAAAATGACTATACAACTGACAGTTTTTGTCAGCAGACTATTGAATATATTTTGTGCAAATTCAGTACCAATTGCTTTCGAAAAACATATTCAAAATTAAATATTAAAAAAAAAAACTTTAGAAGATTATTTCATTTACCTTTATAATCTGTTTTTTTTAAAAAAAAGAAATTTTCTTTTATGTAAAGTAATAAAAAGAAAGTTGTATTAAGAAAAAATATATTACATATCGAATGTTTACTATATCTAATTATTACTTACTTAGAAACGTATTTCATCCCTCGGAAGATTTGGTTGTTAGGAGTCATAATAGCAAGATATGAAATAAACTAAATGGTATTTACATTTAAAAAAATACATAATAAATTACAATAGAATCTATGAGAACTGGATGGAGATTATACTGCTAGTTAATATCCAAAACTATATATCTCCCCCTTTTTAAATCGTTATTTATGTCGTTAGTTATTTGGGACATGTTTAAAATCAAATAAAAAATGTTTATTGGGAGACTTTATATTGGTGGTGTCATAAGCAATTTTAAGAATAAGTCTTTTATGTATAGTTATATATTTCTTACCCTAACAATTTTTCCGAAGGAATATTTTCAAATAGAAATATCCCCCATTAAAAATGACTTTAAATTATAAAGCAAATGCAACTTATAAGTATTTTTAACTTTTCCAGAAAGAATTCTTTAATCCTTCATTGTTTGATAAAAGAAATTGATTCAAAAGTATCTTTTGCAAAATATTAAAATTAGATGATATACAGGCATCAAATCTTTTGAATTGTGTATGTGTAGTACACAAATCAAAAAGAATTTGATAACAATCTGTTCACTTAAATTTGTAACTACAAGAATATATTTCTTAGACATTTAAAAAGAAAGAACAAAGTTTCAGTCTCTGAAATATACTTTGTTGGCGCGTAAACATATTAAATAAGCAAGCATAAGTACATTTTTACCTACTTTATTTATTCCTTTAGAAATTGTCAAAGGAATGAATGTAGAGTGAGTAAACAATTTTATTATCGAATTATTTTATCTTATTTCCTTTGAGATATATCTCATTAAACTGAATACTTTAAATATAATTTATTACTATTATTTTAAGAGAATGCCTTCTTTCTAAATGGCTTCAAGAAAATATTTCAGTATTTCATGTTTTTATATTTTTATTTAGATAGGATAGTTTAATAGTGAAACCGTTTGAAGTTGCAATTGCGTATATATCAGAATTCGTAATGTGAAATTCTTTTTTTAATTATAAATGAATTAAAATGAATTTCTTGGATTCTCTTCTTGTTTGCAATGGAATATTTAATTTAAATATTTCTGACTCTCCATTAAAGCTATCAATAATTTAAAGTGGGCAACACTCAAAAACAATATTATGTGTTAATTCAGTTGTGTGTTTGAAATATTTTTAAATGAATTGATGTATTTTTAAAAATAAAGATATACTTTAGATAGAAAATATATAATTTTGATTTTTATCTTGAAATAATAATTTAATATTAACAAAAAATCTTTTAGTTAACAGTTAACTGGAAAGAAATGAATTTTTAAAATATATATATGTTTACAAATTGTAAGTATTATGAGTATACAAGAATTGGATTTCATTTCGACGGATCTTCCCATTTCAGAACTCCCCAAGTTCGAAAAAAAGGTTCGTGTAATTCGGTCATCAATACATTTTTTTTATTTGGCCTTTATAGGATATTTATGGATTTTTAACAAATTTAATAGAAAATATGAAGAATGCCTGCTCTTCCAAATCAAGTAACGCGGTAATTAAAAAATTTGAAACGCTAGGGGAATAAAATTTTAATATACAAATTTAACAGTTAAATTTTGAACCACATCTGTCGAAGAGTTCACCATCTATAGTTTATATTTTAGCATGCATGTAAACGTGCTAGTTTAAAAACTTAATAACTTAAATAAATTGAATTTAGCATGCAATCGTGCCACTAAAGTCGTAGTGTTAAGTCAAATTTTTTTAAAAATATGTAGGAAAAGGCATCTAAAGTGCGTATTTGGGATTTTTCAGTGGGCTGTGATGCACAAAATGTACGAAACTCTGAAAATAAAATTCTAAACACTTGAGATGTTAACGGTGTTACCCAAAGTGCACTATTTTTTTGACCGTGGAGGAAAAGAATTATAATATTTGCTGGGGGAAAATGCAAACTTGTTTCGTGAAGATTGCTCCCGCTGGTAATTTGAGTGCTTCAGTTAAGAGAAATTCATATTATATACATGGTCTTATAAAAAGGTATCTTATTGAAGAAAAAAACACAATTATTCGTATAGAATAAAAACATCCCTTAAAAATTAGAGGCATTCCAAAGGGAAATTAATTTTGACTTTTTTTTTGAAGAGCGAATTACTTATTTATTCAGTAATAGAGGCATGAACGACCGATATTTCTTTGAACAAATTGCGTTTATTTTCCATTACATGTCGTGAACTTAACCATGCAGGTCAATTTATACTATTTCTACTAGTTCTTAGATTAGGCATATTCATTAATAGCTACTTAAATGCTTCAGCTATCACGGAACTCCGGTGTCCTGGGAAAGTTTCAGTTAAACTATCTGCTTTTAAAAGACAGAAAGCAATTTTAAGATTCTTTCTTCGAGTGTATAATTAAAGTCGAATGTTTCATTGTTTGATAACTAA